>CM077822.1:5956434-6430562 GCA_039720395.1 Liquidambar formosana | reverse complement strand
GGATTAAAATGGCTCGATGTAGTTTCAAGTTAGTTAATTGACCCTTCCTTGGGTTAGCTCTAATTGACTCACAATTACCAACCAAATCTTTTCAAATTGACTTTCATTAGTCATCATTTTACCCTCAAAAGTGTTTCATGAAGTTCAATTTTGATATGACCTGATGATGAGTTTAGTGTGGTTATTTACGGATTATCCTTGAAGAATTAGTGCGAATCACAGCATGAGATTTTTGGTTAAAATGAAAAGAAAATTATTTTATTAAATTAGCCATTTTTATCATGACACTAACACGTGTACGTATGTGATGAGTGTGTGTACGTACATACGATACATGTGCATGCGTGTTAGCGGTCAGTCTCCCAATTTTTATAAAAGACAATTTCCTTTTCCTATTCAGATTAGAAGTCTTTTATCATTATAAAATACCTTTTGATTATTCTCCAAGGAAACCTAGTCCAGGAAGGAAAGGGAAACTCTAGATTTCAGCTATAAATACTCTCTTAATGTCTTTAAACAAGGGAGAGGAGAAGAGGGTTTGGAGGAGTGAAATTCGTCATAATTCAGCAGCAGATTTTCTGAAAACCAGCAGTCGTATTTTAATCATACCTTTTTCATCCAAAGTCAGAATTTGATGAAATTGGTCTTGTTAGAAAGATAATTCAATTCTCTATAACGTTGTATTTCACAAGCTTTGTCCAAATCCAACGTTTTCATACCCAAAAACGCGATTGAAGTTGCTACTGCTGCAAAGTGACGAGAATCACTTTTTCTTTTCTCTTGTTCTCTTTTTGTTTTCTATTTCTTTTCAAAGTTGAGTGAGTTTTGATCTCTTTGCTGTGATACCACTTTGACAAAGAGGAGGATTCGTGTTGGTTTGATTCACTCTAAAGACCTGAGGAGCCACGAACAATTACAAACACAAGGGGAGCCACTTCCTAAGGTATTCTCCTTCTCTATTCAAGCTTAAACTAGGTTCTCATATGGGTTAGGCTTATTGCATGTTAAAGGTAACTTTTTATCATGTATTAACACTCTAGCTAGTTAATATACATGGAATATCTATTTTTATCTACTGTTTAGCATGCTTTAGGGCTGTCCTTTAGGTTTTTAATGCATAGTTATGATTCTTGTGCTCCTGTTTGTCCTTGTGCTAGGATTAGTGTCATTGCATGTTAGAGTTAGGATTTTCATCATGTTATATTGCTTTAGTTAGTTAATATGCATGATTTAATTTCTGTTTAGTTTGGTTTTAGCATGATTAAAGTATGTTTTGTATGTTTTTAAGCATATTTGTGAGTTTAGGGTTTTAGAGTCATTGTTTCGTGTTTGTTTTCATATAGCATGATAAAGTAGACTTTTTTATTTGGTTTTTCTTCGTGTTTGCTGTATATGTTTTTCATATGGAGTAAACATGATAGTTTTGCATGCATGTTAGTATGTTTTAGGGTTTTATGCATGATATGGTTCTAGGAATATGTTAGGACTTATTATTGTTCGCTGTTTTTGCTATTGGCATGCTTAGTGGATGATTTTAGGTCATAATACTATTCTGTCCAGATTTGCATGTTAGTGTTTTTGCATGGTTTTGAGCACTTGTAAGGGTGCAAATAGGTGTGGTATTTGTCCCATGGCAAATAGGGCTGCTTATGTCTGAAATGGCTAAATGCTTGGAGCTAATTGCGCTCAGGTAAGTGGGTGTGAAGGTGCCCCAATTCACCTTTCTTCTTAACTCATTCTCTTCTCCCTATTTAGGGTTAATTTTTAATATGATCCTATGGTTTAATTAGAGGTTTCCTTAACCAACAAAATTCTGGTTTTTATTAAAGTTTCCATTTTGTGGATTTCTTTCCTAAAATCAAACTTTCTATCATATTCAACTCTTTTGATCAAATAGGGAAACCTAGGGTTTTTACCATAGGTTTGTATTAGGATTTAACCTTAGTTCTAATCGAACTACGTGGACTTTGATCCATGTATTTCGTTGCATGGTACGTAGGCGCTCTTCGTGAGGCTCAAGTCCGTTCTAGGATCCAAGCATCTTAGGTTTCTTTTTGTTTTCTTTTCTTCTTTTATTTTCTGTTTTTATGTGCTTATTATGCATGGATGGATGAATGAAATATATGATATGCATACAATTCTTGTGATGATATACTTGCTGATTTTTGTATGGGAAAGATCTTAATTTAGCCCAAATGAACTGAGAGACCGAAAGGGTGACATGGGTGCCTATAGGCTTTGCCTAGAACCTTCCCATGTCATAACTTAGCCTCCGAATCCCCGATTTCTTTGGTTTTCAAAAGATTGGTTTTTGCCTTTCCTTTTTTTATGGAGTCATTCAAATTGTTTTCCTAAAACAACCTGATTTTTAGGGTTTTCCTTGTTTCCTTTAAAAAATAAGGTGGCGACTCCTTTCCTTTTTCTTTTTCAAATCCATTTTCTTTCAATCCCTTGTGGGCCCAATTTCCGGGGTTCACAGTTTGGCGACTCCGCTGGGGATTTGTGGGCTAGACTCTATAAAGTTTAAATGGGCTAGGTTAATTTCTTATGTTTAATTAAAATCAATCACATTGCATCCGCTTGATTGTGTGCTTTCATTTATTGCATTATGTGCGCAAACTCTTGCATGTTAGGATCGATGTCCCTCGATGTATCCTTGCCAACGATCGGCCTAGTCTCAACCTTGGTTTTCCTGATTCCATGTGTTGGGGCGAAAGCTATCAACCTCTCTTGCCTAGTACCCTTGGGCTTGCCCTTGGGTATATTAAATGAGTTAATCACGTACTGCTGGACCCACGCGGCGTTCCTGATGCCACATGTGGTTAGGTATAAGGATTGCTCAAGCAAGTGAAGGACCCTAGCCTACCCTTATCATTAGTCCATATAGACAGACTTGTAGGACACTACGGTCTCACCTTTATGCACCCACAATTGTTTGTAATGATGCTATGCCGTGTTTGTGGTGTGAGGCTTTATATCTTATGCCCTTAATATAGACCTTTAAACCCTAGCCTTCGTTAAGGCCATGGGTTAGGAGGAATAAATTAAGGAAATAGGATGTAAAGCTATGTTTGTGATGTGCTAGTCCTAGGGGATTAATTAAACCTAATTGAAGGACTCTATGCCCTATTCTTTAAAACATACCCTTAATCCATGACCCCTGTAAAGGTAATTGGATAAAAGGAATGAATTAATTGAACATGGTGTAGAGACCGAATTCATTAAGGAAAATATGGAGGTTTAGGACAGATCCTTAGGCTAAAGGTTAAAACTTTTCTATCCATAGACGTGCTGGCTTGGATCCGCAATCCACAAGGGCGTCTAGTGAGTGTTGAGTCTACCCATCAGACAGACATGGCCGACGAAAGAACTAGTGAGGGGCACTTTGACCTTGAGGCTTGCCTGAAAGCCATCATGACCAAGCTTGACCATACCGCCGAGACATCCGATACCGCATTGAAAATGGCTCAAGAGAACCAACAGAAGATGGCGGATCTTGAACAAAATGGCTCTAAGGCCCATTCCTCGGGTATACCTCATGGGGCTGGCACCGAAGAGGGACCTCAATCCAATGAGAACACCAAGACAAGGGGGGAAAGTAGCTCGAAACCTGAGGTCACCAACCTAGAAGGGGAAGCCAAGGGGAAAGGTACTAGCAGTGATTCCGTGTTAGCTAGCAAGGTAGAAGCTTTGGAGAGAACCATAAAAGGGATTCGCAGGGCTGATGACATGGTTGATGTGCGGACTCTATCCCTGTTTCCAACGGCTCGTATTCCACTACAATTCAAGATGCCGGAGTTAGAAAAGTTCGATGGGACGGGTTGCCCTAAGACTCATTTGAAGATGTACGTGCGAGCTATGCACCCTCGAGGGGCTACTGACGAGCTTTTAGCTCAAATGTTCCATGAAACCTTGGCCACTTCTGCTTTGAAATGGTTCTTATCCTTGGATGAGAATAGAACCCGGACTTGGGAAGACATATGCAATGAGTTTTCAGAGCACTACAAGTATAACACAGAGGTGGACGTTACTCGAAGGGACCTAGAAACTACCAAGCAAGGGGCTCATGAAACTTTCTCCGCTTACATTACAAGGTGGAGACAAAAGGCGTCGAGAATGACGGATAGGCCGAATGAGGAGGACCAAATTCAGTTAGTGGTTAAGAACCTGCTGCCCGTGTATCACAAGCACCTATTTGCCCACTATTTCCCAAATTTCAAAGCTCTCATTGGGGCTGGCACGCAGGTTGAAGATGCTATCAATGATGGGACAATCAAGACTGAGGAAGTGAGGAGTCGCAAGACAAACTTTACTGAGAAGAACAATGCCGAGGTCAACACCATAACTCAACCAATCCAACCCTTTTCTCTCAATGATGTCAACCCACCTCGCCAATTCACTGACCTATTCATGCCACTCGAAAGAGTCCTTGAAAAGCTCATAAGTCGTGACCTATTGAAGCCACTCGACCCAAGACCTCCACCAAATCCCTTACCCAAGAGCTACAATGAGAATGAGTACTGCAAGTACCACCAATCCAAAGGCCATGCCACCAATCGCTGTATTCGCCTTCGCCACCAAGTCCAAGACCTCATTGACAAGCAAGTCATTTCACCACCAACCCGTCCAAATGTCACCCGTAATCCTCTCCCATCACACAACAACACACCCCCACCTAACACCATAAATGCCATTGGGGTTGAATCCTCTCGCCCTCGCCATCCCATAAGACAATACACTCCGCTCCCCATGACCTTAACCCGTCTCTTCACCATTTGCCGCAATAACAGCCTTATCATGCCACTTCCACCAAAGCCAAGACCATCAACCCCTCACCAATATTGCCAATACCATCGTGCACCCGGCCATGACACCGAGGCTTGTTCTATACTAAAGAAGATCATCCAAGACCTCATTGACCAAAAGGTTTTGTTGTTGCCAAAGAAATCTATCCAACAAGAGCTGAAAGAAAGATATGAAGCAGGGGATCCTCAGGTTGGCCTATTAGGTGAAGCGTCGGGGAAATATGATTACTATGTGCTGTACTCAAGCCCAAGTCCGATATCAGATGAGCCGATAGTCCCTTCAGGTTGGGATGACTTGCCGACAGAGATGGAGAGCATCGACATGATAGAATGGGATGACTTGATGAATGACTCCGAGGAAGTCCATGATATATGGGCTAGCGATGATGAGTTGGACCATATAACCAGAGGGGGTCGTCATTTCAAGCCCCCCCACCTAGAATCTGAAAATCCGTTGGAAGATTTGGAAGGGCAGAGGCGTCCTAGCTTGCAAGAAGAAGAGGATGAAGTGCTTAGGCAGCTGAAGAAGACCAATGCCAATATTACTATTTGGGGCTTGCTCATGGCCTCGCATAAGCACAGACAGACCGTGTTGAAACTGTTGAATCAGATACAAGTGCCTGTTGACACATCCCCCAAGGGATTGGTACATTTGGTGAATCCAACTCCCAAGAACTCAACCATCGTGTTCACCGATGTAGACCTACCTAAAAGCGGGCTAAGCCATTCTCAAGCTCTCTATGTGACCGTTGACACTATGGGGAAGAGGGTTCCCACCGTTCTTATCGACAATGGGTCCGCACTGAATGTATGTCCTCTCCGAACTGCCACTGTTTTGGGTTTGGGACCCACTGATTTCACGCCATCCGGGCAGACCGTAAGAGCTTATGACAACACCCGCCGAGAAGTAATAGGGGTAGTTACTTTGCCTCTTATCATGGGACCCACTGAATTTAGGGTGGAATTCCAAGTGTTGGATGTGCCGTCATGTTTCAACTTGCTGTTGGGCCGACCTTGGATCCATCCTGCTGGGGCTGTGCCATCTTCACTCCATCAAAAGGTGAAGTTTCCTTATAAAGGAGCCATAGTAACACTTCAAGGGGACTATGAATTGAAACTCGCAGGTGTGCCTATATGTGAGATACAACCTGAATCAGCAGCGATACCGCTATCTGGGTTTGAGTATGTCCAATGCATTGAGAAAGAGCTCGAAAAGGGTGAATTAATACCCTTGGACTTTTGTCCCCATGGCAACTTGCATGTTGGTGAAATCATGAGAAGAATAAGTTTCTTTCCAGGCATGGGGCTAGGGCGTCGCCAACAAGGGATCCCTACGTCTATTCAAAGCCGTGTCACCTCATACACCTTCGGGCTAGGATATGAGCCCTCTAGAAATGATCATGCGGAAATGCTAAAGAGGAACAAGGAGAAAGTAAGAGCCAAAGCTGAGGGAAGGGTGCCAGACCTGAAGATCTCGCCATATCGACCTACTTTGAATGGTTACTTCGTCAAAGAATGGGATAATTTTCTATATTGCGGGTTTCCAGAGCCCACCTTTGACCAAGCTACCAAGATCCGAGTTCCGGGTTTTGAAATCTTCTTCACCGAATGGTATCCAATCACAGCTGAAATGGTGGATGATGAAGCCATCAATGATGAGTTCTGGGAAAAGAAAGAGGAGGACTAGGCAGAGAACCTTGATGCAGGGGCTATGACTGAAATGTTCCAAAATATGATCCTCACCGTGGAAGACTCGACCATTGAAGAACTCCAAGGTTCATCCATTAGCCATACTACCATGCCACTTCTGAATTGGTACCTTGAATGTGGTGTCATTGCGGAGATCCATGAAGAAGAAGACCTTGGCCTACCTGATAGCAGCTTGTAGGTGTCTTAGTTTAGTAATATTTCCCTAATTCAATAAGATGTATCTACTTAACTCACCTTGTGGAGTCATAGTATTGGTACAGATTTGTTTGTTTTCTTTCTTTCTTTTGTGTGTCATTCCCATTATTCCTAGTCAATAAAGTGTGCTTTCTTTCTCTATATATGCAGTGTCTCTTTTCTCTCCTCTATGGATATTTATGGCATGGATATAGATCCTAGGAACGATGTCCCCCCGGAGCTCGTTGAGCAAAGGAAAAGGGGCGTCACCGAACCTAATATGGATGAATTGGAATCAATCAACTTAGGGACGAATGAATTGCCAAGAATAGTTAAAATTGGGAAAACCCTCTCCCCCGTTGAAAAAGAAAAGATGATCTCCCTCTTGAAAGCCAACATTATGGCTTTTGCATGGTCTTATGAAGACATGCCTGGCATCGACCCCGATATTGTGCAACACTATATCCCCACTAATTCCCTAAAGAAGCCAGTAAAGCAGAAACTCAGAAGATTAAAACCAGAATGGGCTCTAAAAGTAAAAGAAGAGGTAACTAAACAACTAGACGCGGGTTTCCTCCAAGTTGTGGAGTACCCCAAGTGGTTGTCGAATATAGTGCCTGTGCCTAAAAAAGATGGGAAAGTAAGGATGTGTGTCGATTTCCGAGATCTCAACGCCGCGAGCCCTAAGGATGACTTTCCTTTACCCCATATCGACATGTTGGTGGATAGTACAGTGGGACATGCACTCCTCTCCTTCATGGACGGATTCTCCGGGTATAACCAGATAAAGATGGCGCCTCAAGACATGGAGAAAACAGCCTTTATCACGCAATGGGGAACGTACTGTTACAAGGTAATGCCTTTTGGCTTAAGAAACACTGGGGCTACTTACCAAAGAGCAGCTACGACCCTATTGCATGATATGATCCATAAGGAAGTCAAGGTTTACGTCGATGATATGATCGTGAAATCCGTGGATAGGGAAGGGCATTTCAAGGCACTAGAGAAATTCTTAGAGCGAGCAAAAAAGTACAATCTCCGTCTCAACCCACAGAAGTGTGCTTTCGGCGTCACTGCAGGCAAGCTATTGGGGTTTATGATCACTCAGAGAGGTATCGAAGTGGACCCAGGGAAGATAAAAGCTATTGTGGAGATGGAGCCGCCTAGCACTGAGAAGCAGATCCGGGGTTTTCTGGGAAGAGTTCAATACATAAGCCGATTCATTGCCAACTTAACCATGGTTTGCGAACCAATCTTCAAATTGCTTAAGAAAGGTGTGCCAAAAGTATGGAACAAAGAATGCCAAGAGGCCTTTGAGACCATTAAGAGATACTTGAGCAATCCTCCAATCTTAGTTCCCCCACGGCAAGGTGCGCCGCTTTTGTTATACTTAACGGTCACCGAAACCGCGACGGGAGCTTTGTTAGCTCAATATCTTGAAGGGTCTACAAAGGAGAATGCCATTTACTACCTAAGCAAGAAAATGACAGACTATGAAGTGAAGTACAATGCAATTGAAAAGGCTTGTGTGGCACTAGTATGGGCGACGCAGAAACTCTGGCACTACATGATGTCCTTCGAAGTGTTCTTGATAAGTCGCATGGACCTGTTGAAGTACCTGGTAGAAAGGCCAGTATTGTCATTCAGAACTGCTCGATGGTCAATTCTCCTCAATGAATTCGACATCAAGTACGTGAATCAGAAGTCTATCAAGGGAAGCGTCATCGCAGACTACCTAGCCAGCTGTCCGGTGTCATCATCCGCTCCGTTCAAAGATCAATTCCCAGATGAGGACGTGCTAGAGATTGGTAGAAAAACTTGGAGAGTATACTTCGATGGGGCAGCCAATAAGAAAGGTTATGGGATAGGAGTCCTGCTGGTCTTACCCGAAGAGGCATTTACACCGTTGGCGGTCAAGTTGGGGTTCGAAGCCACCAACAACATTGCTGAGTATGAGGCCTGTATCCTAGCACTGGAAGCGGCACTTGAATTGGGGATCAAAGAATTAGAAGTGTTCGGGGACTCGGCGCTAATCATTTGTCAGATAAAAGGGGAATGGAAAACTCGAGATGAGAAGCTGCTACCCTACCATGCCTACCTGGAAGCTCTAACCAAGGAGTTCTCAGAGATAGAATTTAACTACCTTTCAAGGAACAAGAACCAGTTCGCCGATGCCTTGGCGACCCTAGCATCCATGGTGGAGATACCTGAAGAGGGAAATGTGAAGCCGTTGGTGATAGAATGCCGAGACAAGCCTGTGTACTGTTGTGCAATCCGAGGAGGAGAGGTAAATGATGGCCGTCCGTGGTTCCATGACGTAAAGAAGTTCATTAAAGAAAGGGAGTACCCAGAAGGAGCATCTCGCATTGATAGAAAAACCCTAAGGCGATTGGCAAGTCACTATGTACTTTGTGGAGGAAAGCTATATCGAAGGTCATACGACGGGATCCACCTGCTGTGTGTCACCGAGGAAGAAGCCGAGCATCTGATTAAAGAAATCCATGAAGGAACAGGGGCTCTGCACATGAACGGCTATATGTTGGCTAAGAAAATCATGAGGCTAGGCTATTATTGGTCCACCATGGAAAGAGACTGCCACGCACATGTCAAGAAGTGCCACAAATGCCAACTGTTCGCCAGTGGACAACATTTGCCTTCTATGCCTTTAACGAGTATGTCATCACCTTGGCCATTCGCGGTATGGGGGATAGATATCATCGGACAGATCAAGCCAAAGGCATCAAATGGGCATGAATACATCCTGGTCGCCATCGACTACTTCACTAAGTGGGTGGAAGCAGCGTCCTTCAAGACCTTGAATTCCAAGAAGGTAGCACAGTTCATACAGCACAACATCATCTATCGATATGGGGTACCGCATGAAGTTATCTCAGACAATGGCCAGCACTTTCAGAAAGAAACCCATGAGCTCTTGCAAAAGTACAGCATAGTTCACCATCTGTCATCACCATACCGTCCTCAGACTAATGGAGCGGTGGAAGCAGCTAACAAGAACATCAAGAAGATACTACAGAAGACTGCGGACTCACACACAGACTGGCATGAGAAGTTGCCATTGGCTCTATGGGGTTACAGAATATCAATAAGGTCGTCAACAGGGGCTACCCCTTATTCTCTAGTTTATGGAATGGAGGCCGTGTTGCCAGTTGAATTGGAAGTTCCTTCACTAAGAGTTGCCGTGGAGAGCCAGATAACAGAAGTGGACTGGGTTAAGAGCCGTTATGACGAGTTAGCTTTACTCGATGAAAGGCGGTTAAGGGCGCTGTATCATGTTCAGGGGTATCAACGGAGAGTTGCCAGAGCATTCAACAAGCATGTCAAAGATCGAGGTCTAAAGAAAGGGGATGTAGTGCTGAAAGAAATCAGAGCTCCAGTGTTCGATCCACGGGGAAAATTCAAGCCAAGTTGGGGTGGGCCATACATTATCAAAGAGATATTGCCAGCAGGGGCTGTTCGCCTCATGGATTTAAATGGAATTGAGTTCGCTCGTCCAACTAATTTGGATCAATTGAAGAAATATCATGTTTGAAGCCTGCTAGGTTGAAAACCCGTAAGGGCGGCCTAGGCAAAAGTTAAGGCATAAGAACTACGTAAGACCTGATTCTCCATTCAAAAACAAAAAAAAAAAACAAAAAAAACAAAAAAAAAACAAAAAAAAAAAGAAGAAAAAAAAACCATGGAGATACGTAGGCAACCCATAAAGTTACCTTGGGTGCGGTCTAAATCAAACAAGAAAATCCCAAGTTTGATTTATTATTGGCAATTTATTCAAAACTAAAATTGATTGACATAGCAATTCATTGGTATTAAGTAAAAGAACTATAAATATGCCATAAATATCCTATTCTATTGAGTCTTCAGTTTTTCTTGGGCTTCTTTGCAGCTCGCTCCTCAGCTTTCTTCTTCTCTCTTTCATGTCTTCTTTTCTTCCTCAAGTCATGTTCATAAGCTGTTGTCACTGCTTCCATAATATCTTCTCTGCAAGATCCAAGTTCGTTGTTCTTGATAAGTCCAAAAATCCTTTCTCTTCGAGTAGTCTCTCTCTCACCTAAATTGCTTTTCAACCATTCCTTATACTCGGGGCTCATCATATATGGACCATCAGTATTCGTAACTTGGGTTAGTATCAACTTGCTAGGCCATCGGTCATTCGCCCAAGTCACTACAGAAAGACCCGCGGGCACCACAGGATAGTCACCTTTCAAGGAAGTGGGTATGGTTTGCATGGCGCCCATCTAACGAAGAACCCTTGAAGGCCAATAGAAGGAAGTAGACCTCAGTCCTATGAGTCTCACCATGGCGCATCCAGAAGTCCGCAGAAGCACCTGGTCACTGCAGCCCCATATGAATACAAACCACTTGACACTCCTCCAAGAAAGGGTTTGGAAGTAACCTAGCCAATCTCTCAATGAAAATTGCCCAGGTAGTTCAATGCGGCGAAGGCAGTAATGCTAGGGCTTGTATGGTGTAATGGCAACTGGTGACAAGAAATTCAGTCTTTCAAGCAACCACATCTGCAGTAGAATGGGGCTACCTCCTAAAGGAACCTTTGGGTCCTCATGAGTTTTATCCAAACCATTCAGGGTTTCAGCTAGCACCATGGGAATCAAGTTATGGCCCTTGGCAAGGAGAGGAATCAAGTCACAGATTTGAATGGGAACATGTGGAGTACCAGTGGAAATAAGAAAACGACCAATGAGGCAAAAGGCAAGAGCATGCTTAATAGGAAAGGTAAAATTCAGAATACCTTTACTATCACAAGCTAAAAAAGAGGTTGCCAATTTCATCAAGTCTACCATATGGTCCTTTACAAACGTAGAGGCATATTGTGAGTGAATCCCAAGTAGATTGGAGAAAGAAGTAAGAAAGCTTGGGCGAGGAGTAGGGAGAATGAAAGGACCTACCGTTGAAACTCCATACAATGCACAGAATTCCTCCATGGTTGGGCACAGTTCTTCATAGTTGAAGCGGAACACATGAACTTGAGGATCCCAAAAATATGTAGCAGCAGTCAAGAGGTTCGTTTCAAGCCTCACATGCCTCAAGGAGAGCAATGGATCCAAGCCAAAGCACTTGAACTCAGATTTTGCTTCAGCACTCATAACTCTCAAAAACCCTCCTAAAAATTTGTCTAGAGCCTCCATAATTTCTAATGAATGAATACAAGTAGGTTTAGGAACCTCTTGGATGTGTTTTTATAGGGAAAAGGTCACAAATCCAAGTTCAAATACGAAAAAACCCATCAGAATAGGAAGTTTCCTATTCAAAGTGGGATTTCCGCTTCGGGCTCGGGTAACCACCCAGGCCTGGGCGGCTAGCCTCCCGAGGCCTGGTGGTCACCCAAGCCACTTTGTTTTGGTTTTGCTTCTCGCTTTGTCTCGCCTTGACGCGTGATCAAACCTCCTTCCAAATGAGATATTCAACACTTTTTGAGCTTAAAATCAATCAAATTCCATCTTGAAATCAATTCCTTGAATTGATTTTATGTTCAAAAGGGTTGAATATATTTCCCCTGTGTCATGCCAACTCAAGTGACAATGTGTTAAGTCACTTTCATCTTGCACCATGCTTGTTCTATCTTGATAAATTGATCATATATCCTCATTTCAAATCTTGATTTTCCATCCCACTTGGTTGAATATACTCATCACTTGAATATATTCTTCCATTTCAAAAGTGTATTCACTCTTTGAATATGCTTCTCAGCTTCAAATTCTCATTCTCTATCATACTTGGTTGAATATATTCATCACTTGAATATATTCTTCCATTTCAAAAGCATGTTCACCCATTGAATATGCTTCCTAGTTTCAGATCCTCATTATCACTTACTTGGTTAAATATATTCATCACTTGAATATATTTCTCCATTTCAATGGTATACTCATCACTCGAGTATACTTCTCAGATATTTCGTCACTTACTTGGTTAAGTATATCCATCGCTTGGGTATATTTCTCCATTTCAATGGTATGTTCATCACTTGAACATACTTCTCAGATCATTTGTCACTTACTTGGTTAAGTATATCCACCACTTGGGTATATTTTTTCCATTTCAATGGTATACTCATCACTTGAGTATACTTCTCAGATATTTTGCCACTTACTTGGTTAAGTATATTCATCACTTGAATATATTTCTCCATTTCAATAGTATGTTCATCACTTGAACATACTTCTCAGAATATTTGTCACTTACTTGGTTAAATATATTCATGACTAGAATATATTTCTCCATTTCAATGGTGTACTCATCACTTGAGTACACTTCTCAGATTATTCTCTATCATACTTGCTTAAGTATATCCATCGCTTGGATATATTTCTCTATTTCAATGGTATGTTTATCACTTAAACATACTTGTCACTTACTTGGTTAAGTATATCCATCACTTGGATATATTTCTCTATTTCAATGGTATGTTTATCACTCAAACATACTTGTCACTTACTTGGTTAAGTATATTCGTGACTAGAATATATTTCTCCATTTCAATGGTGTACTCATCACTTGAGTACACTTCTCAGATTATTCTTATCTTACTTGGTTAAATATATCCGTCGTTTGGATATATTTCTCCATTTCAATGGTATGCTCATCACTTGAGTGTACTTCTCAGCTTACTTGGTTAAGTATATCCATCGCTTGGATACATTTCTCCATTTCAAAAGTGTGTTCATCACTTGAACGTACTTCTCAGTCTTTTTCAATCATTAAGTATACTCATCACTTGAGTATATTTGTCAGCATCTTTTTCATCACTTGGTTAAATATGTTCGTGACCTAAATATATTTCTCCATTTTAAAAGTACACTCATCACTTGAATACACCTCTCAGATTATTCTTATCCTACTTGGTTAAAGATATCCATCGCTTGGATATATTTCTCCATTTCAATGGTATGCTCACCACTTGAGTATACTTCTCAGATTTCATTCTCAGATTACTTGGTTAAATATATTCGTGACCTGAATATATTTCTCCATTTCAGTGGTATACTCATCATTTGAGTATACTTCTCAGATTTTTTGTCACTCACTTGGTTAAATATATTCGTGACCTGAATATACTTCTCCATTTCCAAGGTACGTTCGTCACTTGAACGTACTTTTCAGATCTCATTCTCATCACTTGGTTAAATATATTCGTGACTAGAATATATTTCTCCAATTTAAAAGTATGTTCATTCATAGTGGCTTGAATATGCATCTCTTGACAATCATCAACCCCCAGTGGTTTAAGTATACTCATGACTTGAGTACACTTCCTTATTTCAGTCTCAGGTTTTCAACCTCCCATCATTGTTGGTATCAGTGTGTGATTTCTCCGGGCTTTTTGGCCAAAAATGGGTTGTTCTTTATCATTGGTTCACAAGTGTAACTTGTTCGCCAATGAGGGGCTTCTGTCACACCCCATTTTTGCACCACCTTACTAGGGCTCATCATTTCATGCATGTTTTTGTTTTGTTTTTGAGTCTAGTCACTTGCATTAGTTTTCTAGAGTCACAAGGACAATGGATATGAATTTTGGTTCAAATTGGAGTTGATCTTGAGGGATAATAAGAGCTTTTGTGACTTGAGGGGCATAATCGTCTTTTAAGTCCCAAACTTTTCATTTGACCTTGGAATGATCTCCAAATTGTCAATTGGAGTTCATATGGATGCATAAGAGGTATTTTTAGTGTCAATTTGGTAAGTCAATGGCTCGGGATTAAAATGGCTCGATGTAGTTCAAGTTAGTTAATTGACCCTTCCTTGGGTTAGCTCTAATTGACTCACAATTACCAACCAAATCTTTTCAAATTGACTTTCATTAGTCATCATTTTACCCTCAAAAGTGTTTCATGAAGTTCAATTTTGATATGGCCTGATGATGAGTTTAGTGTAGTTATTTACGGATTATCCTTGAAGAATTAGTGCGAATCACAGCATGAGATTTTTGGTTAAAATGAAAAGAAAATTATTTTATTAAATTAGCCATTTTTATCATGACACTAACACGTGTACGTATGTGATGAGTGTGTGTACGCACATACGATACATGTGCATGCGTGTTAGCGGTCAGTCTCCCAATTTTTATAAAAGACAATTTCCTTTTCCTATTCAGATTAGAAGTCTTTTATCATTATAAAATACCTTTTGATTATTCTCCAAGGAAACCTAGTCCAGGAAGGAAAGGGAAACTCTAGATTTCAGCTATAAATACTCTCTTAATGTCTTTAAACAAGGGAGAGGAGAAGAGGGTTTGGAGGAGTGAAATTCGTCATAATTCAGCAGCAGATTTTCTGAAAACCAGCAGTCGTATTTTAATCATAACTTTTTCATCCAAAGTCAGAATTTGATGAAATTGGTCTTGTTAGAAAGATAATTCAATTCTCTACAACTTTGTATTTCACAAGCTTTGTCCAAATCCAACGTTTTCATACCCAAAAACACGATTGAAATTGCTGCTGCTGCAAAGTGACGAGAATCACTTTTTCTTTTCTCTTGTTCTCTTTTTGTTTTCTATTTCTTTTCAAAGTTGAGTGAGTTTTGATCTCTTTGCTGTGATACCACTTTGACAAAGAGGAGGATTCGTGTTGGTTTGATTCACTCTAAAGACCTGAGGAGCCACGAACAATTACAAACACAAGGGGAGCCACTTCCTAAGGTATTCTCCTTCTCTATTCAAGCTTAAACTAGGTTCTCATATGGGTTAGGCTTATTGCATGTTAAAGGTAACTTTTTTATCATGTATTAACACTCTAGCTAGTTAATATACATGGAATATCTATTTTTTATCTACTGTTTAGCATGCTTTAGGGCTGTCCTTTAGGTTTTTAATGCATAGTTATGATTCTTGTGCTCCTGTTTGTCCTTGTGCTAGGATTAGTGTCATTGCATGTTAGAGTTAGGATTTTCATCATGTTATATTGCTTTAGTTAGTTAATATGCATGATTTAATTTCTGTTTAGTTTGGTTTTAGCATGATTAAAGTATGTTTTGTATGTTTTTAAGCATATTTGTGAGTTTAGGGTTTTAGAGTCATTGTTTCGTGTTTGTTTTCATATAGCATGATAAAGTAGACTTTTTTATTTGGTTTTTCTTCGTGTTTGCTGTATATGTTTTTCATATGGAGTAAACATGATAGTTTTGCATGCATGTTAGTATGTTTTAGGGTTTTTATGCATGATATGGTTCTAGGAATATGTTAGGACTTATTATTGTTCGCTGTTTTTGCTATTGGCATGCTTAGTGGATGATTTTAGGTCATAATACTATTCTGTCCAGATTTGCATGTTAGTGTTTTTGCATGGTTTTGAGCACTTGTAAGGGTGCAAATAGGTGTGGTATTTGTCCCATGGCAAATAGGGCTGCTTATGTCTGAAATGGCTAAATGCTTGGAGCTAATTGCGCTCAGGTAAGTGGGTGTGAAGGTGCCCCAATTCACCTTTCTTCTTAACTCATTCTCTTCTCCCTATTTAGGGTTAATTTTTAATATGATCCTATGGTTTAATTAGAGGTTTCCTTAACCAACAAAATTCTGGTTTTTATTAAAGTTTCCATTTTGTGGATTTCTTTCCTAAAATCAAACTTTCTATCATATTCAACTCTTTTGATCAAATAAGGAAACCTAGGGTTTTTACCATAGGTTTGTATTAGGATTTAACCTTAGTTCTAATCGAACTACGTGGACTTTGATCCATGTATTTCGTTGCATGGTACGTAGGCGCTCTTCGTGAGGCTCAAGTCCGTTCTAGGATCCAAGCATCTTAGGTTTCTTTTTGTTTTCTTTTCTTCTTTTTATTTTCTGTTTTTATGTGCTTATTATGCATGGATGGATGAATGAAATATATGATATGCATACAATTCTTGTGATGATATACTTGCTGATTTTTGTATGGGAAAGATCTTAATTTAGCCCAAATGAACTGAGAGACCGAAAGGGTGACATGGGTGCCTATAGGCTTTGCCTAGAACCTTCCCATGTCATAACTTAGCCTCCGAATCCCCGATTTCTTTGGTTTTCAAAAGATTGGTTTTTGCCTTTCCTTTTTTTATGGAGTCATTCAAATTGTTTTCCTAAAACAACCTGATTTTTAGGGTTTTCCTTGTTTCCTTTAAAAAATAAGATGGCGACTCCTTTCCTTTTTCTTTTTCAAATCCATTTTCTTTCAATCCCTTGTGGGCCCAATTTCCGGGGTTCACAGCGATCATCACTCGGACTATCAGAGCGTCATTATGAGGATACTGCGCCCCAACGGCCGGATAATCTTTCCCAAAAAATAAGGCGGAATTCAAATCATCCTTCCCTCTCTCGGCTACGAGCGTCGGTTCTGACTTTACGTCGAACACTTCCCGAAGGTGGGAGGCTCTTTGGTATTGCGTCCGAAGGGCATTTACAGAGACCGAAGCCTTATCGTAGGCCCCGCTGATTATGTCAATGGCTCCTACGACGGTATATCCTTCATCTACGGCTCTCGGTTTTTCGACCTTTTTCTCGTCGGGATTCTTCCGATCGTCTCCCTTGGCTATGAATTCAATTAGGTGTCCGGCCTTCGCCCAGGTCTCCAGGTTATGTTTCAAGGTTTTGCAATCTTCAGTCTTGTGGCCATGGTCTTTATGGTATTCACAAAACCATTTCTTGTTTCTCCTCTCGGGATCTCCGCCCATCGGTCTTGGTTTTTCGAAGAAGTCTTTATTCTCGACAATTCGCAGAAGCCTATAAATTGGCATGGTAAATATTGTGAGCACCGCCTGATTCGGGTTCGTCGGAACCTTGTCTTTTGCCGGTTCTCCCCGGACTCGGTCATCCCTTGCTCGGTCCATTCGAGGATTCCGATCTTTCTTCTTATCTGTTTGTTCAATTTGTTTGGTCGTTCGGAAGGCATCGTCGAGCCTTATGTATCTTTGGACTCGATCGAGCAATTTCCCAATGCTAGCGGCGGATCAAGTGTAAGCTGCTCGAATAACCGAGATGATCGGATCAACCCTCGTCTGAAGATGTCGAGAGCACTTCGCTCATCCGGCTCCTCGATTTCAGTGTAGAGCTCCCAAAACCTCTGGGAGTACTCACGCAAGGGCTCCTCGGTCCCTTGCTTCATCTCGTACAGGTTTTGCATAGTCTTAGCGTATTTTTTGCTTGTTATGAATCGATCTCGAAAGAGCTTGACCAAATCGTCCCATTTTCGAATCGACTTCTCTGGAATCTTTGCCCACCATCTCAGAGCAATCTCCCCGAGACTCATCGGGAAAATCTTGCACATAAAACCCTCGTTGTCTATGTAGAGGGACATCTTTTGGACATAATACGTCAGATGGTAGTCAGGATCCGCGAGAGGGGAATAAGGAGTGAAGGTAACCTCGCTATAGTTTTTTGGAGTCGGCGTGGTTTGAATCCAGCTTGCGAAAGGGGATTTGCCTACTCGTAGGTAATTCAGCGTGTGAACCCCAAAAAGTGGCCCACAAGGATTGAAAAGAAAATAGGTTGAAAAAGAAAAAGGAAAGGAGTTGCCACCTTATTTTTTAAAGGAAACAAGGAAAACCCTAAAAACCATTTTGTTTAGAAAACAATTGAATGACTCCATGTTTAAAAAGGAAAGGGAAAAACTAGTCTTTTTTGGAAACCAAAGAAATCGGGATTCGGAGGCTAAGTTGTGACATGGGAAGGTTCTAGGCAAAGCCTATAGGCACCCATGTCACCCTTTCGGTCTCTTAGTTTATTTGGGCTAAATTAAAGTCTTACCATACAAAAATCAGCAAGAATATCATTACAGGAATTGCATGCATATCATATATTTCATTCATCCATCCATGCATAATAAGCAAACAAAAACAGAAAATAAAAAGAAGAAAAGAAAACAGAAATAAACCTAGGATGCTTGGATCCTAGAACGGACTTGAGCCTCACGAAGAGCGCCTACGTACCATGCAACGAAATACATGGATTAAAGTCCACGTAGTTCGATTAGAATTAGGGTTAAGACCTAATATGAACCTATGGTAAAAACCCTAGGTTTCCTTATTTGATCAAAAGAGTTGGATTTGATAGAAAGTTTGATTTTTGAAAGAACTCCACAAAATGGAAACTTTAATAAAAACCAGAATTTTATTTGTGAAGGAAACCTCTAATTAAACCATAGGATCATATTAAAAATTAAACCTAGATAGGGAGAAGAGAAAGGATAAGGAAGAGAGGTGAATTAGGGCACCTTCACACCCACTTACCTGAGCGCAATTAGCTCTAAGCATTAGCCATTTCAGACATTGGCAGCCCTATTTGCCATAGGACAAATACCACACCTATTTGCACCCTTACACGTGCTCAAAACCATGCAAAAACACTAACATGCAAATCTGGACAGAATAGTACTAAGGCCTAAAATCATCTACTAAGCATGCTAACAGCAAAAACAGCAAACTTTCATAAGCCCTAACATATTCCTAGAACCATATTATACATAAAAACCCTAGAATGAACTAACATGCATGCAAAAATATCATATTTACTCCATATGAAAAACATATACAGCAGACATGAAGAAAAATACAATAAAAAGACCTACTTTATCATGCTGTATGAAAACTAACATAAAACAAGGACACTAACAACCCTAAACTCACAAATATGCTTAAAAACATATAAAACAAACTTTAATCATGCTAAAACCAAACTAAACAGAAATTAAATCATGCATATTAACTAACTAAAGCAATATAACATGATGAAAATCCTAACTCTAACATACAATACCACTAATCCTAAAACAAAGACAATAGGAGCACAAGAATCACACCTATGCATTAAGACCTATGAACTAACTCTAAAGCATGCAGAACCCATCATGAACATCATTATTATCACATGTATTAACTAATAGAAACCTCAATCCATGGTAAAAATTATAAGCATGGCATGCAATAGAGCTATCCTACATGATACCTTTGTTTAAGCTTGAACAGAAAAGAGGAATACCTTAGGAAGAGCCTTCCTTGCTGCTGTATGGACTCCCTCTTGCTCTTGTGGATGTTTTCAATCAATGTTCTCCAAGGCTACAGCAAGAACTCCAGCTCTCCTTCAAGTCTCTCTCTCTTATTCTCTCTCAAACACTAAGGTTTTAAGGCATAAAGTGGCTCCCCTTGTGCTGAAGCATAGGGGGTATTTATAGAGTTCACTAAGGATTAACCAATGGCTAGGATTAAAACCCTAATAATTAATCCAAGGGCTATTAGAGACCCCCTTGGGGCTTAAGTAACTCAAAAGTTACCAAAAATTAGAAGGAAACTCGTCCAAAAGAGTCCTTGTTCGTCAAAATAGGAAGAATTCCGCTTCAGCAAGGAATCATAGGGAAAATAGGAAAGTGGTCTCGGGTGACCTCCCAAGGCTGGGCGGCTAACCTCCCGGGGCTGGACGGCTAGCCTCCCGGGCTTGGGTGGTCACCCGAGCCCACTTCAGTTTTTTGACTTTTTTGGACTCTGTTGCCTTCTAGAAGTGTTTTAGGGTCAAATTAACTCCGATTTTGATGAAACGAAAGCCAAAACGACCGTGTTTCGATGAGGAATATATTTTTGACCATTTTAGGGTGAAAACCACTAACCATGGGGGCATGGTTAGGTTTGAACAAGGCGGTTAACCACTATGTTCTACCTTTGCTAAGCATAGGTGTGCACATAGGATCAAACCAAATGCTTTCTATATCAAAATTGAACTTTATAAAACACTTTTAGGGGTAAAATGATGACTAATTAAAGTCAATTTGAAAAGATTTGGTCGGTAATTGTGAGTCAATTAGAGCTAACCTAAGGAAGGGTCAATTAACCAACTTGAACTGTATTGAGCCATTTTAATCCCGAGCCATTGATTTATCAAATTGAACCTAGAAATACCTCCTATGCATCCATATGAACTCCAATTGACAATTTGGAGATCATTCCAAGGTCAAATGAAAAGTTTGGGACTTAAAAGACGATTATGCCCCTCAAGTCACAAAAGCTCTTATTATCCCTCAAGATCAACTCCAAATTCAACCAAAATTCATATCCATTGTCCTTGTGACTCTAGAAAACTAATGCAATTGACTAGACTCAAAAACAAAACAAAAACATGCATGAAATGATGAGCCCTAGTAAGATGGTGCAAAAATGGGGTGTGACAGAAGCCCCTCATTGGCAAACAAGTTACACTTGTGAACCAATGATAAAGAACAACCCATTTTTGCCAAAAAAACCTGGAAAAATCACACACTGACACCAGCAATGATGGGAGGTTGAAAACCTGAGATTGAAATGAGGAAGTGCACTCAAGTCATGAGTATACTTAAACCACTGGGGGTTGAGAATTGACAAGAGAAGCATATTCAAACCACTACGAATGAACATACTTTTGAAATGGAGAAATATATTCAGGTCACGAATATATTTAACCAAGTGATTAACAATTGAACTGAGAAGTACATTCAAGTGATGAACATACCTTTGAAATGGAGAAATATATTCAGGTCAGGAATATATTTAACCAAGTATTGAAAGATACTAAGAAGTATACTCAAGTGATGAGTGTACTTTTGAAAGGGAGAAATATATTCAGGTCACGAATATATTTAACCAAGTATTGAAAGATACTGAGAAGTATACTCAAGTGATGAGTGTACTTTTGAAATGGAGAAATATATTCAGGTCACGAATATATTTAACCAAGTGATGAAAAAGATGCTGAGAAATATACTCAAGTGATGAGTATACTTAGTGAAACAGACTGAGAAGTACGTTCAAGTGATGAACATACCTTTGCAATGGAGAAATATATTCTGGTCACGAATATATTTAACCAAGTAATTGAAAGAGACTGAGAAGTACGTTCAAGTGATGAACATACCTTTGAAATGGAGAAATATATTCTAGTCACGAATATATTTAACCAAGTAAGTGACAAATAATCTGAGAAGTATACTCAAGTGATGAGTATACCATTGAAATGGAGAAATATATTCAAGTGATGAATATACTTAACCAAGTGAGTGACAAGTATGTTCAAGTGATGAACACACCATTGAAATGGAGAAATATATTCAAGTGATGAATATATTTAACCAAGTAAGTGACAAATAATCTGAGAAGTATACTCAAGTGATGAGTATACCATTGAAATGGAGAAATATATTCAAGTGATGAATATACTTAACCAAGTGAGTGACAAGTATGTTCAAGTGATGAACACACCATTGAAATGGAGAAATATATTCAAGTGATGAACATATTTAACCAAGTAAGTGACAAGTATGTTCAAGTGATGAACACACCATTGAAATGGAGAAATATATTCAAGTGATGAATATACTTAACCAAGTAGGATAGAGAGTGAGGATTTGAAACTGAGAAGTATATTCAAAGGGTGAATACACTTTTGAAATGGAAGAATATATTCAAGTGATGAATATATTCAACCAAGTAAGATGAAAAATCAAGATTTGAAATGAGGATATATGATCAATTTATCAAGATTGAACAAGCATGGTGCAAGAGGAAAGTGGCTTAACACATTGTCACTTGACTTGGCATAGCACAGGGGAAATATATTCAACCCTTTCGAACATAAAATCAATTCAAGGAATTGATTTCAAGGTGAAATTTGATTGATTTTAAGCTCAAAAAGTGTTGAATATCTCATTTGGAAGAAGGTTTGATCACGCGCCAAGGCGAGACAAAGCGGGGGAGAAAGCCAAAACAAGGTGGCTTGGGTGACCACCAGGCCTCGGGAGGCTAGCCGCCCGGGCCCTGGTGGCTAGCCGCCCAAGGCTTGGGTGGCCACCCGAGCCTAATGCTGAAAAAATCTGGGTTTTTAAATACCCAAGTGCACTATTCATACCCCTTGTTCAAAGAACCCAAAAATTTGGAGTTTCTCTCTCTAGGAAGCATACCCCATTTTGCAAAATCACTCCAACACCCAAGGGCATTCAAATCCACACTTCAATAGGGATTCATACACATGAAATAGCATCATTAGCATCCAATTTCACATTAAAAACAAGAAATTTGCAGCACTTTGCAAATCAAAAACCCATTAAACCCATTTTTGCTCAAAACAAGCTAGTTCATCCACCATGGATCCAAATGAAGACTCCAATTCAAAGTATCCATTCCTTGACTCAAAGAGTAGATACAAGGCACCAATATATGATGTTCCTCAAGGGAAATTGCTCCTAGAACCAAGGAATCATCTCTCCTTTATCCATTCCAAGCAAGAGGTAAGCTTACCCATTTTAAACTTTTCTTTGCAATTTTCATTTTTGTTGATTGAAATGCATTCCCATGAACTCTCTATGAGTATTCCTAGCAATGTTTGCAATGCCCATTGATTTTGGCAAGGATTGGATGTGAAAAGAATTCAATTTGAAAACTTGGTGAATAGTGTCCACCAAGTGTTTGATAAAATGCTTGAGTGATGAAAATTCATCCAATCTTTGTAAAATTGATGTGTATTGCAAGGAAAAATCATAGGCATTCATTTCTAATTGATTTTAGAAACAAAACCAAGCATTTTCATGAGCTTTGAAAAACAAAGTTTGCTATATTTTTTAAAAACCCATGTTTTCATGAACAAGGTTTGCTTATTTTTTCCTTAAAAAACCACTTTGGAAAACAAAATTTGCTTACTATTTTCTTTGAAAAATCCATGTTCCCATGGTCTTGGAGTGTATGGTTTACCAATGATCATGAGTTTGAGGAATAAAACCAATGTTTTCATAAACTTTCAAAGCATGGTTTACTTGTTCATGAGTTAAAAGACTTAGTTTTTGAAAAGCCAATTATCAATGCTTGCATATGATTTTTACACTAACTAGGTGAATCATCCTTCTTGATTAGCCCAATTTCCAAGACCAACGCACAAGGTCTTCGATAAAGAATCTTATTGGGTGGTGGAAGCATATGGAACACACCCAACCTTCCGCAAGAGATTTCATTAAGAAAGCGGGTTTTAGTCGATTTCTTGACTCCCTATGGAATGAACAATGGGATAGGCAAGCCCTCCTTGCCTTAGCTGAGCTATGGTGGGATACCACCAATACTTTCCACTTCAGTTTTGGGGAGATGACCATGACTCCCAAGGATTTTTCAATCATCACCGGCTCAAGCCTCAAAAGAAAGAGGTTGAAATTTTATGGGGATGCCAACACGGATAGTGCCTATCTCCTTACTATGTTGGGGATGGAAATTGAGGCTAGCTCACGCAGTGTTAGGAGAACATGGCTATTCGAAAATTTTGCCAACCAAGTAGAAGGTGCGGGAGTGGCTCCCGAGTGCATAGCTAGGGCATTCTTGATTTATATGCTCTCTTGCACTCTCTTTGTTGGTGCCAATGACATGGCACAACTGAGCTATCTCGCTTCCATGGTGGATGTGAACAAGATGGGGAGGTATAACTGGGGAGGGGCAGCACTAGCCACCATGTACAGATCTATGTCCGACATGTCTCGAGGTGTTTCCAAGAATTTTGGTGGGCTTCCATTTGTTTGGGAGGTAAATAAAAACGTTTAATTTTTAAGTTCCTCTCAAACTTGACTTGATTTTAATTGCTTTTCTTGAATTTTGACAGATATGGTATTACGAGTATCTGGGACTGTGCCGCCCAACACTGGATAATGAGATACAGGAATGGCCCATACTTGGGAACTATGCTCCCAACAAGATAGCTGTGCGTGCCCCCAATAGGCATGACTACACCCATGCAAGGGCGTACTTGGCGAGCCTAAATGCTGATATGGTGACCCTCCTTCCTCATTCTTCTTTCATTTACCCTTATTATCTTACTCATTATTTTTTTCCCAAATTCAACAGGTAGAGTGGAGCCCATGGGGACTATGGGAGGCTAGGTTGCCTAGGAGGTGTGTGTCCTGCCTGGAGTTGACTGGGAAGAGGGTACTCTTTGAGGGTCCCTCAGGGCGATTCTGGTATTTGGGGGAGCGCGTCCTTAGGCAGGTGAAAGGACGAGTGGATGCCGCTCTCACCCCTGTCTTGCCTCCCATGAACATGAGGCACACTGACTCTCTGGATGAGGATAAGCTGATGGAAGCTCTGACTGGATGGGATGCTGAGGAGTTCACCTCGCCCAATACTGACTACATGACTTTCTGCAATCAATTCCTGATGCGTCCTAGAGTCATTGGCTTCCCACCTCAAGGGGTGAGTCTCTATTCCATTCTTTTCAATTATTGACTTATGCAAGCACTCTTCTTAAGCAATTTATCTATTGCAGGGCCGGCGAGCTCGTGGACATAGTTCCACAATAGCATCCTCCACAGGCATGACTCATGGGGATGAGGATTATAAGATGGGGGGAATGGCACAGCCGCCTCTCCCAGTTCTCGACTGGCAAGTGAACCTATGTAATGGGTTGGAGTTTATGAGGACTAACATTACTCACCCTGCTTTTGATGAAGTCCCCAGGATTGACTCGAGCTATGAGCATGTAAGCTCTTAACCTTTGTCTTCCTAAAAACCTCTTTCATCATTTATTAACCATGTTCATCTTTTAGGTTCCCCGAGAGTACGCACAGGAGTGCCTTGAACTCAGCGAGGGATTAAGGCGGGACCTTTCTTAGGATGAGTTTGGCGAACTCTGTACTAGAGGGACGACTGAATCCTACTGTAAGACATTCCCTCTATTCATTCCAATCATAGGAGCTAATGATATAACCCTTCTTTATTAATTGATTATCTTTGCAACAGGTCTCCACACTGCGTCCACCACAGCCAATGTCACCCCAAAGGAATCCTCATGCTGGTCGTGGTAGAGGCGAATTAAGTAGAAAGAGAAGAACCACGGGAGACCATTAGATTAGTTTACCCTCTTGCTTTGTAATCGAATGAAACATCTTTCTTTATGCTTTGTAACATCTCTTTGAACACTTGCTTTGGTACTTTGTATGAGACTTTTGGAATTACATGGTGGTGATTTACTCATGTTTTTGTGCAAAAATAAGCTCAAAATAAGCTTCCCAAGGTCACATACCATATAGGGGTTAAAGGGGGTCAAAAATAGGCAAAACTGGGCAAAATAGGAAAACGGCCTCGGGTGACCACCCGGGGCTGGGCGGCTAGCCGCCCAAGCCCAGGTGGCTAGCCGCCCAGGCCTGGGTGGTCACCCGAGCCCGAAGCAGAAATCCCACTTTGAATAGGAAACCTCCTATTCTGACGGGTTTTTTCCTATTTGAACTTGGATTTGTGACCTTTTCCCTATAAAAGCACATCCAAGAGGTTCCTAAACCTACCTATATTCATTCATTAGAAATTATGGAGGCTCTAGACAAATTTTTAGGAGGGTTTTTGAGAGTGATGAGTGCTGAAGCAAAATCTGAGTTCAAGTGCTTTGGTTTGGATCCATTGCTTTCTTTGAGGCATGTGAAGCTTGAAACGGACCTCTTGACTGCTGCTACATATTTTTGGGATCCCCAAATTCATGTGTTCCGCTTCAACTATGAAGAACCGTGCCCAACCATGGAGGAATTCTGCGCGTTGTATGGAGTTTCACCGGTAGGTCCTTTCATTCTCCCTACTCCTCGCCCAAGCTTTCTTACTTCTTTTTCCAACCTCCTTGGGATTCACCCACAATATGCCTCCACGTTTGTAAAGGACCATATGGTAGACTTGATGAAATTGGCAACCTCTTTTTTGGCTTATGATAGTAAAGGTATTCTGAAATTTACCTTTCCTATTAAGCATGCTCTTGCCTTTTGCCTCATTGGTCGTTTCCTTATTTCAACTGGTACTCCATATGTTCCCATACAAATCTGTAACTTGATTCCCATCCTTGCCAAGGGCTATAACTTAATTCCCATGGTGCTAGCTGAAACCCTGAATGGCTTGGATGAAACTCATGAGGACCCAAAAGTTCCTTTAGGAGGTAGCCCCATTCTGCTGCAAATGTGGTTGCTTGAAAGACTGAATTTCTTATTGTCACACCCCATTTTTTCACCACCTTACTAGGGCTCATCATTTCATGCATGTTTTTGTTTTGTTTTTGAGTCTAGTCACTTGCATTAGTTTTCTAGAGTCACAAGGACAATGGATATGAATTTTGGTTCAAATTGGAGTTGATCTTGAGGGATAATAAGAGCTTTTGTGACTTGAGGGGCATAATCGTCTTTTAAGTCCCAAACTTTTCATTTGACCTTGGAATGATCTCCAAATTGTCAATTGGAGTTCATATGGATGCATAAGAGGTATTTCTAGGTTCAATTTGGTAAGTCAATGGCTCGGGATTAAAATGGCTCGATGTAGTTCAAGTTGGTTAATTGACCCTTCCTTGGGTTAGCTCTAATTGACTCACAATTACCAACCAAATCTTTTCAAATTGACTTTCATTAGTCATCATTTTACCCTCAAAAGTGTTTCATGAAGTTCAATTTTGATATGGCCTGATGATGAGTTTAGTGTGGTTATTTACGGATTATCCTTGAAGAATTAGTGCGAATCACAGCATGAGATTTTTGGTTAAAATGAAAAGAAAATTATTTTATTAAATTAGCCATTTTTATCATGACACTAACACGTGTACGTATGTGATGAGTGTGTGTACGCACATACGATACATGTGCATGCGTGTTAGCGGTCAGTCTCCCAATTTTTATAAAAGACAATTTCCTTTTCCTATTCAGATTAGAAGTCTTTTATCATTATAAAATACCTTTTGATTATTCTCCAAGGAAGCTAGTCCAGGAAGGAAAGGGAAACTCCAGATTTCAGCTATAAATACTCTCTTAATGTCTTTAAACAAGGGAGAGGAGAAGAGGGTTTGGAGGGAGTGAAATTCGTCATAATTCAGCAGCAGATTTTCTGAAAACCAGCAGTCGTATTTTAATCATAACTTTTTCATCCGAAGTCAGAATTTGATGAAATTGGTCTTGTTAGAAAGATAATTCAATTCTCTACAACTTTGTATTTCACAAGTTTTGTCCAAAGCCAACGTTTTCATACCCAAAAACACGATTGAAGTTGCTGCTGCTGCAAAGTGACGAAAATCACTTTTCTTTTCTCTTGTTCTCTTTTTGTTTTCTATTTCTTTTCAAAGTTGAGTGAGTTTTGATCTCTTTGCTGTGATACCACTTTGACAAAGAGGAGGATTCGTGTTGGTTTGATTCACTCTAAAGACCTGAGGAGCCACGAACAATTACAAACACAAGGGGAGCCACTTTATGCATTAATACTTGAGTGTTTGAGAGAGAATAAGGTATTCTCCTTCTCTATTCAAGCTTAAACTAGGTTCTCATATGGGTTAGGCTTATTGCATGTTAAAGGTAGCCTTTTTATCATGTATTAACACTCTAGCTAGTTAATATACATGGAATATCTATTGTTTATCTACTGTTTAGCATGCTTTAGGGCTGTCCTTTATGTTTCAATGCATAGTTATGATTCTTGTGCTCCTATTTGTCCTTGTGCTAGGATTAGTGTCATTGCATGTTAGAGTTAGGATTTTCATCATGTTATATTGCTTTAGTTAGTTAATATGCATGATATAATTTCTGTTTAGTTTGGTTTTAGCATGATTAAAGTATGTCTTGTGAGTTTTTAAGCATATTTGTGAGTTTAGGGTTTTAGAGTCATTGTTTCGTGTTTGTTTTCATATAGCATGATAAAGTAGACTTTTTTATTGGTTTTTCTTCGTGTTTGCTGTATATGTTTTTCATATGGAGTAAACATGATAGTTTTGCATGCATGTTAGTATGTTTTAGGGTTTTTATGCATGATATGGTTCTAGGAATATGTTAGGACTTATTATTGTTCGCTGTTTTTGCTATTGGCATGCTTAGTGGATGATTTTAGGTCACAATACTATTCTGTCCAGATTTGCATGTTAGTGTTTTCGCATGGTTTTGAGCACTTGTAAGGGTGCAAATAGGTGTGGTATTTGTCCTATGGCAAATAGGGCTGCTCAGGTCTGAAATAGCTAATGCTTGGAGCTAATTGCGCTCAGGTAAGTGGGTGTGAAGGTGCCCCAATTCACCTTTCTTCCTTATCCCTTCTCTTCTCCCTATCTAAGGTTAATTTTTAATATGATCCTATGGTTTAATCAAAGGTTTCCTTCATAAATAAAATTCTGGTTTTTATTAAAGTTTCCATTTTGTGGATTTCTTTCCTAAAATCAAACTTTCTATCATATTCAACTCTTTTGATCAAATAAGGAAACCTAGGGTTTTAACCATAGGTTTATATTAGGTCTTAACCCTAATTCTAATCGAACTACGTGGACTTTGATCCATGTATTTCGCTGCATGGTACGTAGGCGCTCTTCGTGAGGCTCAAGTCCGTTCTAGGATCCAAGCATCCTAGGTTTATTTTTGTTTTCTTTTCTTCTTTTTCTTTTTTCTGTTTTTATTTGCTTATTATGCATGGATGGATGAATGAAATATATGATATGCATGCAATTCTTGTGATGATATACTTGCTGATTTTTGTATGGAAAGACTTTAATTTAGCCCAAATGAACTGAGAGACCGAAAGGGTGACATGGGTGCCTATAGGCTTTGCCTAGAACCTTCCCATGTCATAACTTAGCCTTCGAATCCCCGATTTCTTTGGTTTTCAAAAGATTGGTTTTTGCCTTTCCTTTTTTATGGAGTCATTCAAATTGTTTTCTTAAAACAAACTATTTTTAGGGTTTTCCTTGTTTCCTTTAAAAAATAAGGTGGCGACTCCTTTCCTTTTTCTTTTTCAAATCCATTTTCTTTCAATCCTTGTGGGCCCAATTTCCGGGGTTCACACTTATCACCCATTGTCATTACACCATACAAGCCCCAGCATTACTGCCTTCGCCGTAGTGAAATGCCTAGAAAATTTTCATTGAGAGATTGGCTAGGTTACTTCCAAACCCTTTCATGGAGGAATATCAAGTGGTTCGTCTTCATATGGGGCTGTAGCGAACAGGTGCTTCTGCGGACTTCTGGATGTGCCATGGTGAGACTCATAGGACTGAGGTCTACTTTCTTCTATTGGCCTTCAAGGGTTCTTCGTCAGATGGGTGCCATGCAAACCATACCTACTTCCTTGAAAGGTGACTATCCTATGGTGCCTGCGGGTCTTTCTGTAGTGACTTGGGCGAAGGATCGATGGCCTAGCAAGTTGACACTAACTCAAGTGACGAATACTGATGGTCCATATATGATGAGCTCAGAGTACAAAGAATGGTTGAAGAACAACTTGGGTGAGAGAGAGACTACTCGAAGGGAAAGGATTTTTGGACTTATCAAGAATAACGAACTTGGACCTTGCAGAGAAGATATTATGGAAGTAGTGACAGCAGCTTATGAACATGACTTGAAGAAGAAAAGAAGACATGCAAGAGAGGAGAATAAAGCTGAAAAGCGAGCTGCAAAGAAGCTCAAGAAGAATTGAAGACTCAATAGAATAGGATATTTATGGCATTTTGATAGTTCTTTTACTTAATACCAATGAATTGCTATGTCAATCAATTTTAGTTTTGAATAAATTGCCAATAATAAATCAAATTTGGGATTTTGTTGTTTGATTTAGACCGCACCCAAGGTAACTTTATGGGTTGCCTACGTATCTCCATTACTTTTTTCGTTTGTTTTTTTTTTCTTTTTTTTTTTTCTTTCTTCTTTTTTTTTTTTTTTTTTTTTTTTTTTTGAATGGAGAATCAGGTCTTACGTAGTTCTCATGCCTTAACTTTTGCCTAGGCTGCCCTTACGGGTTTTCAACCTAGCAGGCCTCAAACATGATATTTCTTTAATTGATCCAAATTAGTTGGACGAGCGAACTCAATTCCATCTAAATCCATGAGGCGAACAGCCCCTGCTAGTAATATTTCTTTGATAATGTATGGTCCACCCCAACTTGGCTTGAATTTCCCTCGCGGATCGAATACTGGAGCTCTGATTTCTTTCAGCACTACATCCCCTTTCTTTAGACCTCGATCTTTGACATGCTTGTTGAATGCTCTGGCAACTCTCCGCTGATACCCCTGCACATGATACAGCGCCCTTAAACGCCTTTCATCCAGTAAAGCTAACTCATCATAACGGCTCTTAACCCAATCTACTTCTGTTATCTGGCTCTCCACAGCAACCCTTAGTGAAGGAACCTCCAATTTAACTGGCAACACGGCCTCCATTCCATAAACTAGAGAATAAGGGGTAGCCCCTGTTGACGACCTTATTGATGTTCTGTAACCCCATAGAGCTAACGGTAACTTCTCATGCCAGTCTGTGTGCGAGTCCGCAGTCTTCTGCAGTATCTTCTTGATGTTCTTGTTAGCCGCTTCCACTGCTCCATTAGTCTGAGGACGGTATGGTGACGACAAATGGTGAACTATGCCGTACTTTTGCAAGAGCTCATGGGTTTCTTTCTGAAAATGCTGGCCATTGTCTGAGATAACTTCATGCGATACCCCATATCGATAGATGATGCTGTGCTGTATGAACTGTGCTACCTTCTTAGAATTCAAGGTCTTGAAGGATGCTGTTTCCACCCACTTAGTGAAGTAGTCGATGGCAACCAGGATGTATTCATGCCCATTTGACGCCTTTGGCTTGATCTGTCCGATGATATCTATCCCCCATATCGCGAATGGCCATGGTGACGACATACTTGTTAAAGGCATAGAAAGCAAATGTTGTCCACTGGCGAACAGTTGGCATTTATGGCACTTCTTGACATGTGCGTGGCAATCTCTTTCCATGGTAGACCAATAATAGCCTAGCCTCATGATTTTCTTAGCCAACATATAGCCATTCATGTGTAGAGCCCCTGTCCCTTCATGGATTTCTTTAATCAGATGCTCAGCTTCCTCCTTGGTGAAACACAACAGGTGGATCCCGTCATATGATCTCCGATATAGCTTTCCTCCACAAAGTACATAGTGACTCGCCAACCGCCTTAGGGTTTTTCTATCGATATGAGATGCTCCTTCTGGGTATTCCCTTTCTTCAATGAACTTCTTTATGTCATGGAACCATGGATGGCCATCATTCACCTCTCCTCCTCGGATTGTACAACAGTACACAGGCTTGTCTCGGCATTCTATCACCAACGGCTTCACATTTCCCCCTTCAGGTATCTCCACCATGGATGCTAGGGTTGCCAAGGCATCGGCAAACTGGTTCTTGTTTCTTGACAGGTAGTTGAATTCTATTTCTGAGAACTCCTTGGTTAGAGCTTCCAGATAGGCATGGTAGGGCAGCAATTTCTCATCTCGAGTTTCCCATTCCCCTTTTATCTGACAAATGATTAGCGCCGAGTCCCCGAACACTTCCAATTCTTTGATTCCCAATTCAAGTGCCGCTTCCAATGCTAGGATACAGGCCTCATACTCAGCAATGTTGTTGGTAGCTTCGAACCCCAACTTGACCGCCAACGGTGTAAATGCCTCTTCAGGTGAGACCAGCAAGACTCCTATCCCATAACCTTTCTTATTGGCTGCCCCATCGAAATAAACTTTCCAAGTCTTTTTACCGATTTCTAGCACGTCCTCATCTGGGAACTGATCGTTGAACGGAGCGGATGATGACACAGGACAGTTGGCTAGGTAGTCTGCGATGATGCTCCCCTTGATAGACTTCTGATTCACGTACTTGATGTCAAATTCATTGAGGAGAATTGACCATCGAGCAGTTCTGAATGACAATACCGGCCTTTCTACCAGGTACTTCAACGGGTCCATGCGACTTATCAAGAGCACTTCGAAGGACATCATGTAGTGTCGGAGTTTCTGTGTAGCCCATACTAGTGCTACACAAGCTTTTTCAATGGCATTATACTTCACTTCATAGTCTGTCATTTTCTTGCTTAGGTAGTAGATGGCATTCTCCTTTGTAGCCCCTTCGAGATATTTGAGCTAACATAGCTCCCGTCGCGGTTTCGGTGACCGTTAAGTATAACAAAAGCAGTGCACCTTGCCGTGGGGGAACTAAGATTGGAGGATTGCACAAGTATCTCTTAATGGTCTCAAAGGCCTCTTGGCATTCTTCGTTCCACACTTTTGGCACACCTTTCTTAAGCAATTTAAAGATTGGTTCGCAAACCATGGTCAAGTTGGCAATGAATCGACTTATGTATTGAACTCTTCCTAGAAAGCCCCGGATCTGCTTTTCAGTGCTAGGCGGCTCCATCTCCGCAATAGCTTTTATCTTCCCTGGGTCCACTTCGATGCCCCTCTGAGTGATCATGAACCCCAATAGCTTGCCTGCAGTGACACCAAAAGCGCACTTCTGTGGGTTTAGACGGAGATTGTACTTCTTTGCTCGCTCTAGGAACTTCTCTAGCGCCTTGAAATGCCCTTCTCTATCCACGGACTTCACGATCATATCATCGACATAAACCTCGACTTCCTTATGGATCATATCATGCAATAAGGTCGTTGCTGCTCTTTGGTAAGTAGCCCTAGCGTTTCTTAAGCCAAAAGGCATTACTTTGTAACAGTACGTTCCCCATTGCGTGATAAAGGCTGTTTTCTCCATGTCTTGAGGCGCCATCTTTATCTGGTTATACCCGGAGAATCCGTCCATGAAGGAGAGGAGTGCATGTCCCACTGTGCTATCCACCAACACGTCGATATGTGGTAAAGGAAAGTCATCCTTGGGGCTCGCGGCGTTGAGATCTCGGAAATCGACACACATCCTCACTTTCCCATCTTTTTTAGGCACAGGAACTATATTCGACAACCATCCGGGGTACTCCACAACTTGGAGGAAACCCGCGTCTAGTTGTTTAGTTACCTCTTCTTTTACTTTTAGAGCCTATTCTGGTTTTAATCTTCTGAGTTTCTGCTTTATCAGCTTCTTTAGGGAATTAGTGGGGATATAGTGTTGCACAATATCGGGGTCAATGCCAGGCATGTCTTCGTAAGACCATGCAAAAGCCATAATGTTGGCTTTCAAAAGAGAGATCATCTTTTCTTTTTCAACGGGGGAGAGGGTTTTCCCAATTTTAACTATTCTTGGCAATTCATCCGTTCCTAAGTTGATTGATTCCAATTCATCCATATTAGGTTCGGTGACGCCCCTTTTCCTTTGCTCAACGAGCTCCAGGGGGACATTGTTCCTAGGATCTATATCCATGCCATAAATATCCATAGAGGAGAGAAAAGAGACACTGCATATATAGAGAAAGAAAGCACACTTTATTGACTAGGAATAGTAGGAATGACACACAAAGGAAGGAAAACAAACAAATCCGTATCAATACTATGACTCCACAAAGTGAGTTAAGTAGATACATCTTATTGAATTAAGGAAATATTACTAAACTAAGACACCTACAAGCTGCTATCAAGTAGGCCAAGGTCTTCTTCTTCATGGATCTCCGCAATGACACCACTTTCAAGGTACCAATTCAGGAGTGGCATGGTAGCATGGCTAATAGACGAACCCTGGAGTTCTTCAATGGTCGAGTCTTCTACGGTAAGGATCATATCTTGGAACATTTCAGTCATAGCCCCTGCATCAAGGTTCTCTGCCCAGTCCTCCTCTTTCTTTTCCCAGAACTCATCATTGATGGCTTCATCATCCACCATTTCAGCTGTGATTGGATACCATTCGGTGAAGAAGATTTCAAAACCTGGAACTCGGATCTTGGTAGCTTGGTCAAAGGTGGGCTCTGGAAACCCGCAATATAGAAAATCATCCCCCTCTTTGACGAAGTAACCATTCAAAGTAGGTCGGTATGGCAAGATCCTTAGGTCTGGCACCCTTCTCTCGGCTTTGGCTCTTACTTTCTCTTTATTCTTCTTCAGCATTTCCGCATGATCATTTCTGGAGGGCTCATATCCTAGCCCGAAGGTGTATGAGGTGACACGGCTTTGAATAGACGTAGGGATCCCTTGTTGGCGACGCCCTAGCCCCATGCCTGGAAAGAAACTCATTCTTCTCATGATCTCACCAACGTGCAAGTTGCCATGGGGGCAAAAGTCCAAAGGTATTAACTCACCCTTTTCCAGCTCTTTCTCAATGCATTGGACATAGTCAAACCCAGATAGTGGTACTGCTGCTAATTCAGGTTGTATCTCACATATAGGCACGCCTGCGAGTTTCAATTCATAGTCCCCTTGAAGCGTTACTATGGCCCCTTCGTAAGGAAACTTCACCTTTTGATGGAGTGAAGATGGCACAGCCTCAGCAGGATGGATCCAAGGTCGGCCCAACAACAAGTTGAAACATGACGGCACATCCAACACTTGGAATTCCACCCTAAATTCAGTGGGTCCCATGATAAGAGGCAAAGTAACCACCCCTATTACTTCACGACGGGTGTTATCATAAGCTCTTACGGTCTGCCCAAATGGCGTGAAATCAGTGGGTCCCAAACCCAAAACAGTGGCAGTTCAGAGAGGACATACATTAAGTGCGGACCCATTGTCGATAAGGACGGTAGGAACCCTCTTCCCCATAGTGTCTACGGTCACATAGAGAGCTTGAGAATGGCTTGGCCCGCTTTTGGGTAGGTCCACATCGGTGAACACGATGGTTGAGTTCTTGGGAGTTGGATTCACCAAATGTACTAATCCCTCGGGGGATGTGTCAACAGGCACTTGTATCTAATTCAACAGTTTCAGCACGGTCTGTCTGTGCTTATGCGAGGCCATGAGTAAGCCCCAAATAGTGATGTTGGCATTGGTCTTCTTCAGCTGCCTAAGCACTTCATCCTCTTCTTCTTGCAAGCTAGGGTGCCTCTGCCCTTCCAAATCTTCCAACGGATTTTCAGATTCTAAGTGGGGAGGCTTGAAATGACGACCCCCTCTGGTTATATGGTCTAACTCATCATCGCTAGCCTATATGTCATGGACTTCCTCGGAGTCATTCATTAAGTCATCCCATTCTATCATGCCAATGCTCTCCATTTCTGTCGGCAAGTCATCCCAACCTGTAGGGACTATCGGCTCTTTTGATATTGGACTTAGGCTTGAGTACAACACATAGTAATCAAATTTCCCCGACGATTGACCTAATAGGCCAACCTGAGGATCCCCTGCTTCATATCTTTCTTTCAGCTCTTGTTGGACGGATTTCTTTAGCAACAACAAAACTTTTTGGTCAATGAGGTCTTGAATGATCTTCTTTAGTATAGAACAAGCCTCGGTGTCATGGCCGGGTGCCCAATGGTATTGGCAATATTGGTGAGGGGTCGAGGGCCTTGGCTTCGGTGGAAGTGGCATGATAAGGCTGTTATTGCGTCAAATGGTGAAAAGACGGGTTAAGGTCATGGGAAGTGGAGTGTATTGTCTTATGGGTCGACGAGGGCGAAAGGATTCAACCCCAATGGCATTTATGGTGTTAGGTGGGGGTGTGTTGTTGTGAGATGGGAGAGGATTACAGGTGACATTTGGACGGGTTGGTGGTGAAATGACTTGCTTGTCAATGAGGTCTTGGACTTGATGGCGAAGGCGAACACAGCGATTGGTGGCATGGCCTTTGGATTGGTGGTACTTGCAGTACTCATTCTCATTGAAGTTCTTGGGTAAGGGATTTGGTGGAGGTCTCGGGTCGAGTGGCTTCAATAGGTCACGACTTATGAGCTTTTCAAGAACTCTTTCGAGTGGCATAAATAAGTCAGTGAACTAGCGAGGTGGGTTGACATCATTGAGAGAGAAAGGTTGGATGGGTTGAGTTATAGTGTTGACCTCGGCATTGTTCTTCCCAGTAAAGTTTGTCTTGCGACTCCTCACTTCCTCGGTTTTGATTGTCCCATCATTGATAGCATCTTCAACCTGCGTGCCAGCCCCTATGAGAGCTTTGAAATTTGGGAAATAGTGGGCAAATAAGTGCTTGTGGTACACGGGCAGCAAGTTCTTAACCACCAACTGAATTTGGTCCTCCTCATTTGGCCTATCTGTCATTCTTGACGCCTTTTGTCTCCACCTTGTAATGTAAGCGGAGAAAGTTTCATGAGCCCCTTGCTTGGTAGTTTCTAGGTCCCTTCGAGTAACATCCACCTCTGTGTTGTACTTGTAGTGCTCTGAGAACTCATTGCATATGTCTTCCCAAGTCCGAGTTCTGTTCTCATCCAAGGATAAGAACCATTTCAAAGCAGAAGTGGCCAAGGTTTTATGGAACATTTGAGCTAAAAGCTCGTCAGTAGCCCCTCGAGGGTGCATAGCTCGCACATACATCTTCAAATGAGTCTTAGGGCAACCCGTCCCATCGAACTTTTCTAACTTCGGCATCTTAAATTGTAGTGGAATATGAGCCGTTGGAAACAGAGATAAAGTCCTCACATCAACCATGTCATCAGCCCTACGAATCCCTTTTATAGTTCTCTCCAATGCTTCTACCTTGCTAGCTAACACGGAATCACTGCTAGTACCTTTCCCCTTTGCTTCCCCTTCTAGGTTGGTGACCTCAGGTTTCGAGCTACTTTCCCCCCTTGTCTTGGTGTTTTCATTGGATTGAGGTCCCTCTTCGGTGCCAGCCCCATGTGGTATACCCGAGGAATGGGCCTTAGAGCCATTTTGTTCAAGATCCGCCATCTTCTGTTGGTTCTCTTGAGCCATTTTCAATGCGGTATCGGATGTCTCGGCGGTATGATCAAGCTTGGTCATGATAGCTTTCAGGCAAGCCTCAAGGTCAAAGTGCCCCTCACTAGTTCTTTCGTCGGCCATGTCTGTCTGATGGGTAGATTCAACACTCACTAGACGCCCTTGCGGATTGCGGATCCAAGCCAGCACGTCTATGGATAGAAAAGTTTTAACCCTTAGCCTAAGGACTTGTCCTAAACCTCCATATTTTCCTTAATGAACTCGGTCTCTACACCATGTTCAATTAATTCATTCCTTTTATCCAATTACCTTTACAAGGGTCATGGATTAAGGGTATGTTTTAAAAGAATAGGGTATAGAGTCCCTCAATTAGGTTTAATTAATCCCTTAGGACTAGCACATCACAAACATAGCTTTATATCCTACTTCCTTAATTTATTCCTTCCAACCCGTGGCCTTAACGAAGGCTAGGGTTTAAAGGTCTATGTTAAGGGCATAAGATATAAAGCCTCACACCACAAACATGGCATAGCATCATTACAAACAATTGTGGGTGCATAAAGGTGAGACCGTAGTGTCCTACAAGTCTATCTATATGGACTAATGATAAGGGTAGGCTGGGGTCCTTCACTTGCTTGAGCAATCTTTATACCTAACCACATGTGGCATCAGGAACGCTGCGTGGGTCCAGCAGTACGTGATTAACTCATTTAATATACCCAAGGGTACTAGGCAAGAGAGGTTGATAGCTTTCGCCCCAACACATGGAATCAGGAAAACCAAGGTTGAGACTAGGTCGATCGTTGGCAAGGATACATCGAGGGACATCGATCCTAGCATGCAAGAATTTGCGCACACTATGCAATAAATGAAAGCACACAATCAAGCGGATGCAATGTGATTGATTTTAATTAAACATAAGAAATTAACCTAGCCCAATTAAACTTTATAGAGTCTAGCCCACAAATTTCCCAGTGGAGTCGCCAAACTGTGAACCCCAAAAAGTGGCCCACAAGGATTGAAAAGAAAATAGGTTGAAAAAGAAAAAGGAAAGGAGTTGCCACCTTATTTTTTAAAGGAAACAAGGAAAACCCTAAAAACCATTTTGTTTAGAAAACAATTGAATGACTCCATGTTTAAAAAGGAAAGGCAAAAACTAGTCTTTTTTGGAAACCAAAGAAATCGGGATTCGGAGGCTAAGTTATGACATGAGAAGGTTCTAGGCAAAGCCTATAGGCACCCATGTCACCCTTTCGGTCTCTTAGTTTATTTGGGCTAAATTAAAGTCTTACCATACAAAAATCAGCAAGAATATCATTACAAGAATTGCATGCATATCATATATTTCATTCATCCATCCATGCATAATAAGCAAACAAAAACAGAAAATAAAAAGAAGAAAAGAAAACAGAAATAAACCTAGGATGCTTGGATCCTAGAACGGACTTGAGCTTCACGAAGAGCGCCTACGTACCATGCAACGAAATACATGGATCAAAGTCCACGTAGTTCGATTAGAATTAGGGTTAAGACCTAATATAAACATATGGTAAAAACCCTAGGTTTCCTTATTTGATGAAAAGAGTTGGATTTGATAGAAAGTTTGATTTTAGAAAGAACTCTACAAAATGGAAACTTTAATAAAAACCAGAATTTTATTTGTGAAGGAAACCTCTAATTAAACCATAGGATCATATTAAAAATTAAACCTAGATAGGGAGAAGAGAAAGGATAAGGAAGAGAGGTGAATTGGGGCACCTTCACACCCACTTACCTGAGCGTAATTAGCTCCAAGCATTAGCCATTTCAGACATTGGCAGCCCTATTTGCCATAGGACAAATACCACACCTATTTGCACCCTTACACGTGCTCAAAACCATGCAAAAACACTAACATGCAAATCTGGACAGAATAGTACTAAGGCCTAAAATCATCTACTAAGCATGCTAACAGCAAAAACAGCAAACTTTCATAAGCCCTAACATATTCCTAAAACCATATTATACATAAAAACCCTAGAATGAACTAACATGCATGCAAAAATATCATATTTACTCCATATGAAAAACATATACAGCAGACATGAAGAAAAATACAATAAAAAGACCTACTTTATCATGCTGTATGAAAACTAACATAAAACAAGGACACTAACAACCCTAAACTCACAAATATGCTTAAAAACATATAAAACAAACTTTAATCATGCTAAAACCAAACTAAACAGAAATTAAATCATGCATATTAACTAACTAAAGCAATATAACATGATGAAAATCCTAACTCTAACATACAATACCACTAATCCTAAAACAAAGACAATAGGAGCACAAGAATCACACCTATGCATTAAGACCTATGAACTAACTCTAAAGCATGCAGAACCCATCATGAACATCATTATTATCACATGTATTAACTAATAGAAACCTCAATCCATGGTAAAAATTATAAGCATGGCATGCAATAGAGCTATCCTACATGATACCTTTGTTTAAGCTTGAACAGAAAAGAGGAATACCTTAGGAAGAGCCTTCCTTGCTGCTGTATGGACTCCCTCTTGCTCTTGTGGATGTCTTCAATCAATGTTCTCTAAGGCTACAGCAAGAACTCCAGCTCTCCTTCAAGTCTCTCTCTCTTATTCTCTCTTAAACACTAAGGTTTTAAGGCATAAAGTGGCTCCCCTTGTGCTTAAGCATAGGGGGGTATTTATAGAGTTCACTAAGGATTAACCAATGGCTAGGATTAAAACCCTAATAATTAATCCAAGGGCTATTAGAGACCCCCTTGGGGCTTAAGTAACTCAGAAGTTACCAAAAATTAGAAGGAAACTCGTCCAAAAGAGTCCTTGTTCGTCAAAATAGGAAGAATTCCGCTTCAGCAAGGAATCATAGGGAAAATAGGAAAGTGGTCTCGGGTGACCTCCCAAGGCTGGGCGGCTAACCTCCCGCGGCTGGGCGGCTAGCCTCCCGGGCTTGGGTGGTCACCCGAGCCCACTTCAGTTTTTTGACTTTTTTGGACTCCGTTGCCTTCTAGGAGTGTTTTAGGGTCAAATTAACTCCGATTTTGATGAAACAAAAGCCAAAACGACCGTGTTTCGATGAGGAATATATTTTTGACCATTTTAGGGTGAAAACCACTAACCATGGGGGCATGGTTAGGTTTGAACAAGGCGGTTAACCACTATGTTCTACCTTTGTTAAGCATAGGTGTGCACATAGGATCAAACCAAATGCTTTCTATATCAAAATTGAACTTTATAAAACACTTTTAGGGGTAAAATGATGACTAATTAAAGTCAATTTGAAAATATTTGGTAGGTAATTGTGAGTCAATTAGAGCTAACCTAAGGAAGGGTCAATTAACCAACTTGAACTGTATTGAGCCATTTTAATCCCGAGCCATTGATTTATCAAATTGAACCTAGAAATACCTCCTATGCATCCATATGAACTCCAATTGACAATTTGGAGATCATTCCAAGGTCAAATGAAAAGTTTGGGACTTAAAAGACGATTATGCCCCTCAAGTCACAAAAGCTCTTATTATCCCTCAAGATCAACTCCAAATTCAACCAAAATTCATATCCATTGTCCTTGTGACTCTAGAAAACTAATGCAATTGACTAGACTCCAAAACAAAACAAAAACATGCATGAAATGATGAGCCCTAGTAAGATGGTGCAAAAATGGGGTGTGACACGGCGTCGGACATGCCGGTTCCTTTATTGTCCTAATCTCCGCTCGGACTTTTTTTGCGAACTCGTCTAAGGTCAGGTCCCCAACTTTCCTTCTCCTCTCCTCTCGAGGACTCCTTTTTCGCTGACCCCTCTCTACTGGGCCCCTGAGGGCCTCATAACGCTCCCTATCCCCTCGGTCAGGCCTCAGGGTGAATGTCTCTAGACGCCGTTCACTCCCTCTTTGACTCCGATTGTCCTCCCGACAATCCCGTCTAACATGACCAGAGCTGGCCTCGGTAACGATCCTTGAATAAGAGTCTTGAATGAACAGTCGCCTTCTATCGGTTCTTTGGTGTTCGACTCTATCCTTCAGCTTTCTTTGGCTTTGATCCTCATTCCTCGAGGACCGCCTTTCTTGACCATGGCCCCTTCCGCGCCGTGGCCGGGATTCAGCGGGATGAGAGGTGTAACTCCCCTTGTCGCCGCCGTCCTCTGCTATTGGCCGACCGTGGCGAGGGATGGCCTGGTAGTGGCTACACTCCTTTAGGTTAAAGCATTCTTGCTCCAAGGCGAGTTTCTCACGCTGTACCTCCTCTAATCGATCTTGGAGCATCGTGACCACGGCGACTACTGCCTCTGGGTTAGAGTGTTCCGCGACAGCCCGTTCGTAGGCGGCCTAGACCTCTGGCATCGGTGTTTGCGCCGTGGGCCTACTGGTCTCTCCAATGAAGGTGGCGCTTGCTGGAGGACGCCCGGACGGTGGTGGAGGGAGGACTACGCTTGCGCCGTTTTGCTCCGGCCCGGCATATGTTGCGCCTGATCTGGTTCGCCCCGCCATTTGTAGATGTGAGAAGTCGATCTCCGACAACGGCTTTTGGTTCAATTTCCCACAGACGGCGCCAAACTGTACGGGGATATATCCAGACAGTTGGCGGAGCGCTTTGATCAAGGAGGTTCGGAGATCCGAAACACTGCGCGGTGGCAACCCGAGGGGGTTGTAAAGAGCGGGGTTACTCCCGGACATATGGAAATGTTGGGCCTCTTCTGATGAACAGTAGTGCTAGGTAGCTCGAAGAACAAAAGAGCTAGGTGCTGCGTTGAATAGGGACCTGAGAACAAAGAGGATCGTCAAGGGAGACCGGGGGTTTCCCGATCTAAAACCCTCCGACACTCAAGTCAATCTCAGTGTCGAGAGAGAAAGAAAGCTGGAAAGAGAGGAGAGATCTCTAGGGTTTTTGTGTCGAGGGAACTTACCTTCTTTGCATGAATAGTGTTCCTTTTATAGGCAAGTGCTAGGTTCCGGATTGGACCAATGCCCTGACTTGACCGCGGTCAATTTAGGGTTCCGAGCTAACCATGGTTAGATAGGGGCTTCAGACCAAATCACGGATCTTTCGGGGTTACAGGCCTGACCGTTGACAGTCGTACCCCTGAATCGGTTTTCAGGAGCGTGCTCTGCTCCCGGCCTGATTTCCTCTGTCGGATTTGGGAGGTAAGACAAATTCGGCGCACATGAGGGACATGTGCTCGTGTGGCTCGAAGGATTTCATTTGACTGAGAGCGCGTCTGCCCGAAGGTGACACGAACCGAGGATATAAAGGCCCGAGGGCCCATTTGCCCCGAAGACATGTTGGCCCGAGGGTTCAGATGCCCCGAGGGCGTGCTTGCCCGAGGGCGGTTCTAAGTAACCGAGGGAAAAGGGTAACCCGAACACATTACCGAGAATATACACGTGTCGTGGTTTCATTTGCTTTTCATAAATATCCCACATATATAATAAAAAAATCTGCTATTGTCTCTATTAGATGATTCACTTTTTGAGCTTTTCTATTTTTTCATTGAGATATATATATTTTCATGAGCATTGGGCAATTTAAGGTTTGTTGGAAGTCTTAACTGCACACAAGGCTACCCGAAAGATCATTGTATCTTAGGAGAGAAGCGTTAATCAAATCCAGTGCAGACGGAGACGTATTTTTTCTAAGGATAACGCATCACACATGCCTTGATCTACAGACTATTCTAAACTCTTATCTGATAACATAATTATCTTAGTTTATTGTTATTTCATATCATTTATTTATTGCTAAAAATTTATAGAATTCCTCACATTATATCGAACATACTTTTTGGTAACAAACAGAACATTCTATATACTTGATGCTAGACATGACAAGTACGGTGGCCTGTCCTTTTTGGGTAGTCGAAACCTGGATTGTCCTCATCGTCTGCTTGGGTTTCAGCTTTATTCTCAGTGCTTCCAGTGGCCTTGTTTTCACTAAAATCCTTAACATCATTCGCTTCGCCATCACTTAGTAGCTGACGCCCAGCCTGCACCAAAGTGAGCCTTTTCGCATCGGCTTGTAGAGTTGCCAATATCAACATGAAGGCCACCAAGAGGACAAGTGCGGTCTTCATGATCATCGGATTTGTCGCTTATCCCTGGAGAGAATTAACCATGTCAAAAAAATTTCATTAATTTCTAAAACAACTATTTAATTAACCAATTAAATACAGCATAAGCTAGTGAACTAGCTCAAAAACTAGGGTATGGAGTGGACCACTATATATATCCTGCTTCGAGAAGCTAGCTGTTTGAAGGTGCAATGGTGTCTAAGCTAGGGTGGCAATATATAGGTGATTCTTAATTAATTTGTTACTATGTTTGGATTAATTAGTGGATATCAGTAGAATGGGGTAGGTTAAGATAATAATATGTCAGCACTAACAAGGGATGCCGTGTGGGAAACACAAATTCATGGCACCATTGGGCCAGGTTGTGGCCACCAATGATATATGTAATTATGATTAAAATTGATAGTTAAGTCATTTTCAAGGTATACCAAATTTGTATCAAAAACACAAATTCATGGCACCATTGGGCCAGGTTCTTCTAGAAATTATGGATATGAATATTAGATACGAGAATCACACCACACAGACGTACATATATCAGAATATCGCATGATAAGGTAATTAGTCGATTATATATCAATTTTATAAGTCACTCGGGCAAGCCTAGTGATAAAGAAGGATGAGTTAAATAGTAGGATTAGGATAGGTTAGAGGTTCGAAATCCTCCAATAATTGTACCAAAAGAAGACTATTTATTATCACTTCTTCCACTTTCTTTTGCTCTCCTTTATATCTACTTTGGTAACATATATTTTAGAAAATAATAAAATAATCGATCTATCTAGGCAACTTGGGCGTTCTAAAATTGGCTTTATTGTAAATTTTTTATTTTTAGGTAGCTAACGTGTTTGATGTTTTTTCTGTGAGTTCAGTGACGTTAATAGAAGTCGTGTTACAGATGGGGCTGCCTTAGTGGGAGTGTAGGGAGCTTCAAATTTTTTTGAATATTTGTGGCTCTTTTCAATCTACTAAAATTTCTCCTGCCCATCATTAATAAATGAAAAAAAAAAAAAAAATCAAATATGTGGAGTATTATGAAGGTGAGTTCAATGGATCAAAAACACACTTTGGTGCGTTTTGGTCATTGTTATAATACGGAGTACTTCTTATTGTGATCTTCTAGCTGTACATATATATGTACGAGTACGTGTATGACCCTACCATCTTACTGTTCCTATTCAAAATTATGGTGTATATATGAGATAGAGTCGTAGTGGTTTAATTGACCCATTTATGTATAACACTGTTATCCTCTAAATTTGGATGGGGTTGTACATATTACATACCTTAATATGTTATATTAATTTTTTTTTTTTTTTTTAAACAAGGGTAAATTACATGAAGCCCCTTTAAATTATAGGCCAGTTTCACAAAACCCCTCTAAAACTGAACAAATAAGTCCACAACGTATTAATTTGTGATAGACTTTGCTTATTTTTTCAAATTTAATGTTTATTTTTGTCAACATTTTGTTCTATTTTCATTTTCATCCATTAATGTCCAATTTGATGGAGGGAGTAAAGTATCATCACAAAGTACATAGTACTTCAAGGGGATGTAGTCTAAGACGAACACGCTTTGATATCATCTTAAGTTCTACACTCAATCTAAAAACTTAAACTATTAGGTGAAGTCTCAAACAGATATATAAAGTTATGTCAGATTTTATATTTAACTAATATAAGATGTGGTATTTTTTCTTCTTTTTTTTGGTTTCCTAAGGTGTCCCAGGTTTCACTTAAGACTAATCCTTCGAGGTATTTTCGGGCGCCGAAGTGGGGACTTCTCCCAAGAAAGTTTGCTGCTGTATCCACAAGGGCTCGAACCTGATCAGACCCCTTGCTTAAGCGACCAGAGCCCTTTCCACTCCCAAGATGTGGTATTTTTTCAACTGATACAATATACGTCTAACATACATGAATCTGTTACATAAACATAGCCTTTTATTAATTTTTATTTTTTTTCCTAAATATTTTCAGGATAGACGGCAGCTGGAGTTGTTGGCCTACAAGCCACACATCCATCGCACGTTGCACTAACATACATAGAAAATTTTTTTTGCTGGCAACATAGATAGAAAACTAGAAACTGGTACTTCCAACTTAGTGAAATGGTACATGTGGCATACATACTTTTTGGCTAGTTAAGTGCTGGTTCCTCAATCCTCATTATTGTAGCAGCTATTTGCATCAGCTTGGTGCTTGGAATAAGCTTATGGAGGGTAACCTCCGCGAATTGGCTTGGGATAGTCTATTGTGAAGTTCATGGATTTTTCGTTTTCAGTTTTATTCTCCGTGCTTCTAGTTGCCTTAATTTCCTCAACATTATTAGCGCCGCCCACGTTAGCCTTCCGTCCAAGATTCGCATCAGCCTGCCTCAAACCGACCCTTTTCGCATCAGCTTGTAGGGTTGCGGCCAATATCAGCACCAAGGCGACCAAGAGCACGAGCGCGGTCTTCATGATCATGACTGTACGTTGCTAATCCCTGGAGATAATTAAGCATCTAAAATATATATATATATATATTTCAATTTCTAAAAACAACTGATTAACCAACTAATCAAATTCAGCGTAAGTGAAGTGAAATTAACTGGAGTACTTATGGAATAATGTAACCAAGTTTTGTTTTTCCTGCTTGGTGAAACCCTTTTGAGGGAGCAATGAGGATATTGGGCTCTACGGGTGGCAATATATAGGCGATTCATTGTTGGTGTGATTGGATTCGTGGGCTGTGAGCACTAGCAAGGATGCAGTTTGTGTGGGATTCACAAATTGATGGGGCCGTTGGCGGACGAGGTTGTGGCCACCAAAGAAGTAATTAGGATTGGAATTGATAGGTAAGGCATTTTTTCCTAATGTTAATGTTTGATCCATCTGTATAAAGTACGGATATGGACGCAGGTATGACGAGTCTGACACGATACAAATACGTCATGCAATGCGACAAATTCTGAAGAAATAGAATATGGATATGCCGAGAATAAATTAACTTGTAGATATGTATGATATAAATAAAGTAAAATATTTATTAAATTATTGAAATTTCTATAGTAATAATTTAATTATGCAAACATTTCTAAATTAGTAAATTATATACAAGTGTAAAAGGAGAAGACATCATTCCCATTTGTTGATATTGGGGGTTTAGACTAATAAGTATATATTTTATTGATTATATATATATACTAAATTGGTTGCTCTGCTACTATCTCTGCTTTTGTTTTTCCACCATTAGCCACAACTACTGCGCTCCTCCATTCCTTCAACTTGGGCAGACTATGAAGGTAGACTTCTTTTAAAGATGGGAACAATACTGCTGCCCCACTCGGGGTATGGTCTTTAAAGGAAGAAGAAGAAGAAGAAGAAGAAGGCGAAGGCGAAGGCGAAGGCGGAGGAGGAGGAGGGCCGCTAATATGGCTGTCAATGTACTCGAGGGAATTTAAAACTGAAAGTTTGAGCACCTTGAGGTAACGGAGATCAGCAAACAGCGGAAAACACTTATAGTTTGGACAGTCCTCTAAAACAATTTCAACTAAATATGGGAGCGACTTTCCCACGTCAAGCATCCAATTTGGAAACGCGAGCCCACCATACCCCCATTAATGCAACCCTTTCACAGTATGATTTGGTCGGAGTCCTTCCAACAATGCAGCATTCTCGTCTCCCTTCCCTTCATCATTCTCCCAACATAATTTCAAGGTTTGAAGTAATCGACAAATAACCTCTGAGGTTGTTTAGAGCTCCCAACTCACTCAGCCCAGCTCCTTCAGTGTCCAAAACAAAGAGTGGTAAGGTCTGAATGGAAGTCAATTGGCCAATCCCAGACGGCATGCCGTTCAAGCGGTTACATTTACGATTTTCAAGATGTCTAAGGGCCCGTTTGGGAACACTGTGGCTTTTAGAGCTTTTGCTGTAGAAGAAGAGAAGTGGAAGCTAATGCTTCTAATTGACTACTGTATTGTGTTTGGGAATTGCATTTCAAAAGTGCTGTTGGATGTTGAAAGTGCTTTTCTACCTGTTTGGCAAATAAAGTCCTGAAGTGACTTATAATCCTGAAATGACACTATTACCCTTACCATAAGTGCTTATTTAACCTGTTTGGCAATAAAAGTGATTTTACTCTAATTTTATTAAAGTGCATAACTTTAAAAGAGGATCATGCCAAAACTACAAGTCAAATATTTTGTTAAAAATTACCATAGTTTAGAGTTATCTTTTCACAATAAATAAATAAATATATATATAAAATAATTAAAATAATAATACTAATAATAAAATGCTAATACAATAATATAACATTTCTCTATAACTTAAAAAGACAATCATGCCAAAATTAGTAGTCAACTGTTTTATTCAAAATGCCTATAGTCTGGAATTGTCTTTCTACCCAAAAAACCAAAAAGAAAAAAGAAGGTTAACACAATAATTTGGCATCTACATACCCATAAGCTCTCTAGTAATATTATCACGAATAACTCCCATCACATTGTCATTTATTGTTACACGAAAATTTGACTCATCACCACCTTCAGCAAGCAAGTAATCTTCATTATCCTCAAATGCTTGAAATGCCATATCAGTAATGATCTCATTTCTTATGAAGTTATGGAGCGCCATTGATGCACCAATAATGGTTGTTTGTGTGCCAATCTTATAATTAGGCATGCTATCCAAGATTGCCCACCGTGCCTTCCACACACCAAAAAGACGGTCAGGCTCCACAGGTTTGCTGAAATACCAAATATTAGCATAAATTAATCACATGCAACTTACTAGCAAGGGCAGAGAACAACTGGTCCAAACACGCAACCTTATAGTCTATCAAAAAAGATGCATCACGCACATATAGAGAGAGCACAACAATGGAGAGATTTATGATCTCTCAAAAAAAGAATAAACCATTTTTAAATCATAAAATTGATCATGCAAATGGAATTCTCCCTGTTTATAAAAATTAAGGCAACATTCCAATATTCACAAGGTATTAGCTATTGAGCGACTTAAAATTTGAAAAAACACAACCAAAAAACTTAGAAGCACAACGTAGACAATGAATTGAAAGGGGAACAGGGGAGTCAGTAATCCAACTTGAATGTTGGTTACTGAACTTCTGTTTAAATTAAGTAAATAAATATGACATTATTACAAAAATTGGAAAGAGATGTTATAAAAATACACCCAAAAGACCAAAAATTATCCATGAAGCCAATTCTCTACATGCATAAAATAGCCCAGCAATGACCAAGAAAATGTATAGACTATCCTGACATGACGTATGTTAGCTGCAAGAAGAGAAAGCTCAAGCAACCAAAGGTGTCCTAGAGCCCAACTTCTGTTTAAATTAAATACAAGAAACCTGATAAATACACCACACAAAAGCAAACGTGTCCTAGAGCCTACATGGTGGAACGATAATATCATCAGCAACTGTACATCATAAGGAAAGAAACTGCCCCATGAAAGTAAATGTCTAAACCTTGAAAACTGTAGAGGAAAAGAAAGTAAAACAATTTTCTCACTTTATTTCTCCTAATGATCATAACAAATATTATTAATGCTAAATGTTAAATGTCCATCATCACTAAATACATAATACCACATGAAACAAACTTTATATCATATTATATTGAGCAATCCGATAAATTTTACCCATTTCATTGTTCCTCAGTTTTTTTATTATTTTTATTCCTTCTTTTTAAGAAGATTATTATTTTTATTTTTATTTTTATTCCTTCAACATTTTTCTTACTTTATATACATTATTATTGTGAATCACAACATTACAGTTGATACTGAGGATATCACCAATACCAAGTTGTACTAATACCGATTCGAATACTTAAAACCATGACATTGCACATATAGAATGAAATTAATGCAGGAAAGTTCTTTTGGCATTCTGTATATACCAAGGTATCCCCATCAAGTCACCGGAAAATTTTTATGATATGACTATAAGGCTAGCCCTTCTATATGGCACAAAATGCTGGGCAGTTGACAAACAAAACGCCAGTTAAACAAGGGTAGTTGATATACAGATATGAAAACCCATGAAGGATAAGATGCGAAACGCTAAAACAGGAGAAGGATGCATTCTTGAGAAACTAGAGATAGCACCATCAGAGGGTAAGAAGAAAGTCCAATAAAATAATTTAATCGTTAGCAAAGAAGACCAATAACTGCATTTTCAAGAATAATATGCTTTGGGTTGAAGGCATCACAAGGAGAATAAAAGGTGAACAGACATGGGTTGAGTTTGTAAGAAAAGACAGTTAAATTCAACATACAGAACACAAGTCCCAAAATTCTGTGGTTGTGTCAATTCAACTCCAGATCCTTCAATGCATAATATCCCAAAGGAGAGAACATGCTTCTCCAAAAAATAACAATGCTCCAGTAAGGTTTATGACTTCCGGATCAAAGAAAATGTCAGACTTTTTTTTTTTTTTCTTCCCTTTTATCGGCAAAATGTCAGATCTTTTTCTAACTGGGTTTGGCCTACAACAAATACCATAATTTACCAAAATCATGAACAAGGCAACCCAATTAATGTAAGCGTGCATAAGCATAAGCATAAGCTTGAACTTGGGGGAAGGCTCGGTAATGAGCCCAGACCCCCTGATGCATTCAGTTGAAACTGTTGGTTAAAAATTAAACTACAATGAACAACAATTTATAAGAACATCAGCTCGAAAACTACAAAAAATATCTTCGGGCAATCTAATACATAGCCAAATACAAACTAAACAAACAAGAATGTAAAAAATTGGGTAATCCTTAAAACCTACCTGACGAGAAAGATCAAATTGAGCCAGTATAACCTCTGCAGCCTTCAACGTTTTATCGATGTTCCCGTGAGCTTTCCGATAGAATGTGTTCTAATCTATAAAACCCAGATTAAGCAAAAAAAAAACAACAATAGAGAACAATAAGAACAAATTAATGCAATGAAGAACAAAATTGGGTGAAAGTCCAAAACCCTGATCCAAATACTTGCATTAGGCTCACTTAAGTGGAGATTTTCTCCCAGGAAAAACCTAAGATTCAGAATTTATTTTGTTTTCGAACATTTTCTGGGCTACCAAACGGAGCATAATTTGGTCAAAGAAGAAGAATAGGCCAACGAATGAAGTAGCAAATTGAGTTAACAGGAAAAACCCCGATACCTAGTTTTCACAACATTTTCTGGGCAACCAAACAGACAATAATTTGGTGGAAGAAGAAAAGAAATGAGACCTGAGTAGGACGCATGGCGGTTTCGAGAGCGGAGAGGCGGTGGTCAAAGGAGCCGAGGATGGAGACGACATCGTCAGCGATGGTCTGGCTCTTGTGGAGTGATTCCCTCATGAAAGCTGCTCTCTGGCTAGCTTCGTTTCAGCACAGGAGAGAAATCAACGCTAAAGAGGAATATCAGGATACATTGGGCATTTAATTTTCATCATGTTAAAAAGGTAAGGGTATTTGAGGTATTTTCAAATGTTCATTAAACCAGCAATTGGGCTTCCCGGTCACGTTTATGGAGAAGCTGGGGTCTCCCCACTTTGGCCCAAACGTGCTTCTAGTCTTATAAGCTCTTCTCTTTATTTTACCCAAACATATCCAAAAACCCGTTTGACAGCCCAGAAGCGCGTTTGGGCTGCCCAGAAGTGAATCCAAATAGGCACTAAGAGTAGTAGTAGAAGTCAATTGTTTTTTTTTTTTTTTTTTTTTTGAGGAAAATTGACAATAGGTCCATAAATAGTTAAAATATTAGCAATTAGTCAATCAAGTATTTTTCAAACTCAATAAGTCAATGCGTTTTGTCGATAGCATGATAGCTTAATGGTGTTCTTTTAACTTATTAAGTGAGTGATCTCGGGTTCAAACTTATGAAAAAGTATTGATATCTATTTGTTAATATTAATAGGTTTGGATTGAATTAAGAAAAAAAAATACAATAAAAAACTCTTGGTTTACCTTATTGTTAGCACTTAGCAAGCACACCATTTTAACCAACTTCACGTTTAGTTAGAGAGAGATTTGGTTTTTTTAGTTTTCCAATTTTAAAAATTCATAACTCGCGATACATATATCAATTTTCAACAAAGCTTATATTTTTGGATTCTATTCTTATAAATTTATTGTTTCAATTTGTTAAAATAATTTCACCGTTTAAATGTCAAAACAACGAATCCTCACTATTGTTGGTAAAGGGGGGGGGAGAGAGAGAGAGAGAGAGAGACATTTTTAAAAGCAAAAAAACTAAAATTCCATTACGTTATGTTTGGATAAGGAATTTTTAAGTGGAATTTGCTTTTGAGATGGAATTTGCAAAAATTTTATAAAGATGAGATGGACAAAATCCTTTTAAAAATTTTACAAATTCCATCTCAAAAGCAAATTCCATCTAAAAATTCTTTATCCAAACATAGCCTTATCTATTTGTAAATTTTACACTAAGCACTAAACAGTATAATCTTGTTGTCTTTCAAACAGTAAGGAGGAGTTTTTTTTTTTTTTTTTTTTTTTTTTTTTATGTTTAAATTATTTTAAATTTCACGACAAAGTTGGTCGATCTAGTATGACATCCATTTAAAAAATCACTCGCATGTGCTACTTGAAACTGTGGGCGCACACGATCCGCTATGGTTTGGACTAATTTGTACACTTGATCAAATAGAGGCCTCTATGGGCTTTTATAACACTGACTCCACTACTACGCTCACGAGGTGAAACCTCTACAGATGATCTATGACCAATGCTCACATAATTCCTTCCTTTATTTGGCTTTTTCATTACTAAGATCTGTAGTTTTGAAGAACAAGCTTGCTTCAATTAGAGAGAGAAATGAGAGCTCTAGGCTTTGTTCTTGAAGAATTTTTGTCACTACTTTTCTACTGAGTCCAAAACTGATAATGTTACCACTGATGCCAGTTGTAATGTAAACGATACTATAGTGTGGGAAACTAGATTTCCTATGAAATTATGGGAGAGTATTTTAGATGATAGTAGGGATATCGAGTTACCAAGATGGAAGAGACGATGATTTTTGTTCCAATTTATTTTTCTTTACCAATAAATATATATAAATTGCTTCAAGTTTGACCAATTGAGGTATCCGGAAACAAAACAATATTTTTTATTATTTCTTCATTCGAATTCAAAGTGGACTCTTATTCTATTTCTGTTTCCGTATTCTTGTTAGATTCAAGGACAACCCACTGAATCACAAATAAAAAATAGGGAATAGATTCATAGGCTCGATACCTTGTAATAGAACTCATGCTTGATAGAAGTATTAGATCGCATAGAGTCGATTAATAAGGTGGGTTCATACCTTGTAATAGAACTCATGGTTGATAGAAGTATTAGATTGCATAGAGTCAATTAATAAGGTGGGTTCATTAACAATTCACACATAATGGAGGGGGGGCAGAGTTGACACACATACATTTAATTCTGAGCAGCTGCTTTGTTTCAGACTACTATATATAGAGGTCTCTCCCCAGCTTGAGAAATCATCCCAAGCCACACAGCTTTATCTTTTGCTCACTAGATATTTCTTTGAGTTCTTATTTTCTCTTACAGTTCCATAAGTTCTACTTTTGCTCAGTAGATATCTCTTTGAGTTCTTATTTTCTCTTATAGTTCCATAAGTTCTACTCTTGAGTTCTTCAAGTTTTGCAATTCAATTTTTGAGTTTTCTAATTCTATAATTTTTATATAATCGAGGAGCAATATGTGCTACTCACATCTCTTAGGCATTGCGAGTGCATATATACTTGTAAGAAGTATGACTGTTGTACCTTGGAGAGTAGGTTGCCAATATTCATTTACACTAAGCAATTTGTTCTATGGGACGTGATATACTTTTAATGGCAATGTCCTCACTTGTCTCATTTGATTTGATAAGTTCAACTCTCTTTTATTTGTATGTTTTATAGCATCTAGTCCCTTTACTTTGCAAAAATAAATAATAATTTAACAAAATTAAGGTTTAAATCTCTCATTGTAAAAGCAGAATTTTTATAAAATAACACGAGGGATGGGGTATTTTGTTGAGCAACTATAGTTGAAAGGGCAAAAGTGTGAAAGTTCTAAAGATCAGGAAACAAAATATGATAGGTAATTTCGAGTTTTCACCAATTCCTTTGGAAAAAAAAAACCCTGTTGACAGATAGTTGGGGGGCAAAGTTTTCGGTTTTAAAGATTAAGGTGGCAAATTATAAAAACCCTCATTGTTCCCCGGGAGGATATGGACTGATACCAAAAAGACTTGTCATAACTCGGAATTATCGAGCCATGATCAAGTTAATTAAAATTGGATTAACTTAATAAAAAAAACTAATTTAGGATGGATGACTTCAGAAAAACATTTAAGATTATTAAATATTTCAGCATGACCCATCTATAATTGGGACATACTAACCTACATAAAACCTAGAACCTGTTTGAACAATCTATCAAAATACATGATTATCATCCATTTATAATATCATCACAAGCATCATAATCTATATGAAATGAAAACATACATTCTCAAAATATCGAAGTCATCCCCCTTTAAGTTACATGTCCTGGGTCATAGGCCAAGGAAACGTAACTGGTACAAATCCAAAAGTAAACATTGTTCCAAAGGTAACATAAATTAAATCCAAACATATATAAGAATGATTCCAAATTCAAAAGTAAACATTGTTCCATAGGTAACATAAATTAAATCCAAACATAAGAACGATTCCAAGTCTCAAGGCGAGGTCTCTCCAGTACTACCATTCTCTGCAAAAGATGGTCAAATAACATAGGCGTGAGCAAAGCTAAGTAGATATAATTTTCATAATAAAAAACCATAGCATGATGATATACGAAATGACAAAATAATCATGTTAGTTAGGATATGCTCATAAATGTCATGTCATGTCATGATGCAACCATGCGACTCAACGCCCAATCTAATTATCTTAATCAATTACCCAGCTTCCCCATAAAAGGGTCATCACAGGTGGAATAAGAGGACAACATTTGTCCATCAAAGATTCAAAGAACTTCACCACTAGTTCTTGTGGTCTAACGGTGATACCCACATTAGTTGGGGTTAGGATAGTCTTAGATTTAGGAGTCAAATACCTCCCATGTAATGCAAAATAAATAAATAAATGATTCCAAATTAAATGACTGCTATCACAAGTATTAGCCATATCCGCTACCTGTGTGTGGATATGAAACCTATGGGCTATGGCACCCACAGTGAAGTATGGATACCCAGCCTTTTAACACCCCTATTTAGGAAAGTCTAAAAACGGATACAGGTCTATAGTTCTTTCTGGGTTCCCTTTAAGAATCTCAGATATTCATGGATATATTCACAAAACTGGAGGTCCTGTTAGTCGGGCTTATTGGTTCTTGTATGGATGGGTACCCAATCATACCACCTCACTTCCAAATAATCTAGGCGGCTAATGTGGGTGGAATGCGGAGCAAGGGTGAACCATGTTTGTTTACTTGGAATGAAATGGATGAGAATGAAATCTGATTCCATGACTTGAAGTAGTTTGAAATTGAGAGAGATTTGAAATAGCTGTCCAAATACTCCGTTTGATTTCATTCTCATTTAAATTACCTCATCTAATTAGCAACATACTGTTTGGAATGAATTAAAATATGATTCCATTCCATCCATTTCATTGTAGCTAATCAAACATGACCTTAGAGATCATGTGATGGATTTGGATCATGAAATTGACATACGCAGTACATAGCAGTCAGGGAATGGGACAGGGCTAGTAAAACGTACTTGAATTGAATAATCACATATAAGGCTCTCCACCATGCGTCCATGCTACTTCCTAAGGAAGGAATCAAATGGAGTTCGAAAATTTGTTGCCAATATATTGTGAAAAAAATAAAAATAAAAAATGCATTGCTTAAGGGCCTGTTAGGGTACGTATCCAATTTGAAATTAAATAACTCAACAAATTTTACATACTACTAATGGCTTAAATCTATTCCTTTCCATTGCCATTTTCAAGAACCAAATAGAGCGTTAATGATCATGGAAAGAACAATATAAGTAACAGGATAGATAATTACCTTTTCTGTTTGTTGTCAATCGTTTTACATAGAACAGCCAATTCAACAAAGATTGAAAATATACCAACTGCTGAACTCTTCATTCTTTCATTATGACTGCGGTTCTCCTCACTTCTGCATTCAAAAAAAGGATATGAAATAAGATAAAATAAAATCAATTGGGAAATTGGCCACTTTGTATGATCACTGGAGAAATCAGTGGAGAATAGAATAGAATAGCCTAGGAAGGATTAATGAGAATCAAGGAGATATACAAACCCATGGAAGTGAAGTTGAGGAGGATTCCTTCGATCTCAACCTTTTCCCATCAAGAAAAACGCATGGGATTTGAGATATATTTGGCCAATCCTTCCCAATTTCCTCTTGACATGTTTCTGTTAGGTAGTGGCACTTCCAAATGGAAAGTACTTGTAATGCACTTAAACCACGCATCGCTTCTGGGAGGGACTCTAATTTGTCGCAGTAGGAAATTTTAATTTGCCGAAGTGATGTGAGATTGCGCAACCAGTCCGGTAAGCTCATCAGGCCATGACACGACGTGATTTCAAGATTTTCCAGTGCCTTCGCATGTTGAAGCACTTCAGGGATGGACACCAACTCTGGAAGATGTGAAAGTTGCATCCAACGAAGGCTTCTAAGGCCGGGCTTATCATTCTCTTCATCTGAAAAATTAAGCTCTGGGCATTCTAAAATTTTCAGTGTCTCCAAGGCAGTGAGTTGTTGCATCCCTCGAGGAAGAGATGTTAATTTGTTGCACTGACGTATAGCAAGTGACTGATGTGATCTGACATTTTCTAGCGACCCCAACAGTGTCACTAAACTACCACAGAAACAAATGGAGAGTTCCTTTAACTCTCTAGCGTGTTGAAGCCTCTCAGGGAGAGATGTTAACTTGGGAAGTTCGAAAAGCTGCAGAGTGCGGAGGTTGCTAAAGCCATTTGAGTTATCATCCTTTCTTGTCGAATCAAGCTGTTTTCCCTTCAAAATTCTCGAGCCAGAGCTGGTGGGATGGTGTGTTTCTCCTGATAGAGACTCCAGGTTATCGCAAAACTTAATCACGAGGCACTCCATCGAAGTAAGATTTTCCAACCATCCCTCCGGTAGAGACTCCAGGTCTCTGCAAAAACTGATTTCCAGAGACTTTAATTTGGGAAGAGTGATAAAGGAAGGAAGGGGAAGTGAAGAGGTTGCTGTTGTTGTTGGGCTTATTGGTGCTGCCACAGCCATTGACTGTTGTATTAGCGCCCTACCGACCTTAATCAGCTTCAATTCTTCAACATCCGGATGGAATGGTATGGATGTCAATTCCGGGCAGTTCTGAATAATCAATTTGGAAAGATTTTCGGGTGACGACAAATGTTTTGGTTGCTCTGCTACTATCTCTGCCTTCGCTTTTCTACCATTAGCCACAACTACTGCGCTCCTCCATTCCTTCAACTTGGGCAAATTATGAAGGTAGACTTCTTTTAAAGAAGGGAACAATTCTGCTGCCCCAATTGGGGTATGGTCTTTAAAGGGAGAAGAAGAAGGAGGAGGAGGAGGAAGAGGGTCGCTAATATAACTGTCAATGTACTCGAGGGAATTTAAAACTGAAAGTTTGAGCACCTTGAGATAACGGAGATCAGCAAACAGTGGAAAACACTTACAGTTTGGACAGTCCTCTAAAACAATTTCAACTAAATATGGGAGCAACTCTCCCATGTCAACCATCCAATTTGGAAATGCGACGCCACCATACCCCCATAAATGCAACCCTTTCAGAGTACGATTTGGTCGGAGGCCTTCAAACAATGCAGCATCCTCATCTCCATTCCCTTCATCATTCTCCCAACATAATTTCAAGGTTTGAAGGCAGTCTTTCCCCGCCAAGTATAGTCTCCCGGATTCTGAAGTTGCATTTCCTGTCTTTTCAAGATTTGTAATCGACAAATGACCCCTGAGGTTGTTTAGGGCTCCCAACTCACTCAGCCCTGCTCCTTCAGTGTCCAAAGCAAAGAGTGGTAAGGTCTGAATAGAAGTCAATTGTCCAATCCCCGACGGCATGCCGTTCAAGCGGTTACATTTGCGATTTTCAAGATGTCTAAGCGTACTAGCCAATTTTGAAATATCTCTGGGCAGTTGCGTAAGACGCGTACAATAATTAAGTTTTAGTGTTTGCAATTTTGGTAGGTCGCAGACAGAATCGGGGAGCATTGTGATATCACTCTGAGACAAATCAAGGTACCATAAATTTCTTAGCTTTCCCAAGGAATTGACCACATCGTTTTGTGCAAGATGGTGCATCAGATCGTGCATTTTGCAACCTGTAATGTTGCCATAGGCATCCCTTTCTTCTTCTTGAAAGAAGTTCCGATTCAACAATGTCTTAAAATACTCCTCCCCAATATCCTCCAAAGTTCTCCTCCCTGATGACTTAATAAATGCTGCCTCTATCCACAACTGAATCAACTCCGCCTTCTTAATTTTACAACCTTTTGGGAAAAAGATTGCGCAGAGAGCAAAGCATTTCTGCAAATTGGGTGGCAAGTGTGCAAAACTAAATCTCAGTGTCGCCAAAATGTCAGTATCCTCTTCAGGTGGTCCCGAGAGTTGATTTTTAATGTCCAACCACGCCATGTATAGTCCTTCACATAAAATGGGAAGACCTCTTTTTTTTGATAGGCAAAATGGAAAGACCTCTTAGTATGTACGTTACACCTGCGAGAAATAACAGTTGGGTAAGGACAATAAGACTCACAAATCTCAAATCTAACACTTACAATTTTTGATCAAATGTGTAACACCCCGACCCAGAGGGTCCAAGCGTTGAAAAGTTAATGTGGAAAAGGTATACATGTGGACAAATCAGAGGATAAAAATTTAGCAGAAGACTTAATCAAAGATCCACGTGTATTTTTTTTTTTTTTTTTTTTTTTTAATAACTTAAGAAATAAAGATTGTACTAACTCATCATTAACATCCAAACAAAATAATATGAAATGTCATGCTCATACATCATGCCCATAATATCAAGTGTTCACATGAACCCAAAATATTAATACCAACATCCCTAATATATAGGTTAAGACTGAATATCCCAAAATATTCACGTGGCAATGATAATGATAATGCCCATGTACTTGACACCGTATGCAAATAAAAATATCCAAGACCATGCTATCATGTCATCTCAAGGTTCAACCTCAAATCCATACGACTAGGCGTATGCCCGCAGCGAACCCTCAATCTCTACCTAAGAATTTGCGTGGAATACTGCAATGAGCTACGAAGCCCAATAGGAATATATGTGACCTCTCAACTAATAATATAATGTTGATACATAGGATATTAAAGTAAACAGTTCTAAAATCACAGAGTAGTATACATGTTTTCTAATAAATCACGTGTGGGTTTTTATTTCATATCCAAACATCGTTTCCAAAACCATGGTTGATCCAACATCCGTTCTTACACCAAAACAGGAGGTCAAGAATTGTATCACCCGTCGTTGACTTTCAGGCTAACTAGCCTTTGGCGCCAGCCAAGCACGTAAATACCCAACACCTGCACGGCGTTCTTCTTCGAGGGTTCTGGGGCTTTTACCTAAGGGCCCATGATCCGTACTTGCTCACTTTTGGGAGTATTCTCAACCAAATACGGTAGGCCCTAACTCGCGTGATACAATCTGAGACCCGTAGTCTCCACAAAATAATATCATGAACCAAATATCCACATAAATCCAAAAACATTTCATAATCATGTGAGGCATGGTTTTAAACAATATTTCTCAATAACATGTTCTAAGCAATTTTCATAAAGTAATCATTTCGCCATAATTAATATGCCTCAATTTCACAATTAAATGTCACCAAACGTCATGCTATATTCCATGTATCATATTTTTAATTTAAAACTAAAATTCATCATTGGTGTATAAAAACATAGTTGATAAAACACATTATATCATAAGAAGAGAGTCACATTTCCTACCTCGGTTCGCTTGCAAAGCCAAATCTAAGTCTTCACTTGTGACAACGCCAATGATGCCAATGCAATGCTAATGCGCCCTAAGGTCCTCCCAAGGACCATCCAAAATCTAATGATAATGCATATGCATAATATTTAAGGTTTCCATATCAAATAAAGTAATAAAGTATGCTCAAATTAATTATCCAAGGCCTCTCTAGGGTCAAGCTAATGTTCCAAGAGGTCAAAATAGTTTTTAGAATACCTTCTATAATTTCTGGAAATTTCCAACCATTTTACGATATTTTTCGAGAAAATAGGATATTGGTAAAAAGATTAAACGTGGTCAAAATACAGTCAAACTGGCCAACATGGGTCTTGAAATGTCAATATAATTTTTGAAACCATTTTCCTATTTTTTGGAAATTTTCTCTAATTTCTGGTATTTATTTGGTATTTTTTGAAATTTTAAAAAATAAGAAAATAATCAAAAAGTCAAAGTTGGTCAAACTGTGATCAAAGTGGTCAACCAAAGGTCTCGCATAGTAGGACTCATCAAGACGAATCCGTCCGTCAAATTTGGAGTCAATCGGGTTAACCTAAGGTCCTCAAATGCATGAGAACACGGTGGGTATGGGTGAGCGCACCCACACTGGATTATAATTTCATAACTCATCTTCCACCTCCCACGGCTTGAATCTGAGAATCCGTTTGGTTTTTTGTGAGTTTTTTGCCAACTTCTCTCTAACTTATCTCACTCATTGCTTGGCCAAATCAAGCTATTCAAAAGCCATTTTAAAGCTTGTTCAACCCTCTACAAGAATATATAAATGGTTCATACAAAAGCACATCATGACACATGGGTTTTGGGGCTCAAAGGTTCGGGTTTCACAACCCAAAAATCTGTAATTTTTCAAAATATTAAGTTATGTTCATTTTTCTTCAAACCGACACCACCACATTGTTTCTTGACCCCAAAAACATGGAATAAGGTTATAAACACCGCACCCAACTCATGAAAACATGAATATCTACGTACTCTATACGTATAGTACAGCATATACCCATACACACACATGTGTATATATATAGTAAGCTCATCAAAAGACGTTTTTGTTCAAAAAATTTATTTTATCTTGTTATTTTGAGGTAGACAAAATTGCAAAAATTCATACTTCATTCATATTGGATAAACAATATTTCAAATGAATACATTCACAATTCTCTTCGACGACGAGGTCTCATATTTTGAAAGTGTTGTATGATAGCTTCATTATTAACATTATCAAATGTCCCTATCTCAATATACACAACTAAGCTATCATTCATCAACTGATCTCCCATTTTGTTACGCAATCAATTCTTTACAATCTTTATAGCAGAAAATGCTCTCTAACATCAATAATTCAATAATTTAATTAATTAAAATCTATATTAAATCATCAACATCAATATTACCCTAACATCAATATCAATCAACAATTGAACATCCATATTAATTCACTAATTATTTTTCAATTTCAAAAATTTCTAATCATTTTCTCAATTTTAGCAAAGAAAAGTAATTTCAATTTAACATACCTTGTTGGCTCATGGTTGGTAATTTGTTGAGGCCTTGAGACTTGAAAGTTAATGATAAATCATCAAACCAAATCAAAATGTAAACAAGCAAATCCTTGTTCACAAGAAGTCAAAGGACTACAAGTCTGCAACCACAACAATAAATGATAAATCATAAACGGTTTTAAACCCTAGTTTCAACTAGAATGATCAAGAAACAAAGAACATGGAGAGAACTATAACAAGTGAGAGTGTGAAACAAGTGATTGGGTTGGGGGTTGCTGGCCTGTTGAAGAGGGTGACTACATCCTCTCTTTCTCAGTGACTTAGTTTCTCTTTGTGGCCGGGCAGGATAGAGCTCTCAAAGGATGGCTTTTTCCCCTTTTTTTTTTTTTTTTTTTTTTTGGGGGTCTAGCTCTCAGGGTATGGTTGTAGCCTGTAAAAGCGCCGAACCTGGAAGAGACTAGCGGTAAGGGGAAATGGGGAACAGGGCAGAAGCCATTAACGTTTCAGTGATGGGTTGCCTACTTGCCAATATATACTCCTATATATATATATATTTTTTGGGAATTACCGATTAATTCTACGTTTCCATGGAATTGTGGATGTTTTGACTATCAACTTGTTTTTGTTTCTAATGGTTTATAATGAAGTCAGTAGTTAGCTTGTTAAGAGTAATCCCCAAGAGGGATTACTGCAACAGAGGCGAATCTTTTTGGTAATTTCCATTTTTTTTTTTTTTTTTATTATGTTGCATGCGTAAGTCAGTGGGATGTGAAATTAAACATTATTTAATAGGCTAACATGCTCACAACTTTCAATCTTCTTTTTTTTTATTATTTTTTTTTAGTTATTGGGCAAAAGTAACTTTTTTTTTTTTAATATTATTTTTATAAGTAAATTCAATAAAGTTGAAACTGAGTAGGAAAAATATTAGGAAAAAAAAAAATTTTTCAAATTTTCAGGGTCTGCCGTCCATGGACTATGCCTGGGTTCGCCCCCTGGCATTATTCGATCGTTCTATTCCATCACAGAAGATAAAGACAAGAAAAGGCTGGAAGAAGGATGGGATGTGCAGGCGTAGGGCTAAACTGATGAGGTGCGTAGGAATAGAGAGTAGAGTAGGCACATGGGTGTGTTGGGTAGGACAGCTTAGTTTAGGTTTGCTGACACTTGGGTTATAGGTGTAGTGAATGGTACTTATTTCATCACAGAAGATAAAGACAAGAAAAGGCTGGAAGAAGGATGGGATGTGCAGGCGTAGGGCTAAAGTGATGAGGTGCGTAGGAATAGAGAGTAGAGTAGGCACATGGGTGTGTTGGGTAGGACAGCTTAGTTTAGGTTTGCTGACACTTGGGTTATAGGTGTAGTGAATGTAACTTGGATGAGGTTCATAACATAGAATCATAGACTCATCCAAAAATAATAAAATATTATATTTTTAAAATTCAGGATATTACAAGATGTGTACATGGCCGTCAAAAAGTAAATAACAAAATACATAAAAATAAATTTATATATGGGTAAAGAAAAGAGTAAAAACCATTGCCCCATCACTAAATCCCAGTTAGTCTGATTATCAAAAATAAAAAAAATAAAAAAAAAATCCCAGTTAGTCCACAAACCGTAAGAAATGGAGAACGCTTGATTCGAACTTGGCTTTCTCAGTTGTTCTCCCTCCTGGTTATTGCCTCTTGTTTGTCATTCTCAAGTGTATCAAAGGGTTGAAGCCAAAGTGTGCAGTCGTGTTCACAAGACTCCATCCATTGTGTAAATGGAAAGTTTGACCGAAAAGAGACTGGTTTTGTATGAGAAGGCTCCTTCGATTGTATCAATTGCCTTTTTTTTTTTCATTTTCTTGGATAAATTACAAAGGAAAATACTAGTTAGCCTTACCCTTTGTTATACTACGAAATAATAAGAGTTGTTTCATTTTTTAAGATTTAATCATATCAATAGATACCATAATTTTATTTTTTTATTCTCTCATAGTAGGATAAAGTATAGGAACTAATTAACATTTCCTAATTTTAAGAAAAAAAAAAAAAAAACGCCATTACTGTTTGTTCATTTTTCACATAACCTCTTTAAAGAAAAAATTGTTCCAATATTCTCTTAAATACCTTATAAATTTAGTAATTACTATCACCATCAATTGTTGTCGTAGCATTAACAGTGATCCCATAACTTTTTTTCGTCTAATTTCATGATCAAATGATTAACAGTAGTACTAATTGTTCAATTTATAAACTATTTGAGTAAGACATTGTAACTATTTTTTTTGTAAAGGGTTACGTGAAAAAATGCCATTTCGAGAGATTGGATTTATATGTAGTACTCTGTAAAATATGGAGATGTTGCATGCTTTTTTTTTTTTTTGTTTGGCTATGTTCGATGTATTCAATCTTAATAATATTTTATTCTTATTTTTTGTTGGTAAAATGATAAAAACTTAATATTATAATATTTTCTTTTATTTATAAAAAAAAAAATGTGGGAATCCATGTTGCTCCTCACACGACCCATGTGACTCAATTTAAGATACAAAGAAAAAGGTCACAGTCGATTAAGGTGTTACTGAAATTTGAAAGGATTTGTAGGGTACGTGGAACCCTTTTCCACAGAGGAGAGAGGATACTTTTTATGGTATGCACGGTTTATTGAAATTTGAATTATTTATATCTTACGTATTGTATATATTTTGATGGATCTTATGTGATATGAATAGTTTAAATTTAAATGAATTGTCTAATAAATATAGAGCTGAAAGTGTCAAACAAAATTTACCCTAAACGCTCACAATCATAGAATATCTTCTATCCTTATATATGTATGGTGAGCATTTCCTATACAAAGGGTACATGTGTTTTTTGAATTTTATATCGTTTGAATTTGAACCTACAAATAATGTTTAACAAGTTTTTATTCGGAGTAGTAGTAAAAAGCTAAGGGTTGTTTGGAAAACCTGAAAATTTGCCAACTGAAGATAAGTCTGATTAATTTTGATTTTACATTGTTTAGTAAGTTTATTTTTCTTGCTAAACAGTTCTACTTTGTTCTGAAAATAAGGTATAAACACAGTTTTTTTTTTTCAAACTAATTGTGAGTTAGTTTATTTAAAAACTAAATAACAGTTATAAATTAAACCTACTCTGATCTAATATTTAAAGTTCCCAAACAAACCCCTAAATTTTGAACTAAATCCTGGGAGGCTAAGACTGCAATTCACTTGATTTTAGTGTAATTTAAACTTTATGTTCATGCCATAAAGTGGTTTGGTCTAAACCCCGTTCAATGTTTTGAAAACTGGTTTGGTCTGCTTGTTGGACAGGTTTGGCCTAAATTTTGTACTCTTCGGACCGTCTCCTCGTGGTCGTGGGACGCTTGTCGCCCATTATTATTATTCATGAATCTTGGACATGGAGATTGTAGCAAATTGTTTGGGTTAGTATGATCTGTTCGTCATCAATGCTCAATTATAAGCTTCAGTAGTTAAGGTTTTAATTTAGGATAAACACCTAAAAAAATACCAAAAATCTAACTTTCATCAAACTCAATTGAATTGTTTACTTTAATATGACATGTTGGTCATCAATCCATCTAAAAATGACCAAAGTTCTAATATGTTCCATCTAACTCTATTTGAATAATGAAAATTTTTGAACTAAATTCCGTTTTTTTTTTAAATTATTTTTTTTGAGGAAAATTGACAATAGGTTCATAAATAGTTAAAATATTTGCAATTAGTCAATCAAGTATTTTTCTAACTCAATAAGTCAATGCATTTTGTTGATAGCATAATAGCTTAATGGTGTTCTTAATTTTAACTTATTAAGTGAGTGATCTCAGATTCAAACTTATGAAAAAATATTGATACCTATTTGTTAACCAACTTCACATTTAGTTAGTGAGAGATTTGGTTTTTTTAGTTTTGCAATTTTAAAAATTCATAACTCGCAATACATACATCGGTTTTCAACAAAGCTTATATTTTTGGATTCTATTCTTATAAATTTATTGTTTCAGTTTGTTAAAATAATTTCACCGTTTAAATGTCAAAACAATGAATCCTCACTATTGTTGTTGGTAAAGGGGGGGAGAGAGATAGAGAGAGAAAGAGATTTTTTAAAAGCAAAAAAACTAAAATTCTATTATCTATTTGTAAATTTTACACTAAGCACTAAACAGTAGAATCCTGTTGTTTTTCAAACAGTAAGGAGGAGTTTTCTTATTTTTTTTATATTTAAATTATTTTAAATTTCACGACAAAGTTGGTCGATCTAGCATGACATCCATTTAAAAAATCACTCGCATGTGCTAATTGAAACCGTGGGCGCACAAGATCCGCTATGGTTTGGACTAATTTGTACACTTGATCAAATAAAGGCCTCTATGGCCTTTTATAACACTGACTCCACTACTACCCTCACGAGGTGAAACCTATACGGATGATCTATGACCAATGCTCGCATAACTCCTTCCTTTATTTGGCTTTTTCATAACTAAGATCTGGAGTTTTGAAGAACAAGTTTGCTTCAACTAGAGAGAGAAATGAGAGCTCTAGGCTCTGTTCTTGAAGAATTTCTGTCACAACTTTTCTACTGAGTCCAAAACTGATTATGTTACCACTGATGCCAGTTATAATGTAAATGGTACTATAGTGTAAGAAACTAGATTTCCTAGGAAATTAAGGGAAATTATTTTAGATGATAATAGGGATATCGAGTTACCAAGATGAAAGGGACGATGATTTTTATTTCAATTTATTTTTCTTTACCAATAAGTATATATAAATTGCTTCAAATTTGACTAATTGAGATATTTGGAAACAAAACAATATTTTTTATTATTTCTTCATTCGAATTCAAAGTGGACTCTTATTTTATTTCTATTTCTGTATTCTTTCTAGATTCAAGGACAACCCACTGAATCACAAATAAAAAACAAAGAATAGATTCATAGACTCGATACCTTGTACTCCCTCTGTCCCACAAAGATAGGCCAAGTTTGACAAAATATGTAGTTTAAGAAAAACCATCATTTCATTAACTTATCATTTATTAAAACTTTATTTTTCCAAAAGTACCCTCCTACTTTTTATTGTGTTTTGTGTTAAAGGCAATTATTGAAATAATAAAGGGTAGAATAGGAAGTTCAAAAAAATTATGATTTGAATTTTCAAAATAGACAAACATTTTTTAATAAAAAAAAGTTACCAAAATGGCCTATCTTTATAGGACAGAAGGAGTAATAGAACTCATGCTTGATAGAAATTTTAAATCGCATAGAGTCGATAAGGTAAGTTCATTAACAATTCACACAATATATATGGAGGGGGCAGGGTCGACACACATACATTTAATTCTGAGCATCTGCTTTGCTTCAGACTACTATATATAGAGGTCTCTCCCCAGCTTGAGAAATCATCCCAAGCCACACAGCTTTCTCTTTTGCGCACTAGATATCTCTGAGTTCTTATTTTCTCTAATAGTTCCACAAGTTCTACTCTCGAGTTCATCAAGTTCTGCAATTCAATTTTCGAGTTTTCTAATTCTATAATTTCTATATAATCGAGGAGCAATCCATGCTACTCACATCTCTCGGGTATTGTGAGTGCATATATACTTGTAGGAGGTACGATTGTTGTACCTGGAGAGTAGGTTGCCAATATGCATTTACACTAAGCAATTTGTTCTATGGGGCATGATATACTTTTAATGGCAATGTCCTCACTTGTCTCAGTTGATTTGATAAGTTCAACTCTCTTTTATTTTTATGTTGGGCAAACTACATATTAGTGCCACCAACTTTGCCTCAAATTTCAATGTGGTGTATGAACTTTCAATTTGCACAATTTAGTGTACTAACTTTGCATATGTGTATCAATGTGAGAAATTACTGAACGGCCGTTTAGTATCTAACGGAAAAGCTGACGTGACGGCCAACTAGCGCCGACGTGGCATATCCGTAGTTGCCAGTTCACTCAATTTTCCCCATGTTCATCTCACGTGAACTGCACTTGAGGATTAGTTGCCCTCTACTCATTCTACCCGCTAATTCAACTCACGTGCTATGCACGTGATACACTTTACCATCTCTATGTCTCCTGGACACGATCTAGGGCTGGTTGGAGTGTGCGATTGTGAAGCAGTGAAAGCGATTGAGTGAGAGAGACCCAATAGCAATGGAGGGCACCTGATCTGGACAGCGCTGAGTCGACGCTAGGGCTTGAAATTTGCAGGGTTTTTGTACAAGAGACAAAGGGGGCGAGATCGATTTTGGGAACCAAAATAGATGCTAACGCATATTAGCACTTACAAGATCTGTATCGCTAAACAAAGAAAAAGGCAATTATCATGATTTGGATAATTAAAAGAACAAATTTGGTATACAACCAACCTTGACATCAATTGACTAGGATTGCCTACTAAGTGTTTTAAACAGGGTTAAAAATCATCCAATATTCTTAAAGCTTCACTTTCAATTTATTCGGCGTCCTTTGCTATTCTTAGACAATTTAAAATCCCATGCAAACCAATTACACAGTATACAATCACAATCTAATACCAATAAATAAATAAAAAAGAAAAAAAAAAAGGAGTAGAATCAAAATCACTCTATTCTAAGTACTGATCATACTCCCTGACCGTATATTGCCCAAATAGCTCTTCGCCTCTCAGGGTTCATTAGCAGAGTTCCTGCACAGATGAGAAACCAAGTGAGTAATTCATTCTAAACCCCACAAGAAGTATCTTTAAATTAGACAGCAGATAAGATAAGGCTAACCCAAATAAAATGTCTTGGCATACTCTGCACAAACTTCTCCACACCGGTCAAAAGCTTCGCTCAACAAGGTCAGAGTTTCCGGAAGAACAATATCCGGTTTCACGTCAAGATCCTCATTTGATCTAAGTTGTTTCTTAACCAAGGTTGCCCGCTTCAGCACCACTTCATAAACCTTTAAGATCGATCTCGCCCCCTTTGTCTCTTGTACAAAAACCCAACAAATTTCAAGCCCTAGCGTCGACTCAGCGCTGTCCAGATCAGGTGCCCTCCATCCCCATTGGGTCTCTCTCAGTCAATCGCTCTCACTGCTTCGCAGTCGCACACTCCAACCAGCCCTAGATCGTGTCCGGGAGACATAGAGATGGTAAAGTGTATCACGTGCACAGCATGTGAGCTGAATTGGCGGGTAGAATGAGTAAAGGGCAACTAATCCTCACGTGAGATGAAGATGAGGGAAAATTGAGTGAGCTGGCCACTAGGGATATGCCACGTCGACGCCAACTGGCTGCCACGTCAACTTCTCCGTTTGATACTAAACGTTCGTCTAGTAATTTCTCACTTTGACACACATATGCAAAGTTAGTGTACTAAATTGTGCAAATTGAGAGCTCATACACCACATTGAAATTTGGGGCAAAATTGGTGGCACTAATATGTAGTTTGCCCTTTTACTTTTATGTTTTACAGCATCTAACCCCTTTACTTTCCAAAAATAAATAATAATTTAACAAAATTATGGTTTAAATCTCTCATTGTAAAAGCAGAATTTTTGTAAAATAACTTGAGGGATGGGATATTTTGTTGAGCAACTATAGTTGAAAGGGCAAAAGTGTGAAAGTTCTAAAGATCAGGAAACAAAATATGATAGGTAATTTCGAGTTTTCACCATTTCCTTTGGGACAAAAAAAAAAAAGGAAAAAAAAAAACCCTGTTGATATAAAGTTGGGGGGCAAATTTTTCGGTTTTAAAGATTAAGGTGGCAAATTGTAGATACCCTCATTGTTCCCCGGAGGATATGTACTGATACCAAAAATTCTCGTCATAACTCGGAATTATAGAGCCATGATCAAGTTAATTAAAATTGGATTAATTTAATAAAAAAAACTAATTTAGGATGCATTACTTTAGAAAAACATTTAAGATTTTTAAATATTTCGGCATGATCTATCTATAATTGGGACATACTAACGTTCATAAAACCTAAAACTTGTTTGAACAATCTATCAAAATACATGATTATCATCCATTTATAATATCATCACACGTATCATAATCTATATGAAATGAAAACATACATTCTTAAAATATTGAAATCATCCCCCTTTAAGTTACATGTCCTGGGTCATCGGCCAACGAAACGTAATTGGCACAAATCCAAAAGTAAACATTGTTCCAAAGGTAACATAAATTAAATCCAAACATATATAAGAACGATTCCAAGTCTAAAAGTAAACATTGTTCCATAGGTAACATAAATTAAATCTAAATATAAGAACGATTCCAAGTCTCAAGGCGAGGTCTCCCCAGTCCTACCATTCTCTGCAAAAGATGGTCAAACAACATAGGCGTGAGCAAAACTAAGTAGATATAATTTTCATAATAAAAAACCATAGCATGATGATATACGAAATGACAAAATAATCATGTTAGTTAGGACATGCTCATAACTGTCATGTCATGTCATGTCATGATGCAACCATGCAACTCAATGCCCAATCTAATTATCTTAATCAATTACCCAGCTTCCCCACAAAAGGGTCATCACGGGTGGAATAAGAGGACAACATTTATTCATCAAAGATTCAAAAAAATTCACCACTAGCTCTTGTGGTTTAACGGTGATACCCACATTGGTTGGGGTTAGGATAGTCTTAGATTTAGGAGTCGATTCCCTCCAATGTAATCCAAAATAAATCAATAAATGATTCCAAATTAAATGACTATACTATCACAAGTATTAGCCATATCCGCTACCTGTGTGTGGATATGGAACCTATGGGCTATGGCGTCCTTAGTGAAGTATGGATACCTGGCCTTTTAAACACCCCTCTTTAGGAAAGTCTAAAAACGGATACAGGTCTGTACTTCTTTCTGGGTTTCCTTTAAGAATCTCAGATATTCATGGATTCACAAAACTGGGGGTTCTATTAGTCGTGCTTATTGGTTCTTGTATGGATGGGTACCTAATCATACCACCTCACTGCCAAATAATCTAGGCGGCTAATGTGGGTGGAATTCCGAGTGAGGGTGAACCACTTAGACCATGTTTGTTTATTTCGAATGAAATAGATGAGAATAAAATCTAATTCCATAGTTGAAGTAGTATGAAATGGTAAAAGATTTGAAATGACTGTCCAAACACTCCGTTTAATTTCATTCTCATTTAAATTACCTCATCCAAACATGTTGTTTGAAATATATGAATTGGAATGTGATTCCATTCTAAATAATCAAACATGACTTTAGAGATCATGTGGATGGATTTGGATCATGATGCAGTACATAGCAGTCAGGGAATGGGGCAGGGCTAGTAAAACGTACTTGAATTGAATAATCACATAGAATTAAGGCTCTGCACTATGCGTCCATGCTACTTCATAAGGAAGGAATTAAATGGAGTTAGAAAATTTGTTGCCAATATATTGTGAGAAAAAAAAAATTTTAAATGATGCATTGCTTAAGGGCCTGTTTGGGTATCCAATTTGAAATTAAATAACTCAACAAATTTTACATTAAATCTATTCCTTTCCCTTGCCATTTTCAAGAACCAAACAGAGTGTTAATGATAATGGAAAGAACAATATAAGTAACAGGATATATAATTACCTTTTCTGTTTGTTGTCAATTGTTTTTGATAGAACAGCCAATTTAACAAAGATTGAAAATATACCAACTGCTGAACTCTGTTGGAACTATAATCCAAGAAATAACTTCTAATTGTTGGAATATTAGCAAAATAGCATAATAATAGAAATTACGTACCTTGCACCAAATAGAGTTAATCCCATTCCGGCTAGTAAATAGCAAAATAATAGAATTAATACGAGTTACCTTACATAAAATAAAGTCAATCCCAATCCAGCTAAGAGGCGCGATAACGCTTCTTGAAGATAGTTGGAGCCTCCCATACGTGCAAGGGATTCTGACAACTCTATCTTCGGGATTCAACTTAGCTCGGACTCAGATCCGTTCCTCTACGATCTTGCACTAATCGGCAGGAACCAAGTACCTTCAACCTCGTTTCAAGATGCCCAACACAAACTCAAAACATATAGTAGTTAAGTATTAGATAGGACTCTTAACTTGGAACCTCAAGGTCACACCAAAAGTAAACACAAATTGGTTCTCTCAAAACTCTCCTTCAAATAACATACACAGCATCCCTATATATAGGGGATAGGTGCCTTGTTGTAGAAGCAAAGAATCTTTGTCATAATTACAAAGATTCTATTCTATCCAAAAAGATTTGATCTTATCCAAAAAGATTTGATCTTATCCTTATCATAATTATAAAGATTCTATCTTATCCAAAAGGATTTGATCTTATCCATGATTTGATCTTATCCACAATCTTATCCATAACTTGATTTTATCTATAAAATAAAATAATAATTTAAATCATTTCCAACAAACTCTTCATTCTTTCATTATACCTGCGGTTCCCCTCGCTTCTGCATTCAAAAAAAGATATGAAATAAAATAAAATAAAATCAATTGGGAAATTGGCCACATTGTATAATCATTGGAGAAATCAATGGAGAATAGAATAGAATAGCCTAGGAAGGATAAATAAGAATCAAGGAGATAGACAAACCCATGGAAGTGAAGTTGAGGAGGATTCCTCCGATCTCAACCTTTTCCCATCAAGAAAAACGCGTGGGATTTGAGATATATTTGGCCAATCCTTCCCTATATCCTCTTGACATGTTTCTGTTAAGTAGTGGCACTTCCAAATGGTAAGTACTTGTAATGCACTTAAACCACGCATCGCTTCTGGGAGGGACTCTAATTTGTCGCAGTGGGAAATTTTAATTTGCCTAAGTGATGTGAGATTGCCAAACCAGTCCGGTAAGCTCATCAGACCAGGACACGACGTGATTTCAAGATTTTCCAGTGCCTTGGCATGTTGAAGCACTTCAGGGAGGGACACCAACTCTGGAAGATCTGAAAGTTGCATCCAACGAAGGCTTCTAAGGCCGGGCTTATCATTCTCTTCATCTGAAAAATTAAGCTCTGGGCTTTTCAGTGTCAACAAGGCAGTGAGTTGTTGCATCCATCGAGGAAGAGATGTTAGCTTGGGAAGATCGAAAAACCGCAGAGTGCGGAGGTTTCTAAAGCCTTGCGAGTTATCCTCCTTTCTTGACAAATCAAGCTGTTTGCCCCTTGAAGTTCTCGAGTCAGGGCCGGTGGGATGGTGTGTTTCTCCTGATAAAGACTCGAGTTTAACGCAAGACCTAATCACAAGGCACTCTATGGAAGTGAGATTTTCCAACCACCCCTCAGGTAGAGACACTAGTTCTTCGCATGAACTGATTTCCAGAGACTTTAATTTGGGAAGGGGAAGTGAAGAGGTTGCCGCTGTAGTTGGGCTTATTGGTGCTGCCACTGCCATTGACTGTTGTATTAGCGCCCCACTGACCTTAATCAGCTTCAATTCTTCAACGTCTGGATGGAATGGTATGGATGTCAATTCCGGGCACTTCTGGATAGTCAATTTGGAAAGATTTTTGGGTGACGACAAATGTTTTGGTTGCTCTGGTACTATCTCTGCTTTTGCTTTTCCACCATTAGCCACAACTACTGCGCTCCTCCATTCCTTCAACTTGGGCAGACTATGAAGGTAGACTTCTTTTAAAGATGGGAACAATACTGCTGCCTCACTCGGGGTGTGGTCTTTAAAGGAAGAAGAAGAAGAAGAAGAAGGCGAAGGCGGAGGAGGAGGAGGGTCGCTAATTATAATATCACTGTCAATGTACTCGAGGGAATTTAAAACTGAAAGTTTGAGCACCTTGAGATGACGGAGATCAGCAAACAGCGGAAAACACTTACAGTTTGGACAGTCCTCTAAAACAATTTCAACTAAACATGGGAGCGACTTTCCCATAACAAGCATCCAAATTGGAAACGCGAGCCCACCATACCCCCATAAATGCAACCCTTTCAGAGTACGATTTGGCCGGAGTCCTTCCAACAATGCAGCATTCTCGTCTCCCTTCCCTTCATCATTCTCCCAACATAATTTCAAGGTTTGAAGGCAGTTTTTCTTGTCCAAGTATGGTCTCCCGGATTCTGAAGTTGCATTTCCTGTCTTTTCAAGATTTGTAATCGACAAATGACCTCTGAGGTTGTTTAGGGCTCCCAACTCACTCAGCCCAGCTCCTTCAGTGTCCAAAGCAAAGAGTGGTAAGGTCTGAATCGAAGTCAATTGGCCAATCCCAGACGGCATGCCGTTCAAGCGTCTACATTTACGATTTTCAAGATGTCTAAGAGTAGTAGCCAATTTTGAAATATCTCTGGGCAGTTGCGTAAGACGCGTACAATAATTAAGTTTTAGTGTCTGCAAATTTTGGTAGGTCGCAGACAGAATTGGGGAGCATTGTGATATCACTCTGAGACAAATCAAGGTACCTTAAATTTCTTTTCTCATACAGTCGAATAAAAAACCCAGTTAAACCCAGGGAAGCTGAATCGTCTTCCATTGATTTAAACTCACTCTTCGCAACTTTTTGTGCAAGATCGTGCATCAGATCGTGCATTTTGCAACCTGTAATGTTGCCATAGGCATCCCTTTCTTCATCTTCAAAGAACATCCTATACAACAATGTCTTAAAATACTCTTCACCAATATCCTCAAAAGCTCTCGTCCCTGATGACTTAATAAACTCTCTCGCCATCCACAACTGAATCAAGGTCGCCTTATCAATTCTAGAACCCTTTGGGAAGCGTGCGCAGAGGGCAAAGCATTTCTGCAATTCAGGTGACAAGCGTGCATAACAAACTTTCAATGTTGCCAAAATGTCAAAATCCCCTTCAGTTGATTCCGACAGTTGCTTTTTAACGTCCAACCACTCCAGATATGTGTCCTTTCCAAGAAGTAGTTTTGCTACCCTCGTTATTGCCAAAGGATTTCCTCCACACTTCTGTAGGATCTCCTTTCCGACATCTTGCAACTCCGGTTTTTCTTCCCCTGGTCCGGACTTAAATGCCAGCTGCGCAAGTAAAGACCAGCTGTTGTCCTCAGACAGACTTCCTAGTATGTATGGATCACCTGTGAGAGATAACAGTTGGCTAAGAAGATATATAATGGGTAAGAAGAATACAATTTTAGATCAAATGGGACATAAAAATAAATTAATAGGCAAGAAGGAAGAGAGCAAAAAACCATAGCCATCGCTAGATCATATCCCAGCTAATCCACAAACTGTAAGAAATGGGCAAGAAAGCTTGATTCAATTTGGCTTTTGCAGTCGTTCTCGATCTTGGTTATTGCATCTTGTTTATCATTCTCAAGTGTGCCAAGGGTTGAAGTAAAGGGTATAGTTGTGTTCAAAAGGCAGAAGGCTCCATTGATTGGGAGAGAAACCTAGAACTAACATTTTTGTCTTATTATTGGCACACAAAGGCCAAAGTAGTTATTTAGGTACGTAATTTGTCCTGATAAGGGAACTTTAGTCTAAAAACGGAGTTGGATGAAAATTAAGAATTTTGGGCTTTTTTTTTTTTTTATATACTTTCATATTGTTTGGGTTTGATAGATAGAAAAAAATTATTCCATTGCTTTTTTGGATAGGATTCTATTTATGAGGGGTATTTAACCTTTAATTTATTTGTAAGCCGACTTACAATTCTCTATTTCGCTCTTACAATTGATTTCATTTCTTAAAATTAATTCTAGAAATTGTATTATTTAATAATATACTAAGATATTAATATACTTTAATTTCACCACCAAAAACATCATATCTATTGAGCCAAATAGTTGAACCGGTTTGGAATAATTTGTGCACATGACCGAACGAAGGTCTAGATCAGTTTTTAAAACAGTGGCTCTACTACTACACTCAGGAATATAGTTAGTAAATACTCATATTATACTTGTATAATACACGTATGTACGTATTTTGTTTAAAAACTTCCGTTTACCATACAAAGTTCAAACATAATTAAAAATACTCTTCTTTTTTTAAAAAAAATTTAATTATTTTTATTGCAAACATATAGTTCACGTATTTGATGTATTCCGTATTATACTTATGTTAAAATACTTCTAATTGTATTGTCGACAATTCGACTCTTACTATAATCATCGACAATATTATTACCAATGTTTAAAATATCTTGATTCTTATCTTTATTTTGTTAAATCAAGATCTAATTTATAATTTGTCTATTGTAATCTCCTATCTCTTTATATAATTTTTTTGGGTTCGTTAAAGATTAGATGATTGTATCTACTCTTTTGCTATGTAGACCATATTTCATAATCCATTCGTTCCTAAATAAGTGACCTACTTTCCTTTTTGGGATGTTTCAAAATTATTGTCACACTTCAAAAGGCATGATTCGTTTTGATTCATTCCTAAAATACCCTTAAAAATGTATTCTCTTTTTTTCTAATGTTTTGCACACTTGAGGGCAAAATTAGAATCTCAAAACATATGCATTGACGTGAAAGCATTTACTAGGGTTTCCTTAAAAAGTGTGTTTTTTCAAAGGGGATAGTCATTTTGAAATAGAGGGAGTATGATTTTAGGACAAAAACTATAAAATAATTTAGGGAAGGGAAATGTGAAAACATATATAGATCAAGACTTACATACTTATTAATTTTTATTCATCTTCTTAACCAAATTTTTGCTTCTTTCTAAGCAAATGTATAAAAAAATAAAACAAAATAAAATAATAAAATTGATTATTATTTTATATGTGATTGATTTTTTAAAAATATTTTATGGACATTTAAATAAAACAATATAAAATAGTGATATACTAAATGAAATAACATAATATATTCGTACATTTTTTGTCCAGAAATTTTTAATTAAAATCTATATTGTACCCGTATATGCTTGTATTCGTACTATTTCTATTTCCGTTTTTTTATATTGAATTTCTTATTGTATTTTTGTTAAGAAAAACTGAATTATACTTTATATGTATACCATCCCATATTCTCCCGTACCATATTTTTCTAACTCTGCTCAAGAAAAATCTGTGAGGATAATCTATGACCAATACCCACATAATTCATTTATTTGGCTAGTTCATAACTATGCTCTTTCTAAACCATTACACTTATAAGCACTATATCATTTAGTGCTCCTCCTTAGTCACTCAACACTTTCCTCCGATGACTAACTTAATGTTTTTAACGTCTCTCGTAAATGATTTTGAACCTAGACCGCGTGTTGGTTTTGATGCGTTCTCGTTAGGAGTTCTATAAATTTGCCTTTTCTCCATCCCTTTCTTTTCCCTTTTTTTTTTTTTGGCTTAATATGCCATGGCTTTTAACCATATTTTATGCTCCATATGCTGCATCGATCACATGATTATAAACGTAAATTTTAAGCTAATTTTTTCATATAATATATATACATAGGGTAAATTACAAGAATCCTCTAATGTTTGGCCCTTTTTTATGTAACCTTGGAAGAAAATTAGGTTAATTGCAGTGTGCCCCTAGATAGCTTATAAATTTAACAATTAACATTACTGTTAATCGCTAAAATTAGGTTAGTTTAACCTCGATCATAAGAAGTAGATCCAACCTAATCTAATCTTCAAATTTTCCAAATGGGCCCTAGAATGTAACTTCACTTGTAAATATACTCTCTCCGTCTCATATTAATTGTCTTCTTTTTCATTTTGGGCCGTTTCAAAATTATTTTGTTCAGACTTAGTAAAAAAGTCAAGACTTTATTTTAACAAATTTCCCAAAATACATATATCCATGATACTAATTACATGATGTGAGCAAAACAAACTCAATTAATGATTGTACTACCATTGAGGGCAAAATTGGAGTGTTCCAATATAAAAGTGGATGTGAAAGTATATAATAGAAATTCCTTAAAAAAAATTTGTTTTTTCAAACATAACAATTAATTTGAAACGGAATGAGCATAAGTAATCAAATGAAAGGAGTATGAAGCTCTCAGAAGCAATTACCATAATGGTATATATTTTTATAAAAAAAAAGGGGGGGGGGGGGGTTAACTCTTTTTTTAAAATTAAAAAAAAAAATCAGATAAACAATAAATGAAATAACTAAAAAAGAAAAAGAAAGAAAAAAATATGGTAAATAAATCAAATATACAAGAGAGAACCTGTATTGCTCACAGCATGTCCGAGACAACTGTTACGGGCAGTTACTATAATCAAACTTCCCGGTTCACCGGCCATTAACTGTGTTTCCAACTCTTTCCATCTCGTCAATCTCCTAATATCAGTTTCCATGATCCACACATCATCCAGCACAAGCAAGTATTTCTTCCCCTGCAACTTTTTTCGAAGGATTTCTTTCAGTTGTTCCCAGCCTGATTCTTCGCTTTTTTCTTTGGTGGCGGCGCGTATAAGCTCTTTTACAAGCTGCTCCATATCATTTTCAGGAGAGGCAGGTTCTTCCGACTTTTTCTCATCTTTAATTGGAAAACGTACGAACATTTTCAAATTGAAATTTTCTTCATCTTTTAATACCACTTTGGCAAGTGTGGTCTTCCCGACGCCGCTGATACAAACGATGGGAATAATTAAGACTTCGGTTCCATTGCTAGAGTATTTCTTTATCCGTTTTTGGATCGCCTCCTTATCCTCTTCTCTCCCTATAGCCAGAGGTTTGACGGGCATGTTTTGATCTGGCCTCCTATCTTTCGTATCAACAAGGCCCTGTGTTTGTGGGTCGTAACGACGTGGAGTCAACGGAGCCCACGTGGGTCGTATTCGAGGAGGTCAGCCACGTATGATGGTGGGACAGATGGAGGGATCCAGTTGGAGGAGAGAGAGAAGCGACCTGGGGTAGCTTCTGGAGTGGGAGATAGGCAGGGAGAGAGTCGACCTAGTAGGGCGCGACCTGTGTCTGGAGAGGCTTCAGTCCAAATGAAGCCTTTTTAGGGAATCCCCTCAATCAAGGCAGAGATTCCTTGGTTGTTTGTGTTGTTGATGAGGGGATTGAATGCCCCGTTAATGAGGCCAAGAGAAGCCTTTTATAGTGCCAAAGACCTGGGACAGCTGTTTGATGTAGGTGGTAGCAGACCTAGGGTAATGGGGTAGCAGACCTAGACCCTCCTGGGTAGGTCGGCTGCCATGCCCTGTTCTGGTGCTGACACCCATGCCTGTAAGGCTTTTTGCCTGTACGAGGTATGGGTTTGACCTGTCTGCTGTCCCATCATCTTTTGAGGTTGTTGTTATGTCATGTCACTTCCCAGCTGTCTCCCAGATCGACTATAGAGGTGCATTTCCCGATACCATGGGTGCGACCTCCTTAGAGGGCCTTCTCTCCATCCGCCAGACCAAGATCCTCCAAATGTCCCAAGTATTTGAGGGAAGCTAAGGTCGAGCGACTTTACTTGAGGGTCAAGCTCGCGATTGAGCCCCCCGGGTTCTGCCCCACCCCAGGCTAGTTATTGAACTAGGACCGTACCTCGAGGTACTTCGAGGGGGATCAAGTAGATCGCCGACCTCGACTCCCATCGCGCGATGTGACAGGCATCCGACTCGAAGAGGTCGCGACGACCTACATCGAGATAATACGGGCATCCTTGATATTAAGGGCGTCCCTCCAGGGAGGGGCATCCTTGAGGGGATGGACGCTTCCCTCGAGGGTACATCAGAGAATGTGGGCGACATGGCCAACGATGTAAGATCGACCTGGTGATGCCAGCTAGGCAGCTGTAGTGGTAACGTGAGTCAGCCTTGTTGGTCAACTTTCCACGTGGCAAGGTATAATTGGTTTGACGTGGCAGTGTGTTTTTAGGGTATCAACATTTTGCCCCCATGCTTGCACGTGAGCTGCGCGTGCGGATTGCGTGCGAGCATGCATCTGTCGGGTGATGAGAATAATGTCAGTCCAGGTACAATTCTTCTGCAGAAGTTGTACCATCGTGTCGATCCGGCGGAGCTATGGGTTCATCATTTTTTTTTAGCAACATTTAATGCCTATGACCGACGTGACCCTTGGTGATCAACTATTTTGCTAACGTGTCAGGTTTGTGTTCAGCGAGGTGCAGCACCGCATTAAATGCGACGAGACCCCGATCCGACGTAATAGCAGTGGCGTCTCTTCAGCTTCGAGGCACAATGATGATCCCTTCCACTATAAATAGGGCCCTTAGCTTCAAGAGGGAACCTTATTGTTCTCTCGCCATTCCTTACTCTCTCTCTAGAACTCCCATCTCCAGTACTCCCTCTTTCCTTCAAACATGCCTCCTTCCTTGTGTCATAAGGACAGCTCTGTGCCTAGCGTTCCTCCTAAGGCTACATGGAAGGACTCTCTATGGCTTCAGGACAACTTTTGGCGGATCGCCGAGAAGGGCAAGCTCGAGCGAGTTGGTGCGATTGGGCAAGACATGCTGATGCCTTTAGAAGAGGTAAGGGCAGATGATGGAGTTCTTGCCTTAGCTGAAGCAATACCTCGATTTCGTGTCGAACGAGGCGACCACCCTGAGTCGGGCATTCTCTTTGCTTCCCACTCCCAAGTTGGGACGGGGTGGTCTGACTGGGTAATCTATACTTTATCTCACCCTACAACCAAGGTGATCCTAGCCGATGCAGGGGTTACTAACGCGATCCGCGCTAGCGGGAGTGATTACATCGCCCGCGACAAGAAAGCCCTGAGTTTCTTATTGTCGAGGTGGTGCGCTTCGACCCATACCTTCATAACATCCTGGGGGGAGTTCACCCCAACGCTGGAGGACGTCGTTGTCCTAAGTCGACTTGAACCCTTCGGGGTAGATGACTTATTTAAAATTTCTTTGAGTGATGCTGAACAGGAAGCTGAGGACTTCCTAAAAGAAGCTTTGGCGACCTCTGCCAAGATTAAGTCAGCGTATGGGAAGAAAGGAGACGACCCAGCGCGCAAGGCCAATTTCGCGAACTGGGTGCGTCTTTGGTGGAAGGATTACCCAAAAAAGCCTGAAGAGGGGCCGCCTATTAATGGGGCAAATTTCGAACATAAGTACAGCCTGGCAGCCTTTCTTAGCTACTGGCTAAGTCGGTATGTGCTTGAGGGAGCCCCAGAAGATGGAATCAGCGCCACAGTGTTTCCTATTGCGATCAAAATCGCACAAGGCCAGCAGTTTGCCTTAGTGCCAGTGTTCTTGGGTTCTTTGTATTGCAGATTGGACATGCTTAAGTCAGACATCGAGAGGTCGATGGGTCGATTTAATGCAAACACTTTTGTCTCAGCGTCTTTTCTCCAGATGTTTTTATATGAACGCTTTAGAGGATACGGCCCAGCGCCTGTAAAGTTCTCAGCCACCCGCCAAGAGAAGAAAGTGATCAATGGGAAAGAGGTCGAGGTTGCGGTAAAGCAGGAGATGCCTCGAGCATGGCGATGGAGGAAGGCATCCCCTCGCCGTCTTTGTGACTTCATTGACACTGAAAGGGTTTTTGATTCAAGGCCCTATACAGATCGCCCAATAGCCATTAATTATCGCGAGTTCTTTCTTGATGAGGCGATCGTGTGGAGACCAGGTCGGGATGAGCTTACTGAAACCCGATGCAGGATTTTTGTTGCCGTTACAGCGACCCACTTGCCCGCCATTCAAGATGGTGAGAGACTTGTGACTCTGTACAGCCCTAACAGGGTGTTGCGTCAATTTGGGTTTGACCAAGGTCCTCCGGCCTTCCTTGGCGCCGCCCCTGCTGTTGAGGCCGTTTTTCAGGATTTCCTTCTCCCCAACTTTCCCAGGTTCTGTGCTGAGATTAACTCGATCTCCTTCCCGGACAAAAGGCGGGAAGGAGTTTACAGCGAGGGCGGTTTGACGTTCTGGAACCGTACCTTAACCGCTCTTAGGTCATTTGTGGATTCTCCCTCCCGGCAGTGCCCAACCCTTCCTATTTTCAAGGGAGATTATTCGCTCCGCATTAAGGCGGCTTTACCCAAGTCGGAGCAGAAAAGGGTTGTGGCGACAGAGCAAGCACCCCAACCTGCTAAGCCTAAGAAAAGGAAACTTGCGTCTGCGGTCTCTAAGCCGACCAAAGAGAGGAAGAAGCAAGTCGGCGAGGTAAGCCCCCTTTTTTTTTACTTTATATTTCTAACAATCTGTTTTATTGACTAACTCCTCCTTTTTTTTTTAGGGATCATCTCGCCATTTGATCTTGGAAGAGGAGGTCGAGGGCACTGATGAGGCTCCTCTGGTTAGGAAGCCTCGACCTACCACTCCGGAACACGGAGAATCCATTACCTCGACTGCTCAGGTCGAGACAAGGGAGGTGCATCGCGGTAAAGGCAAGGTGACGAATATTCTCCTTGAGACGCTATCTCCTAACTTCATTCCTATTCCCTCTTTTCAGGAGGTTTTTGAATCAGTTGATGAAGATGTTGGCGACCCTGAGGTCGTATTAGCAGGTGAAGGCCAAGGCAGTTCAATCACTTCCCCTGCTCATGAGATTGAGCAAGTGATAGAACGAGAGATTGACACGGATGTGGATCTGACTGTCCCTATGCTCGGGGAAGACCACGAGGTCGAGGCCGAGGAAGAGCCTGAGGATAGAGATGATGTTATGGGCGAGGGTTTGAAGGAGCAGGCTGAAGAGGACATAGTCGAGGGTGACTCGACCCAGGCAGACATCGTGACTGGAGCTGGTACTCCTCAAGTCCTGCATGTTTCTTCTGGCACCGAAGATGATGGCGAGGATGATGCCACTCTCATGAATATAACTGAGAGGAAATCCCAAGGTTCTTTCAGGAGAGTTAGGCCGACCGTTCGGAAGGTAACAACTCAGCCAGCAGTCCAAACTATAGACAAAGGCAAAGCCCCACTGGGTTCAGCTTCTGAGACTCCTGGTAAGCTTTTTACTTGTGTACATCCTTATACGAGACTTTCGTTTTTTTTTCTTTCTTTAAAAAGCTCTCTTTCCCTTACTTCTAGATCGGGTGTTTGTAGCCCACAAGGTCGATCCTACAGCAAGGAGTCCTCTGGTGTGGTCTACTAAGCGCGACCAAGCGCCCTTTGACAAGACTGTCAACATGAATGGTTTTTGGGTCCCGCAGGAGAGGGTTGCGCTGGCGAGGACTGTTTTTGACAAGTATGGGGACGTGGGTGCGACCTGTCGCCTTGTGTCTCCTACTATTCGCAGTCAGAGCTTTGACTACCTGCTGACCATCGCCGAGACCCTTCACACCTGCTCCCCTGGGTCGTTGACTTGCGACGATATCGCCTTGATTGAGGATGGCTTGAAGGACCTATCCTTTAGTGGTTTCTTAGTAGACTGGCTCGACACAGAGGTTGAGCGATTTCGTCCGATGTTCAAGTTTATTAGTGCTTATGCTGAGTTGGAAGATTGCGACAAGGCCTTGGCGAATCTGCAAGATCAACGTCGAGTTCTGGATGCCCAGATTGCCGAGTTAGAAGGTCAGAAGGCTGATATAAAGGGTCGTATGCAAGCCGCTCGTGCTGCTGCTCCTAACATCGATGTGAATGCCATCATGGCACCCGATCTTCTGTAGCTTTTGTCATTTCTCTTTTTTTGAACACATATTTGATGTTTTTATGTGGTTGTGTTTTTTTTTGGGTATGTTAAGGGTGACGCCCATATTACAATTGTATTTAGAACAATGCTATTAAATGAAAAATACTTCTTTTGCATTTAATTTTTGAGTACAAAATCTAGTCATTCCCTGTGAATTCTTCTGATGTCGATAATTCAAAAGGAATCAAAAGATAACTTTGCGCGAAATGACAAAATAAGGTTAAGTCGACTCATCAGGGGCAGTACGCTTTGATCCACATCGCATTGATAGGTGGAAGTAAATTATCAGAGTCAATTGGCGATATGCGATAGTACCCACTTTCACTTATTTCCCTTACGACGTAGGGGCCTTCCCATTTAGGAGTGAATTTGCTAGGAGCTGAAAGACCTCGCCTTACAAAGTCCTTGGTTTTCAAGACTAGGTCGCCCTCCTGGAACACCCGGAGTCGCACCATTCTGTTGTAGGATCGAGCTACCCTCTGTTGGTAGACTTGAGATTTTTCCAAGGCTTTATCCCTTCTTTCCTCCAATGCCTCAAGCTCAGCTCGCCTTGTGTCTGGGTCGACCTCGCTAGCCAGAGCCATGCGAGCTGAAGGTATGGCGATTTCCACAGGCAGAACAGCTTCAGTCCCATAAACTAGGGCGAAGGTGGTAGTCCCAGTGGCTTCTTTCTTCGAGGTCCTATATGCCCACAGAGCCAGAGGGAGTTGGTCGGACCATGATCGAGGCGACTCGTCTACCATCTTACTTAGGATCTTCAGGAGGGTTTTGTTGGTCGCCTCTGCTTGCCCGTTCCCCTTGGGATAATAGGAGGTCGATTTCACATGGGTAACTCGATACCTATCAAGGAGACTCCTGACATGTCGATTTACAAAAGGGGTCCCGTTATCAGACAAGATCCTGTTAGGGATGCCAAATCGACAGATGATGTTTTCTTTGATGAAATTGGTCACTGCTTCTCCTGTTGCTTTTCTGAGCGATACAGCCTCGACCCATTTGGTGTAACATTCCGTCGCCGCGAGGATCCATATGTTTCCCCTCCCTCCTGGTGATATGGGTCCTATGAGATCCATCGCCCAAGTGTGGAAAGGCCATGGAGTCGAAATGCTCTGTAGTTCGACTGCAGGTGCATGGATGCGATTGGCATGCATTTGGCAAGGTTGGCACCTCTTGACATGTTGTGCTGCATCGATTTCCATGGTCGGCCAGTAATAGCCAATACGGAGCAACTGCAGATACAGCTTGGTACCACCCTGGTGTTCTCCACATGCCCCTCCGTGGACTTCCTCTAAAGCTCTTTGTGCTTCGAGGTTGGAGAGACATCTCAATGGTGTACCGTCAATTCCTTTTCTGAACAACTCGCCATTCTTGACAAAATACCTGGGGGCCTTTCTCTGGGTGATTATTGCATCTTTCTTTTCTAGAGGTAGGGCACCTTCCGTGAGGAAGTCGATGTAGGGTTGTCGCCAATCCCTTTCTTCCACAAAGTTGCACTCTGCTGGGTCGGCCAATTCGTGGCACTTGAGACATGCCTTTTGGATGTTGGCTGCATCTTGCGACATGGATGGCCAATAATACCCTTGTCGCTGGATGCGTCGATACAGAGGAACTTCGTTTTGACCACAGTACTGCGAGTGCATCGTGTTTAAAATTTTGCGAGCCACCTCTTCATTGATGCACCGAGCTAGAACATGGTCTGGTCTCCTGTGGTACAGCTCGCCTTCAAGGACCACGTATTTTTCCAACCCCTTGATTGTATTTAGGCGACCTTGCTTACTTGACAGTTGGTCAACTATCGGCTTCCTCCAATCATCTTTGGCCATCTCATCTTCATGGATCAGGTCGAGCATAATGCAAGGCATAGGTCGCCTGGTGACCTTGATGTCGAGTTCCTCCCCATGCATGGTGACCTTGGAAGCTAGAGTTGCAAGGGCATCTGCATGTCGATTACCAGATCGAGGTTGATGCTCGACCCTGACCATTTCAAACCTATCCAACAGCTTTTGTACTATAGTTCTATATGGTGCTAGGGCGATTTCCTTTACGGCGAATTCTCCTGATGTTTGCTTGATCACAAGGTTGGAATCCCCCCGTATGTAAAGGCGAATTGCCCCAATCTGAAGGGCAGTGAGGAGGCTGATCACGAGTGCCTCGTACTCAACTTCATTATTGGTACAAGGGAAGGCGAGTCTGTAGGACTGGGATACTGTTTCCCCATCTGGGGTTGTGAAAACGATTCCAGCACCACCTTCTCCTCCTGCTGCCGACCCATCAAAACTCATGTGGTATTCTCCACCTACATTAGCCCAGGCTGCCTCGACCAAGTCTCCGGGGATATCCTCTGCTAATGGCTCGTGCCTGCCACTAGGGAAGTGGGCTAGCAGGTCGGCCAATGCTTGGCTTTTAATTGCCGTGGGCACTTTGCAAAGGATATCAAATTCTGCCATGAGTAAAAGCCATCGAGCCGCCCTCCCTGACAAAGCAGGTCGGGTGAGGAGATATTGGAGTGGGTCGCACTTTGTCATGAGGTGTAACTCATGAGCTAGAAGATAATGTCTAAACTTTTGACAAGCAAAGACCAAAGCCAGGCAGTGTCGCTCAACTGGGGTGTACCGCGCTTCCGGACCGCGAACGACTCGACTTATGTAGTCGACAGGCTTTTCCTGCCCATCGACTTCTTGTGCTAGCAGGGCGCCTATAGAGTTTTCCGTCGATGTGAGGTACATCCTAAAAGGCTGTCCAGGTCGAGGTGGGATCATGGTGGAGGTAGAGGTAAGTGCTGCCTTGATTTTTTCGAAAGCGACTTGGTGCTCTTCTTCCCACTTGAAGGGCGCCTTCTTTTTCATCAAAGGACCAAATGGCTTCGTCACTTCTGATAAAGCTGGGATGAAACGCCTCACATAGGAGACCTTACCAAGGAAACTCTTGAGTTGTTTTTGAGATGTGGGAGGCGGCATTTCTTGTATGGCTCGAGCCTTGGAGGAGTCTATGTCGATGCACTAGAAATCCAAGAAATTTTCCTGACGAGACTCCAAATGCACACTTGAAGGGATTCATGCGGAGTTGGTAACGGCGACACCTTTCAAAGACGGCTTTTAGATCGGCGACGTGACTCTCCTGCACTTTTGATTTGACCACTATGTCGTCGACGTAGTCCTCCACCGTTTTGTGAAGCATATCATGAAATATGGCAGTCATAGCCCGCTGATATGTTGCCCCAGCATTTTTCAGCCCGAAAGGCATGACATCGTAGTAAAAGTTGCCCATCGGTGTTCGGAAAGCAGTCTTTGGGGCGTCTTCTCGAGCCATTTTGATCTGGTTATAGCCACTAAAACCATCCATAAAAGAAAATAGCTCATGCCCTGCTGTCGCGTCGACCAATGTGTCGAGGTTGGGCAGAGGGAACTCATCCTTGGGACAAGCTTTGTTGAGGTCTCTGAAGTCGACACAGCATCGAATTTGCCCATTCTTCTTTTTGACTGGTACAATGTTGGCGAGCCACTCAGGGTGCTGTATAGGCTTGATAAAACCGGTCTCGAGGAGCTTTTCTATTTCTGCCTTGATTTGGAGCTCAAGTTCAGGTCGAAACACCCGAGCGGGTTGTTTTACAGGTCGCAAAGTTACCGCGGCATTGAGGCGATGCACTGTGACCCTAGGGTCGAGACCAGGCATTTCTTTATAACTCCAAGCGAAGACATCGGTGTAATCTTTAATTAACGCAATTATGGATTGCTTCTGTTCCAAAGGGAGCCGCTTACTGAGGAAGATCGGCCGTGGTGAGTCGCCTAGATCGGCGAAGTCGATTTTCTCGAGTTCCTCTTCTTGCGGTCTGGGCTCGTCCTGCAGGCATTCCGGGGCAGCCAATACCTCAGGAGGGTCGTTGGTTGTATTCAGACATTCCTTTGGGTGGGGGTTTAACCCTGTTGGCCCAGGGTTTACCCCCGTTGACCGTCATAAACCATTGACTCTGTACACGATCTTCCCATCGGGGTGGAGAATTCTGGTGGCTTTTAGTGATTCTTTCTCTGGTGGGGGACTCAGGCGAGGTCGCTTGCCCTTATCCTTCAATTCAGGAACAACACACCCTCTTTTAGTATCCTCCCATTTTGGCAATGGTACGGACTGAACCTTGGAAGGGGTCACCTCTCCTTCCGGAGATACCTCATCAAAGAAGGTCGCCTCGGTGATGTGGGCTTCATGCTTTTCAAAGGGCGATGCTGAGGCTGGTACAACCACCATTTTCCCTTTAAATCGGAGCATCAGACACTGATGGAATGTAGAAGGGACGGCCTTGAACCTGTGAATCCAAGGTCGACCCAATAGTACGTGGTACGAGGTGGAGCTTTCTATGACATGGAACCTTGTGGCCGACTTAGTGGGGCCGACCTCCATATCGAGGGTGACATGCCCCATAGTCTGCTCTCCTTTTGCTGCGAACCCGGAGATCTCTATGGTCTGTCTGGCGACCTTGTTCAGGGGATACCTGCTGAAACTAGAGTGTTAGCCAATATAATATTTACTGAGGATCCTGGATCGAGTAAGGCTCTCCTCAGCTCGACCCCATTGATGAATGCTGTGACATATAGGGGTCGATTGTGATTTATGTATGGTGTTTCAAGATCATCATCGCTGAAGGTAAGGGTGGTGTTGTGATTCTTGGTGAAACGTTTGGTCAACCCTTCGTTGGAAAAGGCTTCCTCATTCGTTTTGTGGGCGAGGTAGACCATGGCCTTAGTCGCCTCGAAGTGTAAGGGTTGTGAAAAACCCATCTGATCATAAAAAGCTTTGAACTTTGCATGATCCTGGAGCTTTTCAGCTAGAGAGTCGTACTCGCCTTGGCTCGCTTCTTCATCACCACAGAGGTCGAGATAGGCAGCTGTCATGGCTTGCCCCGCCCTGTTGTGTGTGGGGAACGGATCCGCATCGATATCTCGAGGTGGGGCAACCTCCAAGTCGCCGTTTTTAAGCTTTTTGTCGAAGAATCTACGGAGAGCCCAGCAGTCTGCAGTAGCATGCTTGTTGAATCGATGATAGGCACAGTAGTTAGGTCGAGCTCTGTCAGCTGCAGTAGGTCGAACCGCAACTGGAGGGAGGCGAATAATGTGGTCTCTGACCCACCCGTCGAGTACTGTCAGTACCTCGTCCATGGGACAAGGAAAAGGTGGGGGTTCCTCGACCTCCTTCGCCTTCTTGGAGGATTCATCTTTCTTAGGGCGCTTTGTCTCAGCAGCCGCTGCAGCTGGCGCTGAACTTCGTTTTAGGTTTCTCCAGTCTGACCTGGGAGCGCTTCTAGCGAGTTCCTCTTGTTTGCTACGGTGAGTATTTTTGGCTGCCTCGCAGAGGCGAGAAAATGACCCAAGGTTTGAGTTTTCAAGATGCAACCTGTACGATGGAAGCAAACCATTTAGGCATACCTTTACCAAATTTTCTTTAGTGATTGGGTCGTAGCACCGCATCGCCTTTTTCCTGAATCTTTTGATGAACTCGACGGGATCCTCATCTTTCTTTTGTCTTTCTTGGCTCAGAGTGATGATAGTGAGCCGCTCCTCCACATAGAAGAACTTGCCATGGAAAGCGAGAACCATTGCGTCCCAGGTCGGTATGGATTCCAGGGCAAGATTGGAGTACCAAGAGTAAGCATCGACGGTGAGCGATTTTGAAAACTCGCGAAGTCGCAAGTTCTCATCAGATCGATAGGGTCCTAGTGCATCAAGAAATCGCACTACATATTCTCGTGCATTTCCATCTATCCCGTTGAATAAGGGAAATTTCAAAGGAGGCGTATACCTTGAGGGGTATGGTGCACTTGCCAGCTCGAGTGGGTATGGAGGCCTCATGTCGAGCTCAGGTGCTGGTGGCAGGGTGAGCCTAGCTCGCTCCATCGCCATTCTTTTCTCCATTTCTTCAACAGTAACGAACTTCTGAACTGGTGGAGGTACTGGCGGTGTATGTCCTTGTGGGACTTGCCTTCCATTCTGGGCCGCTCCATCCTGGGCCGATGCTCCCATAGATGGTCCTCCTTGAGGGTTGACCCCATGAGGAGGGTGCTCGCCCTCAAGGCGAGGTTCGCCTGTTGGTGGATTCTCTTTTTGAGAACGTAACTCCTCCAGGATCCGATTTTGGGTGTCATTGATTGCTGTGAGCGTGGGAGCTAGGATGTTAATGAGATCATCCAATGGAGGATACTGAGATCCTCGAGACTGGCGGGATCGCCGGCTTTGGCGGCTTTGACGGGATCGGGCTCCATGTCCAGACTCGCTGGATTCCTCCTGATTGCTATTTGCTCTCAAGTTGGCAGCTCGAGCCCTTGAAGTTCCGGCCTGCGTGCTTCCTCGAGTCGTCACCATCACGTATGCTGCCTCCCCAGCAGAGTCGCCAAAATGTTTGTGGGTCGTTGCGACGTGGAGTCAACAGAGCCCACGTGGGTCGTATTCGAGGAGGTCAGCCATGTATGATGGTGGGACAGATGGAGGGATCCAGTTGGAGGAGAGAGAGAAGCGACCTGGGGTAGCTTCTGGAGTGGGAGATAGGGAGGGAGAGAGTCGACCTAGTAGGGCGCGACTTGTGTCTGGAGAGGCTTCAGTCCAAATGAAGCCTTTTTAGGGAATCCCCTCAATCAAGGTAGAGATTCCTTGGTTGTTAGTGTTGTTGATGAGGGGATTGAATGCCCCGTTAATGAGGCCAAGAGAAGCCTTTTATAGTGCCAAAGACCTGGGACAGCTGTTTGATGTAGGTGGTAGCAGACCTAGGGTAATGGGGTAGCAGACCTAGACCCTCCTGGGTAGGTCGGCTGCCATGCCCTGTTCTGGTGCTGACACCCATGCCTGTAAGGCTTTTTGCCTGTACGAGGTATGGGTTTGACCTGTCTGCTGTCCCATCATCTTTTGAGGTTATTGTTATGTCATGTCACTTCCCAGCTGTCTCCCAGATCGACTATAGAGGTGCATTTCCCGATACCATGGGTGCGACCTCCTTAGAGGGCCTTCTCTCCATCCGCCAGACCAAGATCCTCCAAATGTCCCAAGTATTTGAGGGAAGCTAAGGTCGAGCGACCTTGCTTGAGGGTCAAGCTCGCGATTGAGCCCCCCGGGTTCTGCCCCACCCCAGGCTAGTTATTGAACTAGGACCGTACCTTGAGGTACTTCGAGGGGGATCAAGTAGATCGCCGACCTCGACTCCCATCACGCGATGTGACAGGCATCCGACTCGAAGAGGTCGCGACGACCTACATCGAGATAATACGGGCATCCTTGATATTAAGGGCGTCCCTCCAGGGAGGGGCATCCTCGAGGGGATGGACGCTTCCCTCGAGGGTACATCAGAGAATGTGGGCGACGTGGCCAACAATGTAAGATCGACCTGGTGATGCCAGCTAGGCAGCTGTAGTGGTAACGTGAGTCAGCCTTGTTGGTCAACTTTCCACGTGGCAAGGTATAGTTGGTTTGACGTGGCAGCGTGTTTTTAGGGTATCAACACCCTGAAAGTCATTTTTATCTTTTATGGCATCATTTATGCTATCCCCGATCCTTTTCGATGTGAAAAACAGCGCAATACGATACCAAACGATTGAACAGTAACGAAGTACGGCCATTTTTTGATTAACATTGACTAGCTCTTGCTCCGCGTTTTGTCTATCTTCGATTATTTTCTTGAATTTTTTAAGCAAGTTTCTCTCAAAGTTGCCCAACTCCTGTTTCTCCTCTAAGTTCGAAACTGTTGCTCTCACTATTTCCAACCTACCCTCGAGTTTTTCCTTCTCCTTATTCGGAAAAAACAGAATTTGAAGAAATGGGACAAAGAGCATAACGAACCCACCGAGGGTGAGCAATTGGACGAAGATTGCATTCACAACCTCCAGGAAAGCAAGGGCATGGGCTTTCATTTTTCTTCAAAGGTCTGAGAATAGCAAGAAAACTTAAGGGAATGCACTATGCGGGAAGGAGAAAAACTGCATGGAGTTGTGATCATGAGGTTGATTGACAAACTCAAATCATCTAAGTCTACCCTTTACGGAGTATTTTTCTTTTAAGAAAGTATTGAAAAGCCCAACCATTTCACGTGAAGCGTTGAAAATATGGGCGTCCAATCAAGTGTCTGAGGGTTGTTTGGCAAACTTGACAATCTGGCCAACTCATCAGATGAATTTGACTAGTTTTAATTTTATATTGTTTGGTATATTCTAAAAAGAAGATGTAAACACAATCTTTTTCCTATTAAACAGTTCAGTTTTATTTTATTAATTAGACATAAATACAGTTTTTTCCAAACTAACTATAAATTTATTTATTTAAAAACCAGATAATAATTATAAACTAAAATTAGTCTGATCGGATTTTTAAAGTTCTCAAAAAGGTCCTGAGTGATATACGACAGAATTAGTTTCATCTTCGGTTCAGAAGAAAAACTCACATGTAATTATAATATGATTATACGACTAATGTAAATTCACAAGACGATGAAACTAAAGTATAATTATCAGAGTATGTTTTTAGTCACACATGGAAGACTCACTCCCAGTTCAAACAGTTTTGGCATACACACCATTGGATAAGACCAAGATTGACCTCCTTAATTGCGAGAATCATTCAATGTACTTCTGCCACGTGTAGGTCTCATGGTACAAACTGTCTTATTGATCACCACGTTATCATGTTGCCCATGTGAGAAATCCTCGAAGATGCTCCCAAGTCCCAATTAATTCCTTGCTCTGCGAAGTTCATCTTAGCAAAAAAAAAAAAAAAAAAAAAAAAAAAAACCCTCTGCGAAGTTCCATGCCTCCAGCTGGATTAGTCAACTGTGCAATTAAAGAGGGGTTTGGCTTCTGTGCTGATTTTGCTTGAATTGATGACGACAAGTCATCCAAAGCAAAATCCAACAGCCATAAATGCGGCTTTCATTGAGTATTATTTTGACACAACAACTGCTTCGTTTTTCCATCCGGACTGGCGTAAACAAAAACAAGTTGGTGGTGAAAGCATCCTTCTTGGGAATTACTCCTAGTAAGCCAAATGCATGGGTAATTTCTCCTTTTTGTTTTTCCTTCCTCGTTTCTGTTTCTGGGAAACTAGACGCCATGGCTTACACGTCGATCTTCTCTGTTTTTTTTTTTCGTTTTTTTTTTTTCCCTTCCTCGCTTTTGATTTTGGAAAACTACACGTCTACACTCCCACTAAACGTCGTCGTTTTATGGGTCTTTCACATTGATAGAGATTAGAGTTCCAGAACTCTAGTTCCATTTCTAACATGCATAGACCCCTTCTTGGGAATTACTCCTAATAAGACAAATGCATAATTAATTTCCCCTAATTTTAATGCCAACTTGGTTCTATCCTGGGTTAAGAAATAAAGAATCAACCTTTACTTGATTTGGTTTTGAATCGATGCGTTGGTACACTGGCCCAACTTGAGAACTGACCTCATATATATTAATAAATAATAAGAAGTATAATATTAACTCTAAATATGTATATGTGTTAAATTATTTTTTGTTTTAATTTCTATCTTAATTCATTTATATATATATATATGTGTGTGTGTGTGTGTGTGGAAAATGATAAGATGGATGAATTACAAAGACCAAAACCGTGTGCCAACTAACCGTGGTCTCCCAACATTATGTTTGACTCCCATTCACAATTTACTCCATATCTGAATTCCTATATTCAAGGGATGGTAGTGATTTTGTGCTTACTTTTCTTCCATTTTTGCTCCCTTCATTTTAGGGATTACATTCATCTCAACTAGGTAACTCTTTGTATCTCTCAACACACGAAAAGAGGAACCCCTCTTCAACACCGTTAAACTTTCACAGTTCAGAAAACTAAGATAATGAAGAGGTCTAACGGTCTGCATAATCTATCCATTCCAAATAATGAAGAATGTATTAGCTTATCTTAATTACAATGAACAAGATATTCAAAAAGAATTTATCTGAATTGTTGACCGGGTTTGTGGGGAGGAAAATGAGGAGAGGTGTAAACTCCATTGTTATCTGGTTAAAATCTCAACTTATCTGAATTGTCGTTGTGTGAGTTTTTATGATTATCCTGATGCAATTCTTGTGGAATTATCTAATGCATTTTATGTATGATGCATCATTGTTTATTTTATCTTAAATTTAGGTGAGGATGTGGTTGTTGCCTGGGTTTGGTTTATGGGGAGGAAAGGGAGGAGAGGTGTGAACCCCATTGTTATCTGGTTAAAATCTCAACTTATCTGAATTATCATTGTTGAGTTTTTGTGATTATCTTAATGCAATTCTTGTGGAATTATTTTGATGCATTTTCTGTGTGATGCATCATTATGGAATTATCTTCAATTTAAGTGGGGATATAGTTGTTAACTGGGTTTGTGGGGAGGAAAGGGATAAAAAAGGTGTGAACCCCATTATTATCTGAATAAAATCTTAATTTATCTGAATTATCGTGGTTAAGTTTTTATAAGTATCCTGATGCAATTATTGTGGAGTATTTTGAATCATATCGCAACTATATGGAAACTCAGAGGCTCACACCCTGTTCAAACAGTTTCGGCATACACACCATTGGATAAGACCAAGATTCACCTCATCAATTGAGAGAATCATTCAATGTATTCCGCCACGTGTAGGTCTCATGGTACAAACGGTCTGATTGATCACCACGTTACCCATGTGAGAAATCCTCGTAAATGCTCCCAATTAATGCCTTACCGACCAACTCTGAGAAGTTCCATGCCTCCAGCTGGATTAGTCGACCGTGCAATTATTGGAGAGGGGTTTGGCTTCTGTGCTGATTTTGCTTGAACTGATGACGACCCGTCATCCAAAGCAAAATCCAACGGCCATAAATGCGGTTTTTTTTATACTCCATATTATTTTGACGCAATAACTGCTTCGTTTTTTCATCCGGAATGGTGTAAACGTCGTCGTTTTATGGGTCCTTTGCATAGTTAGGGATTAGGGTTCTACAACTCTAGTTCCATTTCTTGCACGCAAAGACCCTTTCTTTGGTTTAATTTTAATGCTAACTTGGTTCTGTCCTGGGCTAAGAAATAAATAATCAACCTCTACTTGATTTGGTTTTGAGTTGATGCATTAGTACACTGACCCAACTCGAGAACTGACCTTATATAGTTAGATGTATTAATAAATAATGAGTGTAATATTGACTCTAAATATGTAAATGTGTTAAATTATTTTTTGTTTCAATTTCAAAAAAAGATGAAAGCAAAATAAATTAATTTTGAGCATTTAATCAAAAAGGTGGCTATTACCACCACAAAATTTTATAAGCACCCTTTTCCTTATTTTAAAATTTTAAGGTTTTATAAAAAAAATATAAAAGGTTTTTACGAAAACTGACTATGTTGTCCACTAAAAAACTTCATTTTAAATAAACATTTTGTAAGAAAAGTTTTTCCAAAATATGTTATTTAAGGGCATTTTTAATTTTTGTTTCATTTTTACAGAATTTTGCATGAAAAATGAACAAAAAATTCACTTAAATGACAAATTTTAAAAAAAGCTTTTTTTCTACAAAATTATGCAAAATAGTATTTTTTTAGTAGATAATGAAACTAATTTTCATGAAAACTTTTATATTTTTCATAAAATTTTGAAAGTTTAAAACAAGTGAGGGGTGCTTAGAAAATTTTGTGATGGCAATAACTTACTCTTAATCAAATTTTCTCCACTATATATTTTATTTTATTTTTGAGCATTTAATCAATTTTCGTCCCATCTATGCTATGCTTCATCTTTGTTGAATAACGCTTAGAGCATCTCCAGCCATGTGAGCTGAATTAGGTGTGCTATTTCTATTTTAACACATGTTACAGTGCCAAATGCTATAATTTAGCATTATGTGCTCTAATGATGTAAATAAATGTAGTGTGCTATTTTTTGCCATAACTTTAATTCTTTCTATAGATTTAAAGTCTCGTAAGATAGTGAATGAGGTATATCGTGGATCAAATACAATGTTGCTTGAGTGGGCTGAATGAGTTAAAAAAAAAAAAAAAAAAGTATGTTTTCTAATTTTTTTTTTTATTTTTTATTTTTTAAAATATAAGATTTCAATATTATTTTTGAAAATATTGTATTTATTTATGGGCTATTGAGTCACTGAGAAAATTTTGGAAGAAAAATGGTGGAAAAAAAATTGCTGGTGTGTTTGGTTATTGAGAAAGGGAGGAAAAGCTGACATGGCAAATATAGCAATAGCTCACCCTTGTGCCAAATATAGCACAAAGGTGAGTTATTGCTATATTTAGCACATGTATTTACCACACCATTGAAGCATCCCAAATTGTGCTAAATGCTATAATATAACAATAGCACACCATATAACTCACCCTTGGAAATGCTCTTATGCTAACACCAAACTTGTACCAGCTACATTGTGCAACGCCGAATCTCCATTTTTTGAATGTTTCTCGCTTCTTGGAGTTTGGTATATATAATATATATTAATTGAACTAAAAGTCTTTTAGTCTAGCTTCTACTCCTTCAATGGTACAACTTATTTATAACAGGTTTGCCAGCGGATGGGATTCGGCACTTGCTTATAAGGCAAGGGTTTGGTGATAATTTGGTCCGAGCTGTCTATAAATTACGGTTTGAATCAAAAGACCAAAAAAATGCTAAGCTTAATTTGATACCCATTTTAATCTCCTAATTTTTGATTAATTTTTTTTTTTAAAAATTAAGTAAAGTAAAAGAGTACTTTAGAAAATTAACATACATTTTATGTTTGACTTTAAAAAGTGATAAAATATTTAGGGACATCCTAAAACAAATCAAATAAAATGAGATGGAAGGAGTATTATTTTTGAAACAGTGAGGAGAACATGCTATTAGGAATATACACAATTGTATCGGTAACTTCTTTCAAAATTAGATGAGAAAACACAAATCAAGGGATTCCAAGAAGGAAGTGTAAACCTGGTGTATTTTGCAAGGTCAAACCCTAAAAGTAAAAGGTAGGAGAGAGAGAGAGAGAGAGAAAAGAGAGCAAAATAAGGAGAGAGAAAGAGAAAGGAATCAGTAGGAGAGAGAAAATGTAGGGAAAAAAAAAAGAAAAAGAAAGAAGAAAAGCATATTGAAGAGGGAGGAAATGAGATGACCACAGTGCCCATAAGGGATGCGTATTAGCCTTTTTTTTTTTTTTTTTTTTTTTTTTGGATTGTTTGGTAAATTTGAAAATTTGACAAACTGAAAATAAATTTAATCAGTTTTGATTTCACACAGTTTGGTAAGTATATTTTACTTATGAAACACTTCAGTTTTATTCTGAAAACAAAACATAAATACAGTTTTTTTCAAACCAACTGTGAGTTGATTTATTTAAAAACATATAACAGTTATAATCTGAACCTAGTCTAATCCAGTTTTTTAAGTTCCCAAATAAACCTTTAAGGCGTGGATTTAGCCCACCCTAAAAGTAATGGAACAGTCAAACCTTTTGGGTTTTTTTTAATAGATGCAACATGATTAAACCAAATATTTTTTCATTTCTGGTTCAGAAGATATATGATAAAACTAGTTTTCTTCAGTTCTTCACATGTAATTGTGACATAATCATACAGTTCATATAATGTCACAAATCAATAAAAATAGAGTAAAATAAAATTATTATAATATTTTTTAATCCTTTAATTTTAATTTGCTTTACTCTCGTTATCTCGTGACATTACATCACCTTGTCACAATTACATGGAAGACTCACTCGCAGTTCAAACATTTTTGGCATACACACCATTCGATAAGACCAAGGTTAACCCCATTAATTGCAAGTAATCGTTCAATGTACCTCTGCCACGTGTAGGTCCCATGGTAAAAACGGTCTGATTGATCACCACGTCACCCATGTGAGAAATCCTCGAAAATGCTCCCAATTAATTCCTTGCCTTCCGAGCCTGAGAAGTTCCATGCCTCCAGCTGGATTTGTCGACCGTGCAATTATTGGAGAGGGGTTTGGCTTCTGTGCTGATTTTGCTTGAATTGATGACGACCCGTCATCCAAAGCAAAATCCAACGGCCATAAATGCGGTTTTTATTATACTCCGTATTATTTTGACGCAATAACTGCTTCGTTTTTCCATCCGGAATGGCGTAAACGTCGTCGTTTTATGGGTCTTTCGCATAGATAGAGATTAGGGTTCTAGAACCCTAGTTCCATTTCTAGCACGCATAGACCCCTTCTTTTTCTTTTTTTTTGGTGAAAACATAGACCCCTTTTTTGGTTTAATTTTAATGCTAACTTGGTTCTGCCCTGTGTTAAGAAATAAAGAATCAACCCCCACTTGATTTGGTTTTGAGTTGATGCGTTAGTACACTGACCCAACTCGAGAACTGACCTCATATGTATTAATAAATAGTAAGTATAATATTAACTCTAAATATGTATACGCGTTAAATTATTTTTTGTTTTAATTTTTATCTTAATTCATTTTTTTCTATATATATATATATATATATATATTCTATATGTCATTAGGTCCTTGATAACAAAAAAAAAAATGCAATTGATATATTTTTTTTTACCTTTTTTCTCTAATACCTGTGTTAATCCATTTCTCTTCAACTTTACTTTGCAGGAAAAATAGGTAAATGGATATTGAAATTAAAAGATGAGAGCAAGATAAATTAATTTTGAGCATTTAATCAAAGGCACAAAAATTTCTAAGCACCCTTCACTTATTTTAAACTTTTCAAAGTTTTATGAAAAATATAAAAGGTTTTCACGAAAATTGACTTTTTTGTCCACTAGAAAACACCATTTTAAATAAAAACTTTGTAAAAAAAAAAAAAAAATTTCCTAAAATCTGTCATGTGGACTTTTTTATTTTTTTTATTTTTTTTTATTTAATCACTTTTCATGCAAAATTCTATGAAAATGATACAAAAATTGCAAATTCCAAAAACTCCACTTAAACAACAAATTTTTGGAAAACTTTTTTCTACAAAATTGTTCAAAATATTGTTTTCTAGTAAACAATGCAACTAGTTTTCATTAGAACTTTTATATTTTTATTAAAATCTTGAAAGTTTAAAACAAGTGGGGGGTGTTTAAGAAATTTTATGGTGGCAATAGCCTACCTCTTAATCAAATTTTCTCCACTATTTTTTTTTAAATTTTTTTTGAGCATTTAATCAATTATCGTCCCATCTATGCTATGCTTCATCTATGTTGACTTGTACCAACAACCTTATGCACTGCCAAATCTCCATTTTCTGAATGTGAGTTGCTTCTTGGAGTTTGGTATAATATTAACTCTCAATGTGTATACGCGTTAAATTAATTTTTGTTTTAATTTCTATCTTAATTCATTTCTTTTCGATATATATATATATATATATATATATATATATATATATATATATATATATATATATATATATATATATATATATATATATATATATATATATATATATATATATTTTCTATATGTAATTAGGTCCTCGATAAGGAAAAAAAATGCAATTGATATATTTTTTTTTACCTTTTTTCTCTAATACCTGTGTTAATCCATTTCTCTTCAACCTTACTTTGTTGGTAAAATATGTAAATCGATATTGAAATTAAAAGATAAGAGCAAGATAAATTAATTTTGAGCATTTAATCAAAGGCACAAAAATTTTTAAGCACCCTTCACTTATTTTAAACTTTTCAAGGTTTCATGAAAAATATAAAAAGTTTTCACGAAAACTGACCGTGTTGATCACTAGAAAACACCATTTTAAATAAAAATTTTGTAAAAAAAAAACAAAAAAAAAAAAAACCTAAAATATGTTATTTAAGTAGATTTTTTTTTAATCATTTTTCATGCAAAATTCTATAAAAATGAAACAAAAATTGAAAATTCCAAAAACTCCACTTAAACAATAGATTTTGGGAAAACTTTTTCCTACAAAATTGTTCAAAATGATGTTTTCTAGTGGACAATGCAACTAGTTTTAATTAAAACTTTTATATTTTTCTTAAAATCTTCAAAGTTTAAAACAAGTGGGGGGTGCTTAAGAAATTTTGTAGTGGCAATAGCCTACCTCTTAATCAAATTTTCTCCACTATTTTTTTTTTTAAAATTTTTTTTGAGCATTTAATCAGTTATCGTACCAACTACATTGTGCACTGCCAAATCTCCATTTTTCGAATGCGACTCGCTTCTTGGAGTTTGGTATAATATGTTAATTGAACTAAAAGTCTTTGAGCCTAGTTTCTACTTCTTCCTTTTTTTTTTTTTGGTCAGACTAGTTTCTACTTCTTCAATGGTACTACTTATTTATCACAGGTTTGCCAGCGGATAGGATTCGGCACTTGCTTATAAGGCAAGGGTTTGGTGATAATTTGGTCTGAGCTGTTTATAAATTAATGGACGGTTTGAATCAAAAGACCAAAAAGATGCTGAGCTTAATTTGATAACCATTTTAATTTCCCAACTTTTGATTATTTTTTAAGAAAAAATTAGTTAAAGTAAAAGAATATTTTAGGAAAATAACATACATTTTCTGTTTGACTTTTGAAAATGATATTTAGGAACATCCTAAAACAGAAAGGTGATCAAATAAAATGGGATGAAGGGAGTATTATTTTTGGAAGAGTGAGTAGAACATGCCATTAGGAATATATCCAATTGTATTGGTAACATTCAAAATTAGATGAGAAAACACAAATCAAGGGATTCCAAGAAGGAACTGTAAACCTGATGTATTTTGCGACGTCAAACCCTAAAAGCAATAGGTAGAAGAGAGAGAGAGAGAGAGAGGGAGAGAGAGAGAGAGATAAGACTAAAGAGAGTAATAAGGAGAGAGAAAGAGAAAGGAATAGGTAGGAGAGGGGAAATGTAGAAAGAAAAAAGAATGAAGAAAATGATGGACAGTCTTTTGAAATTTGGACCATTCATATCAAGTGGAGTCCACCAAAATGTGTGAGCTATATAATATAAACGGTCTAGATATCAATAGATCGTCCATTGCATTGGAGAAGAAAAGTATATGGAAGAGGGAAGAAAGGAGAGGATCAAACTGCCCCATAAGAGGTGCGGATTTACAATCAGAACCTTACGGGTTTTTTTTTTTTTTTTTTAATGAATTATTTAGATGCAACTTGATAAAACCAAATACTTATTAAGCTATTTCACAAGCCAAGTGGGAGAGCAAGGAAATTAATAAGAGTATTGATGAGTATTTTTGATAAAAAAAAAATTCATAATTAACAATTTTGGGATCTATATACCATTTTTATATGGCCATCTAAACTCGTATAAAAATGGTATCTAGACCTTAACAATTTTGGGGTAAATCATTTTGGCCCAACACAATTTACCTGAAATATTTTGTTTTTTTAACTTGTGGGATTGGTGCGTCGAAGTCATGGGACAGTATGGTAATTGGAGAGATCTTTCTAGCCTCAATCCTAACAAAGGAATCAAGTTTTTATAAATAAATTTGCATTTAGTGTTCTGAATGATAGAGCAAGCCTGGTACTATTTTATAGGTGTATTCAATAAATAATGGTAGTTGAGGCTCTGGTGAGCAATCTGCCCGCATGCACTAGTGGCCCATAAATGTAACTTGTGGGATTGGTGCATCAGAAGTCATGGGACAGTATGGTAATTGCAGAGATCTTTCGGGCCTCAATCCTATCAAAGGAATCAACTGTATAGTTTTTATAAATAAATTTGCATTTAGTGTTCTGAATGACAGAGCAAGCCTGGTACTATTTTATAGGTGTATTCAATAAATAATGGTAGTTGAGGCTCTGATGAGCAATCTGCCCGCATGCACTGATGGCCCATAAATGAGGGCCGCTATTGCAACCTTTCAAGTATATTTATAAATCTTTCACCAAAAAAAAAGTATATTTATAAATCTCCTTTTTCTTTTCTTTTTTTTTTTTTTCTATTTTTGGGTCTTATAAAAGATATAGAAAGTTTTTATAACAACTCGTCATGCCATCTATTAGAAAATATTATTTTAAACTAAACTTGTGGGGTGGTGAGGGCGGACCAACCAAGACACGTAATGAAAAAGTGTTGAGGTGCACTGCATAAATACCCATGAATGTCCACAAAATCACTGAACAGATGTCTCTCTGGCTGAATGGTTTATTGCCCATTGGTTGTTTCACTTCACCACCATCTCTCTCCCTGCATTGTCATAGTCACACTATGAACTAAAATTGAACTAAAAGTCTTTGAGTCTAGCTTCTACTCCTTCAATGGTACAACTTATTTATCATAGGTTTGCCAGCGGATAGGATTCGGCATTTGCTTATAAGGCAAGGGTTTGGTGATAATTTGGTTTGAACTGTTTATAAATTAATGGACGGCTTGAATCAAAAGACCAAAAAGATGCTGAGCTTAATTTGATACCCATTTTAATTTCCCAACTTCTGTTTAATTTTTTAAGAAAAAATTAGTTAAAGTAAAGGAATATTTTAGGAAAATAACATACATTTTCTGTTTGACTTTTGAAAATGATATTTAGGAACATCCTAAAACAGAAAGGTGATCAAATAAAATTGGATGAAGGGAGTATTATTTTTGGAAGAGTGAGTAGAACATGCTATTAGGAATATATCCAATTGTATTGGTAACATCCAAAATTAATAAAACCAAATACTTATTAAGCTATTTCACAAGCCAAGTGGGAGAGCAAGGAAATTAATAAGAGTAATGATAAGTATTTTTGAAAAAAAATAAAAAATCATAATTAACAATAACAATATAAAAATTTTTATTGATGACAAAGATAAGATGGAGGAACAATGTGTTTTTAAGTAGAAAAAGGAAAAAAAAAAAGTTTTGTTTTTAAATTTGTGTAGAGTAAAAAATTAATTCTACTTAATTAAGGGTCAAACTCATAAACCCAAACGATCAAAATAAAGTTTCATAGGGGTAAAAAAATATTTTAAATGGTCAAAATTTTAAAATCTCAAAACTCAATATGAAAAAAAAAAAAAAAAAAAAAAAAAAAAAAAAAAAAAAAAAGGAGGTAGGGGGGGACTACTCCCCTGCAAGTGACCATTCTTGGGCGGAGGGCAAGATATCATCAATGGGAGTAAGTCTTCAATTAAATTGTGCTATGGCCACGTGCTAACACGAGTGAATAGGCGTGAAATAAAGTGAGACTTTGGGTACAAAAAATATTATGGCAATCCCACTTTACTCTCATTAGCTTATAATATCACATCAGCCGAATCACAGTCACATAAAAATTTTCTCCCATCAATGGTTTGCAATTTCACCGAAAAAAAAGGATTTTCTTGGAGCCCTTCATTTCTCCATTTGATGCTGTTATGTGCAAAAATGAATAGGCTTTCTTGATATAAAATAAATTTGAGTGATTTGGAAATTTGTGTTTACTTCTTGCAACTATAATTGGTTCTTGCATGGGATTGTTCTTCCTGCATGTACGTTGTGAAGCCTATGTGGCTCCCGTGTGTGTTACCATTAACAATGCAGAGAGCTTGGAGTTTTGGTTTATCTCTACACGTGTTCATGGACTTTCTTTTCTATTTTTGTTTTTTTTTTTTTTTTGTGAATGCTTACTAATTACATTAATTTGTTCGTGTTAATAATTGTGTAATTGTTAAATGATCGCATGCCACCAGTCCGCATTGTTTTCCAATTGCTTGCATGTTGCAACCAGTCCTATTCTTGAAATGGTTTTGATTATAGAGGATATGACTTTTGAGAATTCCTACTCTATGATTCCAGTATTAGAAGCGCTTTTTAGTGGTATATTGTTTCCAGATGAAGACTTTTCAGGTCATCCTCTTCACTTTTTAATTTGATATCATGGAAGGGACCCTAGACCAAGAAGGCTACATGAGGTCAATCGGTGGCAAAAAACATTCAGGCTATTTCATAGGAGAGTATCTGCAATGTAGGACCCTGCTGCAAGACTGCAACCAACAAAACCTCACATATAATGTATCAACCAACCTTGGGAATTGGGATCTGCCTTTACCTACAATAGCCTCCTCTCCTATTAAGTTTGTCATATCTTGGATGCAATTTCCTCTAATTTTTTTTTCTCTAGTGCTGCTGTTTTTTGTTCTCTGTTTGCTATCAGATTGCAGCTGCCAAACGGGTTTGTCTAACCTGAATGGTTTCCTGGTCTGAAAAAGATGGTTCAAATGTCCACTATAGACGCATTGGTAGTAATTCAACTAAGAGGCTTATGCTGATAATTCTACCTATAGGCTTGGATATCTGTCGTATATCAATTTCTCCCCAAGGAGGGAGAGAGAGCTCATTTTCTATTCTATAAATAGTTAAATACTTTCAAGAGACATCTGATAAAATTGGAATGCAGAGAAAATTTTTAAGGCTACCACCACATGCCCTTTGTCGAAAGCAAAGAGGAGATGAGTATGAGGACCTAATCAAACCATTTTGCCTTAGCTTTTAGCTTTGATAAGACGAGACCCTTCCTCTTTGGCATGCCATGCGTTGCAAACCGTTGAAATCCTGTACAGATTAAGTTGCCCTTTTCCAACTTTATATGGCACTTATATATGCAACTTCCATGATTTCAGCATGGGACAAAAATTAACGCACTAGGTTGAGTGCAGTTAGAGCCACCCACCCTTAAGACCTAGGTTGTTCAACCCAAAACAACTAGGGTGCCAAGGACATTTCTAGGTCCTACATACCTTGCATTGAGGGGCGGCCCACACTAAATTTTGAATGAATGCGGCGTGAAGGATTTCCTAAACTCTTTCATCCACTAAACATTTGCGATCCACCGTTCCACCACTGCATGACCTACATTCTTAAAACTGCTTCCCCCTTTTTCATGTGCAAGATACGAAGGCTAAGAACCACATGCCAAAAGTTATATGAATAAAAGTGATTACCTGAATCAGTTGGAAATGAGGCAGATAGTTCCAAATTTCCAACAGTATTTTTCAGTTAAATGTTGATTATTAGAATATTCACCAGTACTTAATTGCTGATTATTAGAATATTCCCTCTGCTGTGGAATTATGCCTTAAAGTAGCCATTTTTGTCTTCTTTGTGGTCACAACAAATATCCAAAGAGCATATGCAAATGTTATTCCCCAATCCTCAAGACTCCTACCACAAATCAAGCAACTGAAGACAGTTTCTAAGCTATAACCAGAGAGAGCACCAAATCATCATGCCAACACAATCAGTTTATAGAGACTAATTGTATATCAAAAAGTGAAAACCAGCAAGCCAATAGCATGAATTCATATTCCACAAGTCCACAACTCCCACTGTTTACCATTCTAAAACCAGCTTATACAGTAAATACGATTGTATGTACACAAAGAGATTAAATATTTATGTCACCAATACATCAAGAAGGTACCGATATATGTGACGGATAAACATCACATTTCCATATTCTAAATATTCTATTATAATTTCATAATTTGTACCATTGTACATGGAAGCATCTCTCTCTAAATACCCAAAGAAAATTTGCGCCTAGAGTAAGACCCATAAGTCATAAACACTGGCAAATTCACTTCCTACTCAAAAACCCCCTAACAAACAAGCAATTCCTCGAAATTAATTCTAGCTGAAGGCTAGGGAGAAGCACCCATGACCCAACAATCAACCATGTCACACACAACATCAAAAGGTGGTCACCGAGGAAACCTGTAGGGCCAAACTATCACCGACGAAACCTGCAGCTCCCATCTAAGGTGGTCATATTGACATATTGTCTTGCTCCTTTGTTTTTTCTACATTTATCTCTTCTACAATGGCTTTAGTTATTTATTTTTAATAGCACATTTATCTCTTCTACAATGGCTATGGGTTTCTCCATCATCATGAATTTTTTTTAACACACATTTATTTGTATTTGAGATGATGGACTTTCTCACAATTGGCCACGGGGGCACCATCCCCGCCAGAGCATTTCGTGGGCTTTGTCTTCACAAAAATTAGCCTGTAGGGCCAAACTGGGCAATGGGCATAAAATTCTCGGCCTTGTGTGTTTGGGCTGGGCCTTGGGAACTGAAATCCTAGCCAAGTCCAACATAGCCTGAGTTCGAGCATCCACTCCCTCACTATCGAATGTACGGGTTTATGGGCAGTTTGTGCATAATTTTTCTGAGTCTAAAGACTTAGGATACTCCTCGTTTGCCAAAAAAAATTAAAAAAAAAAAAAAAAAATTTCAAGAATTCAATTCACTGGAGTTTTTGGGAGTCTAAATCTTTTTGGAAGCTCCTTTTTTCCATGGAATTTCGGTTCTTCCTTTTGTATATGTCTAATGTACGAGGGATATAACCCTTTTTAATACATAACTTTACCTTATCAAAAAAGAATTCAATTCACTGGTCAAGAAAAAATGACATGGTAGGAAATCCGATGGAAATGATATTATTCCCTCTTCTTTTCCATAGCTTTTAAGGCAGATATCCATCCTTTGCAAAGGAGTCATGGCCACAAATAAATAGTGATTTACATAGAATTTCTCTCTGAGAATCATTTCGTCATCACAAAATAAATAGTGATTTACATTGGAATTTATTTCTACAGTGCCCAATCTTATGGCGCGCACCCATAATTTCCCTGATTTATTTTTTGACTGTTGGCAGATTAAATTTTTGACTGTTGCAGATTTTATACTCTGCATGTTGCTAAGTTTTCTGTCCAGATTCATTTGTGGCAGTTTCAAAATTTATTTCATAAATAAATTCTTTAATTTAATTCTTTGCAGCAGTTTCACTTTCTAAACACTATATAAAGGGTCCTTCCACCCTTTCCAAAACACACAGCAGCTACTGCTCTCTTCTCCTCTCTCTATATTTTTTTTATTTTGAGTTATTATTTTCAGTTCTACAGTTCTAAATTTCCTAGTTCTACAATTCTTGTTCTACGAAGGAGTCATCTGAGCTATTCACATCTCTCCAGCATTGCGAGTGCACGCTTGCGGGAGGTGTGACTGTTGTACCCTAGAGAGTAGGCTGCCACTGACCATCTGCACCGAGCAACTTGTTCCGTGGGGCACGATCTACTTTTAAGGGCAATGTTCTCACACGCCTCAGTCCGATAAGTTTCTGCTTTGTTTACTTGTAGCTTCCATATTTTATTTTTCCAACACTTAATACTAGAGGAACCCTTTCAATGTGGCTGTTCATATATAGAAATTATGGTAAAGTTGTAGTAATTTTACCTTGACAATGTCTGTCCATCTCTCTGATGAGTAATCTGACACATTGAGAGAATTCAGGCCTCCTGCCAAGATGTGAGGACAGTCATTTGATTGGATTATTGCCCTTATCTGCTTCATCCTCCAGTACTCATCTAGATGGTCAAGTTGGGTGCAGTGGAAATTCACTTCTCCTGTCCATGGCACATCAATCGTCGCTTTAGCATGAACTCAATTAGGAAGCTGTAACCACTTTAAAAATGATCAAATAACTCGATGTTTCATCTCACAAGTTTCATTTTTTGGGTAATGGCTTCTCATCTTAGAAACATTCTGTAATTCTGTGGAAGTATTAGTGTTTACAGCAATTCATCATGACAAAAAGCAGTTGAATCATAAACAAGAAGTACCTGAATCCTCAAGACTGAAAGCCGAATGTTTATTGAACTTGTTAGGAAAGGTTATCTCAGATTAATGATAATTTTTTTTTTTTTGTTTTCCAAAAAGCTTCTCAGATTTATGATTTAATTAGTGTCACAGGCTTCTTATCCAGAAATTCCTCACTTTCGCTTGTCATTCTTCCTCCTTTTCATTGCATGCCTTCAAAGGTTGAACTTCTGTGAGAATTTTGAACAAAACAATAGATAAAGAATGTCAACAAAATAAAAAAGAAACAGAAATGTATGCCACCAATTAAGAAAAACACCTAGCTTACCAAATGGATATTTTATGCCAATTTTTAGTACTGTGAATGAGCTGAGACGGGTTGCGTAGTAGGATGCCTAGGCCTATGATTGAACTCGGTTCATTTATCTTACAAACAATCTCCAGAAATTCCTCACTTTCGCTTGTCATTCTTCCTCCTTTCATTGCATGCCTTCAAAGGTTGAACTTCTGTGAGAATTTTGAACAAAACAATAGATAAAGAATGTCAACAAAATAAAAAAGAAACAGAAATGTATGCCACCAATTAAGAAAAACACCTAGCTTACCAAATGGATATTTTATGCCAATTTTTAGTACTGTGAATGAGCTGAGTCGGGTTGCGTAGTAGGATGCCTAGGCCTATGATTGAACTCGGTTCATTTATCTTACAAACAATCTCCAACGAGCCTATAGAGCCAACCAAAGCTGATCTTGAGTAATTTAGCTGTTTAAAATATTAATGAGCCTATGGAGCTGAGTATGATGTTCTAGTCGAGCTTGGTTCAATAAGTTAACAAGCTCAAAAACAAGATTGAATTTGCCTCATTTATCTTACGACCAACCTCGGATGAGGCCCTTATCAAGCCAACCTTGAGTCAAGCACGAATAGCTTGTTAGTCTTACAGCTCTACCAATAATGATTGACAACAAGAAAACGTTTAATTTGCAATCCGAAAAATGTTTTCTGTTTTTGAAAACAGGCAAGATAATTTATAATAAAAAATATTAAATAAATAAAACTAGCAATGGAAACGCATTTGGCAGGCAGATTTCGAAATCGATTTCCCAATAATTCCCGCATATTCAATTACCCGAGCCTTTTAAACCGAAAATGACCCGAAAACAACAACTTCTCCAAAATATTTCCTCGTTTTTATTTTCGGAAACAAAAACAAATTTCAGAAAATGGTTTTCATGTCACCAGACAAACGGAAATAGCCAATATCAGAGAGACCTAAAGGGACCCAAAGGCATAGCCAAAAAAATTGCTCCGAAAAATGGGAAAATGGAAGAGTAAAAAACGTACCCAACTGGCAAGATTTCCAATTCCTGTTGGTTTTAACGAGACAATCCTGCAAAATATTGAAATGGGTCTCTGGGTTTAGGGTTTTAAATAAGAGAATCACAAGAACATAATACACATATATATAAAGGGAGAAATACCTGTAAGGACAGGTAGAGAGAAGAGCATTCTCTGAGCTGCTTCACGTTCTCATCGTCATCGCCTGCATCGCTCTGATGAAGAGGCGGTTGCTGCTGCTGTTGTTGTGGCGGTTGAACCGGAGGCTGGTGGTTTTCGTCTGGGTTCGGTGGCGGGCCCATTCCTTTTTGGGGGTCGGTACCTTTTTCTAGGCTGGTTGGCTCTTCTTCCCTATTTTCGGACTCGAGGGTGATGGCTTGCATTGTAGTCGATGGATCATTAGGCTTCCAACTTTTAGGAAATTTGTCTCCACTATAATGATCTTTTATTTTTATTTTTATTTTGTGTTTGTATTTATATGGGAAGTGAAAATGATGCATGAACTTGCTTTTATGCAAAAATAAAAAAATAAAAAATAAAGAGTTGTTTTTGTATTTTTATTTTCAGATTTTGTTTGAGACATAGGAAAAATTTAAAAATAATACAAATCTCAAAATTAAATTAATCTTCTTAAATTATGTATTTCTCCAACTTTCACTACTCGAATCCCCTAATTTGATTGTTGGAACTCAAAGATTGATCCATATAACTACAAACGAATTTCAATAAACCATTGAAAATTACAACAATTCACAAGGATGTGTGTAAATTTCCAACTTGAGAAAGTTTCTTTTATTATTTTTTGAAAACAATTTCACAAATTTAGAAAGAGAGACATAAATACATTTATATACAATAAAAGTTACGGATATTAAGGCCTTTTTATAATTAATGCCTTCACAATCTTTTGATTCGGTTCATGCTCTATTTAGAGATAATGGATTATATTAGTAAATACATGCTTATATATCCTAATGATTCTTAATTGTGTTAATTGATCCTTTTCATTTTTTTTATTTTTTTTATTATGTTTTTAAGTTTTTTTATGGTAGGACTTGACAATGTGGATGTAATTTTGGTCACTACATGTGCTAAGTGATATAATCATGTATAGGAAGACACACTTAAACATTCACGATGCATAGCACATGTTGTGCACACAAAAAAATTATGAAAAGCAATTAAAAAAAAAAGAGAAATTAGCAATAACCCCTATTAGGGGACTGCGTTTAACAAAAAATCTACCATAAGATTTTTTAACTCTAAAACCCCTTTTTAAAAAAGATTCTTTAATTAAAAGGAAATGTTTTTTTTAAAACACCTGTTTTAACCTCCTTTTATATTTACAGGGTATGTTAATTTCAAACCAAATCCATTTATGTAGAAGAAGAAGAAAGGAGAGAGAGACAGAGAGAGAGAGAGAGAAAAACAAGATCTGAAAACGAACAAGAAGAAGAAGAAGGGAGGGGTGGAGGGAGAGAGAGAGAGAGATGAAGAAAAACTAGATTTGAAAATGAAGAAGAAGAAGAAGAAAGAGAAAAAAAAAAAAAACCAAATCTGGAAACGTTGACAATATCTTATTCTCCGATAGCTGTTCATCAAGGCCATGACTAAACCTTCTCTAATGATGGCTCTTCCTCCGTTTCTTCTTCGTCGTCTTCTTCTTCTTCTTCTTCTTCTTCTTCTTCTCTTCTTTTTTTTTTTTTTTTTTTTTTTAGTTTAGTGTAAGTGATACTAGAAATTTCATTCCAGTATTGTCAACAGTAGGTTGTTATTGTTGTAAGATATCATTCTAGCATGGTCAACACACACAATAGTAAAGTGATACGGTTAGAAAAATTTTTGCCATAATTTTTTAATTTATATATGCATTAGTGCTATTAAATTCACTCTCACTTAGTTAACTGAAAGTTTGAAACAGTGAACTAATGATGTCTAACTGTGGTCCGAGACACAATAAAACCATAATTTATACATATAATATTTGTATAAAAATACTAAGGCCAGTTATGACTTGGATGTAGTATGAATCAAATTAGGAACCTGTCATAAAGAATCAATCTTTTTCTTTTCTTTTCTTTTTTTTTTTTTCGCTTAGAAAACGAGAAAACAATCTAGTAAAAGGCTACCTCTTAAGTTATTTGAGATTATGAAACTTTTTGTAATCACCTAAACGAGTTAATGACCTATAGTTAGCTTGATTAGGCCAATAGGTGATTGAATTGGCAAACGAGGTAATGACCGATAGTTAGCTTGATTAGGCCAATAGGTGATTGAATTGGCACTCAATCACCTAAACAAGTTAATGATCGATCCGATTTTAATAACTAAGATGTATATAATAAGATGTATGAACCCAAATTTTCTTCTCTTTTTCTTTTCTCCTCATCATTTTCCACATGAGTATAAGAAATTAAGAATTATGAAATATTCATATTTTCTTTAACCATAGTTAGCTTGACCATACATATTTAGCTAGCTGGAGTTACTTGGGTTGGTTGACACCCAAAGGAAAAAATATATATTGGAAAAAAGGAAAAAATTTCCCCCAATTTAAAATCTAAAATATTTAGGAATATTTATAAGAGAGAGAGAGGGAGAGAGACGTTCAATGCTAGCTAAAACAAAGGAAAATAGAAAAGAACTATCGATTTTTCTTCTTCTTCGATGTTCTGAGATTGGTCGTAACCTCTGATTGCGAACAATAGCTCGAATCGGGTACGTCTCGATCGTTTGATTCCGATGTATATCTCTTGTTTCCATGCTCCTTTTGGGGATCTTTTATATATAAACAGTGTATATATATCTACACCCGTCGATTTTGCTTTGAAGCATTCTTGATCTATGGGTTGGTTTGATGTTAGATTTGAATCCAAATTCGCTGAAATACCATAGAATTTGTGCGTTTTGCTATATGGGTATTGCGTTACCGCATCCGATATGGAATTTTTCGTTTCTGGGTACTAGTAAATTTGATGGATTAATTTGGGTTTTTTGGATGCACAAACTTGATCATTATTCCTCAATTCATTGCTGAAAGCCAGAGGTATGATTTACAGTCATTTTCCAATGCCATCGATAAACGATTAATTTTCGGGGTTTTAATGGTTTGCTTTGCACTCAGTGTTATGATTATATGATTTTATGAGCTGGGTTCTAGATATGTAACAATGTGAAATTGTAATTATATGTTGATTTCTATGGTTTTCATATCGCGGGAAATTGGGTTTTTAAGTGTTACATTCTGGATTAATAGATTGATGATTGATGATATTTTGTGAAGATATTGAGAAAGATTGTTTTGTTGCAGCTTAAAATGGCATCAGTGGTTGCAAAGGCCAGTAGTTGTAGTAGTAGTCAAGTGTCTCCTTTGGTATTAGTCCAAGAAAAATCAAGTAGGAATAAGAGAAAATTCCGGGCTGATACGCCTTTTGGTGACTCAAATAAGATCCTCTCTTTGCCTCAAAACGATTGCACGAATTATGAATTCTCTGCAGAGAAATTCGAAATCACAACGAGTCATAGTCAAACCAGTGCCTGTGACATGTGTGGCGTCAACCAAGATCATTCTGATGCTTTGAAACTTGACCATGGATTTGGTAGCTAACGTGTACGATGTTTTTTGTGTGAGTTCAGTTACGTTAATAGAGGTCGTGTTACGAATGGAGCTGCCTTAGTGGGAGTGTAGGGACCTTCAAATTTTTTTGAATATTTGTGGCTTTTTTCAATCTACTAAAATTTCTCTTGCCCATCATTAATAAATGACAAAAAAAAAAAAAAAGATCAAATAAGTGGAGTATCATGAAGGTGAGTTCAATGGATCAAAAAACACACTTTGGTGCGTTTCGGTCATTGTTATAATACGGAGTACCTCTTATTGTGATCTTCTAGCTGTACATATATATGTTATATGTACGAGGACGTGTATGACCCTACCATCTTACTGTTCCTAATCAAAATTATGGTGTATATATGAGATAGAGTCGTAGTGGTTTAATTGACCCATTTACGTATGACACTATTATCCTCTAAATTTGGATGGGGTTGTACATACTACATACCTTAGTATGTTGTATTAATTTTTTATTTTTATTTTTTTTAAAACAAGGGTAAATTACATAAAGCCCCTTTAAATTATAAGCTAGTTTCACAAAACCCCTCTAAAACTGAACAAATAAGTCCATAACGTATTAATTTGTGATAGACATTGCTCATTTTGTCAAATTTAATGTTTATTTTCGTCAACTTTTTGTTCTATTTTCATTTTCATCCATTAATGTCCAATTTGATGGAGGGAGTAAAGTATCATCACAAAGTACATAGTACTTCAAGGGGATGTAGTCTAAGACGAACATGCTTTGATACCAGATTAAGTTCTACACTCAATCTAAAACTATTAAATGAAGTCCCAAACAGATATATAAAGTTATGTCAAATTTTATATTTAACTAATATAAGATATGGTATTTTTTCAACAGATACAGTATACGTCTAACATATATGAATATGTTACACAAACATAGCCTTTTATTAAATTTTTTTTTTTTTTCCTAAATATTTTCAGGATAGACAGCAGCTGGAGTCGTTGCACTAACATACATAGAAAATTTTTTTTGCTGGCAACATAGATAGAAAACTAGAAACTAGTACTTCCAACTTAGTGAAATGGTACATGTGGCATACATACTTTTTGGCTACTTAAGTGCTGGTTCCTCAATCCTCATTATTGTAGCAGCTATTTGCATCAGCTTGGTGCTTGGAATAAGCTCATGGAGGATAACCTCCGCGAATTGGCTTGGGATAGTCTATTGTGAAGTTCATGGATTCTTCGTTTTCAGTTTTATTCTCCGTGCTTCTAGTTGCCTTAATTTCCTTAACATTATTAGCGCCGCCCACGTTAGCCTTCCGTCCAAGATTCGCATCAGCCTGCCTCAAATCGACCCTTTTCGCATCAGCTTGTAGGGTTGCGGCCAATATCAGCACCAAGGCGACCAAGAGCACGAGCGCGGTCTTCATGATCATGACCGTACGTTGCTAATCCCTGGAGATAATTAAGCATCTAAAATATATCGAATCAGCCTGCCTCAAATCGACCCTTTTCGCATCAGCTTGTAGGGTTGCGGCCAATATCAGCACCAAGGCGACCAAGAGCACGAGCGCGGTCTTCATGATCATGACCGTACGTTGCTAATCCCTGGAGATAATTAAGCATCTAAAATATATCGAATCAGCCTGCCTCAAATCGACCCTTTTCGCATCAGCTTGTAGGGTTGCGGCCAATATCAGCACCAAGGCGACCAAGAGCACGAGCGTGGTCTTCATGATCATGACCGTACGTTGCTAATCCCTGGAGATAATTAAGCATCTAAAATATATATATATATTTCAATTTCTAAAAACAACTGTTTAACCAACTAATCAAAATCAGCATAAGTGAAGTGAAATTAGCTGGAGTACTTATGGAATGATGTAACCGCGTTTTGTTTTTCCTGCTTGGTGAAACCCTTTTGAGGGAGCAATGAGAGGGTTGGGCTCTACGGGTGGCAATATATAGGCGATTCATTGTTGGTGTGTTTGGATTCGTGGGCTGTGAGCACTAGCAAGGATGCAGTTTGTGTGGGATTCGCAAATTCATGGGGCCGTTGGCGGACGGGTTGTGGCCACCAAAGAAGTAATTAGGATTGGAATTGATAGTTAAGGCATTTTCCTAATGTTAATGTTTGATCCATGTGTATAAAGTACGGATATGGACGTGGGTATGATGAGTCTGACACAATACAAGTACGTCATGCAATGCGACAAATTCTGAAGAAATAGAATATGGATATGGCAAGAATAAATTAACTTGTAGATATGTATGATATAAACAAAATTAAATTTTTATTAAATTATTGAAATTTCTATAGTAATAATTTAATTATGCAAACATTCCTAAATTAGTAAATTATATACAAGTGTAAAAGGAGAAGACATCATTCCCATTTGTTGATATTGGGGGTTTAGATAAATAAGTATATATTTTATTGATCATAAAAATAATAATTATAATTATAATTATGGTGCAGGGGTCTCCTCACCACAAACATTAATTATGCTTAGCCCCGGATGCTTAATGGCCACAGTATGATCATCAGTAATGTTCCTGGTTGATGGACTCCAAATTTTCCCATCACCCTACTGTGTTGAGGAAGGGGCACACTGGGAATAACTCAAAATATAGGTTTACTTACTCATTAAAACAACAATTGGGTCTTGATTGGAAAACAAAATTTGACGGGAAATTGACAAGCAGAATCGAAGTTGGGATCTTTAAATCTGATTCAAGCGTTTGGGTCAATTGATCATAGAATTAATTCCCAATTCTACGATTGATCAAAATTTAAGCGTCTGGGTTGATTGATCATAAAAAATAAAATAAAATAAATACTCCCAATTCTACGAGTAGGAGGTATCATTTGGAATTCCAATGACAGAATAGTCAAAATCTTTTAAGAAAAGATGACTCTCGACTTCTCTAACAAGCACAATCTTGTTATCATTACCATTATTAATCTCTTACCATCATCATCTCATTATCATCACCAACACCATCATAATTGTCACTATCACTACCGCCACAGCACCACCACCTCTAAACCACCACTACATTAATTATAAGCCATTTCCAAACACCACCCCATAAACTTTAAAATTAAACAAATAGCTTTTTGATGTAGTAATTTTTGATCGATACTTTCTTCATTTGTCAAATTTTATGTCTATTTTCATAAGTTAATGTCTAATTTGATAGAGGAGATAAAGTGTCACAAATTAATACTTTAGAGGGTTATTTATACGATTTTAAAGTTTGGGAGGTCTTATGAGACCAGCATATAGTTTTGGAGGTTTTCGTGTAATTTAGCCTAAAATGAATGAAACTTTTCAATTATCATAAAGATGCATGGCACACTAGGGGTGTTAATGGTTTTGGTTTAGTATTTTTGTCATTAGGTTTGGTTATGGTTTAATTTTAGAAAACTGAACTAAATTGGTTTGGTTTTGGTTTTTAGTTTTAAAAAACCAAACCAAACCGAAAAAACTGAAATATATATATAAACTTAAAGTTTGACATATTGATATATGTCAATATGTTTCTATTTTGATATAATGTTTAATGTTTTTTTTTTGTTGCTAATGTAATGCTTTTATTAAAAATGTTTTTATTTGGAGTTTGGCATGTCATTTTTTTCATTTTCAATTATTTGTTGCTACTTGATAGGTTAAAACCGAAACCAAACCAAACCAAACCGAAATTGGTTTTTTTATAGTATGGTTTGGTTTTGATTTGGTAGGAATAAAACCGAAGTATAATTATTTGGTTTGAAATCTCCCTTAAAACCGAACCAAACCGAACCATTAACACCCTTATGGCACACCAATTCTAAAGGCATGGGACTGTCTTATTTATTATACTAATTGGCCGGTTGTGGGTTCATCACTGTAGGAGCAGAATTAATTCCGGTGCAAAAATCCATTCAAAATAAGTGTTTCTATTCCTATTTCCATATTTTCCTCATATTTTCGATCTCATCCCAATCTTCAAACATTTTTGTTCCCTTCAATGTAAAAAAGCTCAATTCCTAGCCTAATTTTATTTGTGCAACTTATGTGACAACTAATTTGGTATGTGATATTTGCTTTAATGAATTGTAACTAGGATTTGTCACTAGTATTGTAACTTGTGCAGGTTAGGAGGTCAACTCAGGATCAAGATCAACCTGAGTATAAAACCCTCAACCCAAGTTTCACGTTTAAACAATCAGGTTCATACTGTCTGATCCCTCTACGCAGACCCAACCCCTTGCGTTGGGATTTTCCAACCCAAGCCTAACCCAATCATAGTTCCTATCACCATTACTTACTGATAGCCACTAATCTTTAAACTGCACAACTGGGCTTAAAGTTTCTCAGGAGAACAAAGTGCGCTCCTTCCGGCTACAACTTGGCAACTGCTGCTAATTGAGATGAGACATACATACAAGTGGATTCAACTGGATTTAAATTTGAAAAGGATGGAGGAGTTCAATTAGGAAGTTGGGAGTCGGTGGTACATGATATCAGAGATGAAAACAGGAGCAACAGGAGCAAACAGAAGATATGTGTCTTTGCATTGCACGAGGAGGAACAGATTTCATTAGGTGATTTCTTGTATAGCTCCACCATCACTGTTTTTATACTTGACTGTAATCATCTCCCCAAAATGAAAAGATAATCTTAATTGTTTAATGTGCTTTCTTCGCAACAGATATCAGTTCTTGTAGATTATCTTTGATTGTTTAATGCATTTCCTTCACAACAGATTTGAGTTCTTGTTTGAAATGTCAGTTTGAGTGACTCATATCTTCCAGTAATATGATATCTGTTGATTAAATTCAGAGGATCCAAGAGGATTTCAATTTCTGCGATGAAAATGCATTGCATTTAAAAATGTCCAAGGGGTGTAAAGTTATCATTGGAAATGGAGTACATCCAATAATATGAAGCAATAATGTTGTTATCAGAGGATCTGAGGTTGTCCATTTTCCTCCTCCAGCCCCTTTGCTTTTTATTTTTTGGGTTAGCATCCTCACTATTTCTTGTTTGCTCATTAAGTGACATAAACATTAAAAAGTTAAAAAGAGTGACCCACATGCCGTCCCCTTCTAGAGCAAATTGAAGCCTCAGTAATATCACTATTTTGCCCAAGACCTCGAGCCCTGGGTGGTGGCAGAAGTTTAGCCAATCACTTGGTGACATGTGCTCTATGTTGGTGGCCGCCCATTGATGTGAGCCTCAACCTTTGCAGGGCACTTTGGTCTTCGCCAGTGATGGACTGATGGGTTCAATGTCCCTATGCACTTGAAAGGAAGTGGGGCCACTGAGCCATCCGTTCAATGGCTTTTGACAGGAGAATGCATCTGGTCCATGCACGGTATCCTAATTTTTCTAAGGTTTTTATGGTGTGATTTAGAATTTCCCATTGAGTGAAGTACAAAACGATAGTCGTGACCTGAACCACAATTATTTCGTCTATTGTGTATACATAGCTGCGCATGGTCCGCACCAACCCCTAATTTTTCTCCTTATGGCATTTGTGTCTTCAGTCGATGGATCCAGAGCCCTTTTTTAAAGGGTCACAGCAATTGGTTTATGGATGTTGACTTGTTGGTGTTATGAGACAATTATCTGGTCTTTTGTTTATATCGAGCATGGGGTTGCCTTGCATTAACTATTCCAGATTATAAATCTTAAGGGTTAGATCGTTTGATCTTAGAGCTTCTTTCTAAATAAAAGGTTTTAAATTTAATTTTCATCACTTTTTTTCAAGGTCATCTTCATGAATTTTGTCATGTAATTATCTGGTATATATAGGTATGGGGACTACATGTGTTTAAGGTACATTCACATTAATAGTAGGCTTCTCTACATCGATAAGGTACATTTATATTATCTTCTCTATCTCTTTTTTACGATACTAGTGGGTGGGACACATGCAGGGCACGAGCAAAGCACGTGCTTGGAATTGTTATGAGACTTCAGTTGAAATTTTAATTTTTTCATGAAAAGGATAAAGGCCAAGCAAAGTAGAGCAATTATATATGGTGGAGGAGAATGATGTGCATGGAAGAGTTACTACGGGTATAGCAATGGCCATATTGTGGCTTATAGAGTTTAAAGCTAGGGTTTAAAGATGAAGAAGAATTGGGTTGGTGTGCATGTTCGGGATGCATGTAGGTTCCTATCTGTATACGTTAATTGCTTCCTCTTTAGTTTTTTTGGTCATTGTTTTTCCTTATTTTTAAAGGAAAAGTACATTTTAGAAGACTTATGGACGAATAAGGCAAGTTTTTAAGGAAAACTTGTTCTGCCTCAAGTCCACACAATGCAAAATTGGTTGAGGTATCACTTTCGTTTTTTAATCAATAACTATTTTACTCTCATAATAGATTTGGTACCATATTTGGATCAAATTTGATACTATATTCGCCGGATATATATGGTTTAATTATGACAATTTCTATTTATTTTCTTCTATTTTTAACACAGGAGATCATTTGATACTACAGTCACATTATTTTCTCTATATTTTTTCTACTATACTAGTGGGCAGGACACGTGCAATGCACGAGCAGAAAATAAAACCCTTTTCAGATATGGTATCACTAGTGGCTATAGAGTAGCAAACACCCGACCCTATCAATTTCTTAACCTACCTATTACTCTTCTCAACCATAAAAAAAATCTTTTCTCCTTACAATGTGTGCTGAACGGCCAGAAAATAAAACCCTTCTCAATCACTTTCCCAAACGACGGGCACGTGCAAGGCATGTGCCCTGCTCGTGCCCTACCCACTAGTATAATAAAAAAAATATAGAGAAGATAATGTGAATGTACCTTGTCCATGTAAAGAAACCCATTATTTATAATAGTAAAATGCTAAAATAGGTTTGGACTAATAAAAACCCAATATAAATGTTATAATAACTTTTTATAACAGCCCAATTAATAATAGCTTGGAGGAAGCTTGGTTCTTTCTCTTCCTTTCTACCTTTTTTTCAAAAGAAATAGAGAGATGATGGGAAAAAGTAAGAACACAAGTAGATGAAACCATCCTGGGGACAAGGGGAAGAAGAGAGCCATTAACATTTTTTTATTTTCTTTTGGCCAAGAGGTACAAGTGCCATCCCTTTATATAATGTTTCTCACACCTGGCCTCATGGAATAAATATCCTAGGTCCCAGATCATATATCATGATACTTTGGCAACCATGTTATCCTTTTGCTTTCAAAATATAGATGCCACATCAACTGTTGAATTCATGTGATATAACTATCTCATTTAAAAATAACAATAAGATAAAAAAAGTGTCTAAGAGATTGTCTTTTTCATTTCAAACAAAGTTATTAAAGACTTTTTCTTTATCCAACAATCATATCCAATCCAACCTTTTTATCCAGCATACCAAACATAACATAAAGGTATTAGTCGAATGGAAAGTATTATATGAAACCTTCTGATATCACCCCCCAAAAAAAAAAAAAAAAAAATCAATAAAAAAAAGTTATTGTCTCCTTAAGATGTTTTAAAATCATTGTCTCCTTAAAAAGAAAAAAAAAAAAAAAAAAAAAAAAAAGTAAACAACTATTTTTAATGGACTCTTCCCAAAGAGAAATGAGCCAAACATACACAAGACGACACAGGTGACACCTACATAATGGATTCCTTAAATGCCTTCTTGAATAAATAATAAAAGGATAAATTACATTAAGACCCCCTCTAAAATCTAACAATTACAAATAGACCCCCTCACGTTTCTGAAATTACATTAAGACCCCCTCCCTTTAACTTCCGTCTATAATCCGTTAAATCACTTTCAATTTTTTTCAAAATATCCTAATTACCCTTATTGGATGACAACTTCCATGTTAAATGCATATAACTCATCAGTCCAACACATTCATCCAGTACATTTGATTGATTTATTTATTTATTGATAAACAACTAAAAGATTATATATATATAAAAGAAAAATGCCAAAGAGCTTAAATTTTTGTCCAATTGATGTGGTAGCCATCAGATTTGCTAATTAGAAACAATTATCTATTTAACTGATGTGTAAAAAAAAAAAAAAAAAAATTTGATTTGCCAAGTTGCCACCTCATTTGCCACCTCTATACGTGCATCTCTATTGTAATAATTCTTTTTATTTATTTCTACATATAAGTAATGCTACATAGCCCTTTTTTTTTTTTTACTCAAATCTACTTACTCAAATGAGGCGGCAACTTAGCAAATCAATTTTTTTATTTTTTATTTTGCAAATCAATTAAAAATTTAATTAAATAAATAATTGTTTCTAAACAGCAAATTTGACAGCTGCCACATCAGTTGAACAGAAAATTTAAATTGTTTTTAGCAATTTTCTTTTATATATATATATATATATATATATATATATATATATATATATATATATATATATATATATATTATCTTTTAGTTGTTTATCAATAATAATTACAAAATTCAAAAGTATTGGATGAACTATTGGATGAACTATTGGATTGGTGAGTTATACGCATTTTACATGGAAGTTATCATCCACTAAGGGTAGTTAGGGTATTTTGAAAAAATTTGAATATGATTTAACGGATTAATGGATGGAAGTTAGAAGGAGGGGTCTTTTTGTAGTTTATTTTGTAAAGTAGGGGGTGTCAGTGCAATTTTAAAAACATGAGGGGGTGTATCTGTAATAGTCAGATTTTAGAAGGGGTCTTATTGTAATTTACCCAAAAAAAAAAGCAGTGTATACAAAGTCAAAATCATTAGAATTTAAATAAGAAAACCATTATTATGCACAGATATAAATGGGAGTACTGTACCAATTAAACACGATCAGTGTTAGAAGTGGGGAGTCGAAGCATCACTATGTTAAGGGAGTTGGCCTCCCATGTAGTGAAGAAATATGCTAATTAACGCACCTTTCGATCACCACCCACCATACGTAGGGGTGAAAGCTATCATATGGGGCCTAATATCGAAAATGTAATAACAGCCATGGCATTGTTATTGGACCTCCCATAACAACCCAGCGTTCCAGGGCAGCCCATGAAGAAGGTGGGAAAATGTCACTTTAAAGACAATTGATGAACTAGGGAATGAACTAGGGACAGAGTGGAGGTTCATTTTTTCTTACCATCATAACTGCCTTGATATGGTCTTTAGTGATACGGGGGTCTTCCTTTGATAATCTAACCAAAGCATCAACGAGGTCTTCAGTGTCCTGTTTGCGCCTTTTAGGATTAAGATGCTCATCAAGCACCATCTGGAAGTAACCATCCAAGTCGTGGAAGCTCTTATCAAGCCTAGCACGAAAACCCCTCAAGGCATCGATGAACCTCCCTATCGACGACGGAAAGAAGTCCTCGGCGGAGAAACCACCCAACACGTCCACGGCTTCATCAAGAACATCTTGGAAGTTTTGGTTTGGAATTGCTTCCCTCCATAACTCTTCCCAAAAGCGACCGCACCAACAATGCTATCCGTCAGAGAAAAGATCATTTCGTTCAGGTTACATGGGCTTGGAGAAGTTTTGGAAATAGAGGTAATCAAGCGATTAACCTCATCTTTCCTTGCATTCCAGAGAGATTGCGCCTTGTTTGGGCTTAAAAGCTCGGCATTGAAGAGCTTGCGCATCTCTCTCCAATAACTATTGTATGGCGAGAAGGACACACTTAAGAAATTGTAAAAAAGTTTCTTTGGCCCTGGCGAGGGAGGCCTATTGCAACAGTCAAGGTCATGAGTTTTCATGACTTGTTAGGCCATGTCGGCGGAAGAAATAACTACAGTGGGGATGCTACCAAGTTGCAGTAGCATGACTGGACCGTATTTTTGGGAGAGTTTCCATAGGTTTTGATGAGGTAATTTGCCCAGTTGGTGCAAATGGCCTATGATAGGAAGGCTTGGAGGGCTTGGAGGAAGCTTGGTTCCCTCCCTTCCTTTCTTCTTCTTTTGTTTCAAAAGTAACAGAGAGAAGATGGGAAGAAGTAGGAGCACAAGTAGATGAAACCATCCTGGAGGAAAGGGGAAGAAGAGAGCCATTACATGTAGTTTTTTGGGCAAACTACATATTGGTGTCACCAACTTTACCCCAAATTTCAATGTGGTGTACGAACTTTCAATTTGCACAATTTAGTGCACTAACTTTGCATATGTGTGTCAATGTGAGAAATTATTGGACGGACGTCGAATATTTAACGGAGAAGCTGACATGGTGGCCAACTGGCGCTGACGTGGCATATCCTTGGTGGCCAGCTCACTCAAATTGCCCCTATGTTCATGTCATGTGAGCTGCACGTGAGAGTAGTTGCCCTTTACTCATTCTACCCCCAATTTAGCTGACGTGCTGTGCACGTGATTAGTCGAAATGCTTCTAACTAATCACGTGCACAGCACGTGAGCTAAATTGGGGGTAGAATGAGTAAAGGGCAACTACTCTCACGTGCAACTCACGTGACATGAACATGGGGGCAATTTGAGTGAGCTGGCCACTAAGGATATGCCACGTCAGCACCCGCTAGCCGCCACGTCAGCTTCTCCGTTAGATATTCGACGTCATCCAGTAATTTCTCCCATTGACACACATATGCAAAGTTAGTGCACTAAATTGTGCAAATTAAAAGTTCGTACACCACATTGAAATTTGGGGTAAAGTTGGTGACACCAATATGTAGTTTGCCTTAGTTTTTTTTTAATTCTTTGTTTGGGTTTTTCAATTTGGATGGCCATAAGACAAGGTGTCATCCCTTTATATAGTTGGTGCCTATAATACGAGAACAAATCCGGTGACGTAAGAATGAGTTTGCTAGGTGACATAAGAATGAGTTTTCTCCACGAAAGACCAAATAATTGTCTCAGAACAAATCCGATGCTAGGCTGGAAACCTGAGTGACAAGGAGAAGAAAAAGAAAAATAAAAAATAAAAAGACGTCTGTTTTAGGAAACAATTATAACTCCTCGATTTATAATGGGCATTGGAATGGGGATAATACTTGGCCCTAATAATTGAGGATCAACTCTTTTTCTTTTTTACTCATATCCATAATTAATTTTAAAAAATTTATAAAAATAAAAAATATATAAGTTATTTTGTAAAGTAGTAAAATTTTATAATTTTATGAAATATTTTCTTAGATTGTGTCAAATAGTAAAATTTTATAGTTTTAATTTTTTTTAATAATCACCTAATCAATATAGATCTTTTTTCGAAGATATCGAGGAGTAGGTTCCAAAAATATAATTTTTTTTTATTTAAAAAAACGGATGTATATATTGTAAGTTATAAGTTTTTAAAAATTGGAATACTAAAAAACTAAATTATTTACATAGAATGCCCTTAATAACAAAAAATTGAGTGCCCTTAGTAATAATAAGGGTAAATCAGGGATTTTAAAAAAATATATGACTAATTAATAAATAAGTTTTAGACTCATTGACTAATTTAGTTAGAAAAACTCTTGATTAATTATCAATATTTTACCAAAAAGTGAACTACTCGCTTATTTCTCTTATTAAAAAAAAAAAAAAAAAAAAGAGGTCTACATTCATAAATCAATTACTGTGAGTCATTGAGCTTTGAAAAGGGGAATCGGATATGATCTAAAATTGATGATTAAATAAATGGCACAAGGAGAAAAAATAATATTCCTTTTGTTTTTAATTGATATATTGTCCCATTTCAAAAACCAAAGGTTTTAAGAATCTTTTTTAAGTGCTTTTATATTAATACAAATGTTTTAAGTTTCTAATTTTATCTTCCAGTGTACAAAACCATGAAATATTTTAAAAAATTATATAATACTCATTAGAAAATGTATTTTAGGAAAAAGAGGTGCTATACAAGACCACTCCGTTAGACGAAGTGGTCAGGCGAGTGATGTAGACCGTATTATTTTTACCTTCTCCGTCAAACATAACAGAAATTAAATATTGAAATAACCAAATTACCCATTGTTCTTCCTCTTCCTCTTCGTTTACCCAAGCCTCGTGGTTTTCGAACCCATTCTGACGAGGGTTCTCAGACGTGACAGTGATTTTGAGTTTCCTTTCTTTCTTTCTTCTTCTGTTTTTTTTTTTTTTTTTTCCCATCAAATCAACTTTTTCAGCCTTTGGTTCAGATTGGAAAAAACTTGTATAAAACCATTGCATAGGCTAGCTGGTAAGACCAGCTAATGGGGGGAGAGAAAAGTACCTCCTTTATCAGTGTGTATCACTGATAAAGGAGGTATCACTGATAAAGGAAGTACTTTTCTCTCCCCCCATTGGCTGGTCTTACCAGCTGGCCATGCAACGGTTTTACACAAGTTTCATACTGATAAAGGAGGTATTTTTCTCTCCCCCCATTGGCTGATCTTACCAGCTGGCCATGCAACGGTTTTACACAAGTTTCTCTCAGATTACAGGGATGCAGAAGGAAAATGGCAGAGTGAAGATTCAAAGAAGCGTCCTTGGTACACTGTCCAAAAAAACAACACTTAATTATTGTTACTTTTGTTTATTTTATTATGGGTAAATTACAATAAGACCCCCTCTAAAATCTGACTATTACAGATACACCCCTCACGTTTTTAAAATTACACTGACACCCCCTACTTTACAAAATAAACTACAAAGAGACCCCTCCTTCTAACTTCCGTCCATTAATCCATTAAATCATATTCAAATTTTTTCAAAATACCCTAACTACCCTTAGTGGATGATAACTTCCATGTTAAATGCATATAACTCACCAGTCCAATAATTCATCCAATACTTTTGAATTTTTTAATTATTATTGATAAACAACTAAAAGATAATATGTATATATATATATATATATATATATATATAAGAAAAATGCTAAAAACAATTTAAATTTTCTGTCCAACTGATGTGGCAGCTGTCAAATTTGCTGTTTAGAAACAATTATTTATTTAATTAAATTTTTAATTGATTTGCAAAATAAAAAATAAAAAAATTGATTTGCTAAGTTGCCGCCTCATTTGAGTAAGTAGATTTGAGTAAAAAAAAAAAAAGGGCTATGTAGCATTACTTATATGTAGAAATAAATAAAAAGAATTATTACAATAGAGATGCACGTATAGAGGTGGCAAATGAGGTGGCAACTTGGCAAATCAAATTTTTTTTTTTTTTTTTTTACACATCAGTTAAATAGATAATTGTTTCTAATTAGCAAATCTGATGGCTACCACATCAATTGGACAAAAATTTAAGCTCTTTGGCATTTTTCTTTTATATATATATATATAATCTTTTAGTTGTTTATCAATAAATAATAAATCAATCAAATGTACTGGATGAATGTGTTGGACTGATGAGTTATATGCATTTAACATGGAAGTTGTCATCCAATAAAGGTAATTAAGGTATTTTGAAAAAAATTGGAAGTGATTTAATGGATTATGGACGGAAGTTAGAGGGATGGGGTCTTAATGTAATTTCAGAAACAAGAGGGGGTCTATTTGTAATTGTCAGATTTTAGAGGAGGTCTTAATGTAATTTACCCTTTTTTTTTGGTCGTTCAGAAAATCTGATACTTGGAAACTATATATAAAATAATTATTAATAATCTTGTGCTTTTCAAAATTATGCCATCTTATTTTCAGGATACATTCGTGGGTGGAATAGACACAACTTCAATCACAATTGTGTGGGCAATGTCCGAGCTAGTGAAGAACCCCAGAGTGCTAAACAAAGTACAAGTTGAAATCCGTGGCTGTGTTGGAAAGAAAGCAAAACTAGATCAAGATGATTTGAAAAACTTGAAGTACTTGAAAATGGTGGTGAAGGAAACTTTCAGGATGCACCCACTAATAGTGCTATTACTCCCGCATGAGACCATATGCCATTGTAAGATTGGTGGAGATAATGGTTATGATATTACCCCAAAACAAGGATCCTAGTCAATGCGTGGGCGATCGGAAGAGACCCCAAGAGCTGGGAAAACCCGAATGGATTCTACCCAGAAAGGTTTGAGGATAAGTGCGTTGATTTTAAAGGAAAGCATTTCCAGTTGGTGCCATTTGGTGCAGGTCGAAGGATTTGCCCTGGTTTGGCCATGGGAGTAGGGCCGGTTTTGGGGTAAGGCAGGCAAGGCGGCCACCTGAGGCCCCACATTTTGGCTCAAAAATGAGGACCGGACCATTCTAAGCAATTCGGTCTGGGACGGGACGGGACAAACAGTGTTCGGTTCGGGACTTGGTTTAGGGGTGTTTAGAACCGTCCAGTACCGAATTCCCGAATTAAATTCCCGGACCGAGTACCAAAAATATATAATATTATATATATATGTTTATATGTATAATATAATATATGATATATAGTATAAAATATTATATATTATATTTTTATTGTGCTATCACTACTATTAGTAGTTAGTACTATGAATGAATGAATGAATTATAATTAATGATTATGTATTTATGACTTTATGATTTTATGTAGTCCATTTTGTGGAAGAGCAAGTATATGTATTATGTAAATCCTTGAGGACCAAGTGTAAATGTGCAATGAAGTAGCCCATTTTTGTGGCTAATCAAGCTGACAATATTTGATTGAAAGTAGTAATTTTTAATTTTTTACTCAGGGAAAACAAACTAATAAATACCGAGAACCGGATCGTTTCGGACTGGTATTTTTCGAGACGGGACGGGACGGGACAATATGCAATTCGGTTCGGTTCCAGTACCAATTTTCAAGTTCCAAATTACTTCAGGACGGGATGGAAATACCCCCGTCCCAGACCGTCCCGTACCGAGTTGCACCCCTAATCTCTAAGGCTTTGGGAGTTTGGCAGGCCAAACTAAAGTCTCATGGCTATATAATACGATTCCAGGCACATGATGGTCAATAAGCCAAGAGGAAAACTAATGCTAGTAAATGCAATGTCTGAAATGAAAATGAGGGTGTAGTTTGAAAAACAGGAACTAAATTTTAATATTTTGCGTATATCGAAAAAAAATGCTAAAATAAGATACAAAGAGCTCACCTTCCAATGAAATTTTGACTAGACTTTCTGGAATTATCTTTATTAGCAGATGGTAAAGGAGGTGATCTGGTTCTTTTCAAGTCTTGAAATTGGGAAATCTTCATTGGAATGCCGGTTCCAGAATTACTCAAAGCTACATAGGGCACAACTGCAAAAGGCCTTAGATGATTTTGATGTGATCTGGTTCTTTTCAAGTCTTGAAATTGGGTAATCTTGACTGAGATGCGGGTTCAGAATTACTCAAAGCAACATAGGGAGCAACCGCAGAAGGCCTTAGATGATTTTGGGCATCATGATCATGAAGGAACGGTTTTTGCATGCCACCCCATCTCGAAGAAGAATCAATAGGCCTTGTAGAAAAAATGAGATATCATAAGATACAAAGAGCCTACCATCCAATGAGATACTTATAAGAAATGCTAACATAAGAGCTCACCTTCCAATGACATTTGGACCATAGTTTCTGGAATTATCTCTATCAGCAGAAGGTAAAGGAGGTGATCTGGTTCTTTTCAAGGCTTGAACCTTGGGATCACTCCAGCCTTGGACCCACGTGCACCTACCTCTCCCTCTGTCCCATCTATTTCCCTTCCCTCTGAATCTATTACCAACCATGGGGATCGTATGGTTACTCGATCACAGCATGGTATCATTAAACCGAATCCTCGGTATGCTGCACTGCATCTTACCCCCCAACACTGCCAGATATGCCACGAGCCTAAATCTGTACGTTCTGCCCTTAAACATCTTGGGTGGAAATCTGCCATACTTGAAGAACTAGCGGCTCTCCGGCCCAACCACACATGGGATTTAGTACCTCGAACTCCAGATTTAAATGTAATTGGATGCAAGTGGGTGTTCAAGACAAAATCAAATTCTGATGGGAGTTTAGATCGACTCAAAGCGCGGCTTGTTGCAAAGGGCTTCCACCAAATTAATGGCATCGACTTCTCTGAACATTTTCTCCTGTTGTGAAACCAAGAAGTATTCGCTTAGTTCTTACAATTGCCACCATCAACGGTTGAGACATTAGACAACTTGATGTCAAAATGCCTTTTTACATGGGTGCCTTAGTGAGCCAGTGTATATGGACTAACCACCCGGCTTCCATGATTCCAGATTTCCATCTCATGTTTGTCGACTCAAGAAGGCTCTTTATGGCCTGAAGGAAGCACCCCATGCGTGGTTTGATCGACTAAGTATTTTTCTACTTCATCTTAGTTTCTTTTGCAATACGACTGATCCGTCCTTATTTATTTGGCATTCTACTCGTGGGACTCTACTCCTTTTATATGTTGATAACATGATTCTCGCTGGGAGTAATCCTGAATTTATGGCTTGGTTCCTTCAATCTCTTAACAATGAATTCACTATCAAAGACCTTGGGTTGATTCATTATTTTCTTGGAATAAAGGTTCACTTTTCTCCTTCACGATTGTTCTTATCCCAATCCAAGTATGCTCGGGATCTTCTTATTCGAGCTCAAATGACTAGTTGCAAGCCTATTTTTACTCCTATGGCCCTCAAAGGACGGTCTCCTACCACTTGTATAGATCCTTATCCAGATCCTACTCACTACAGGAGTATTGTTGGAGCGTTACAATATCTCACCTTCACACGGCCTAAACTTTCCTACTCGGTAAATTTTGTTTGTCAATTTATGCATGCACCAACTATTGGTCACTTTCAAGGCGTGAAAAGGATTCTTCGGTATGTATGTGGTACACTTGATTATGGTGTCCAGATCACTCGGCAAAGCTCCTTTGATTTATATGCCTTTTCTAACACGGATTGGGTTGGCTGTCCTTTAACTCATAGATTTACAACTGGCTTTTGCACATTTCTTGGTAGCAATCTTATTTTTTGGTGTGCAAAGAAGCAAGCTACTGTTGCTAGATTAAGTGGGGAAGCCGAACTTACTTGGCTCACTTCTCTTCTTCGAGACATTGGTGTTCGTCTGTCGTGGCCTCCAATTCTTCATTGTGACAATATCAGTGCACTTTATATGACTGTTAATCTGGTAAGCACATCGAGTTAGACTATCACTTTGTACGTGAGAAGGTTGCTCTTGGCCAATTAGTGACTTGATTTGTTCCTTCAAACTCTCAACTCGCAGACATATTCACTAAGCCATTGCCCTGTGCCTCTATTTCTGATTTTCGGATCAAACTGGGCCTTTGTCCATCTCCTCGGCCCAGCTTGAAGGGGCGTATTAGAGACTCACACGATGTGATCTCACCTAGCAAAAATAAAGGAAAGTCAACATTGCATTCTAGGGAATATGGAATGCCAAAATCACAGCCTACAGAGATTACGTGAATTTCTCTTTCCTTGGATAGCTACATATATTTTTTGGTTATTCTATGTAATATTCCTTTTGACCCATGATTGGTGGGAAATCCCTGAATTGTTGTCATTCCCTTGTTGTACATACAACTCATTATATATAGAAATGTTCTCTCTTCTTCTTCTCATCAAGAGAGAGAGTTTTTATAGTCTCTGTACGGTTTTAGCCTTCACCTAAAATAGTCTTATGTTAAGTTTGTTACATCTTGGATGCAGTTTCCTTTCATTCTTTTCCAGTGCTTCTGTTCTCTGTTCTCTGATTTTTATCGGATTGCAGCTGCCAAACATGTCTGCCTAACTTCAACGGTTATGAACCATAACCATTTCTATGAATAAACGGGATTATCTCAATCAGTCGAATGTGATTATCTGAATCAAATATCCAATCAGTTTGGCATCTGCAAGGCGATGAACCAAATTTCTCAGTCAGTCAGTCGAACGTGATTATCTGAACCAAAATCTCACATATAACTTAAAATCGCTTCCCCTTTTTCACATGCAAGGCTATGAACCATACACCAAAAGTTTATGTGAAAAAAGTGCAGTCGAAAGACATAAACGATGAGGGAGATAATTCCAACAGTATTTTACAATTTTCTAGTGAAACGTTGATTATTTGAGTATTCACCAACACCTAACTGCTGTTCTACCCACCTAGCTGCTGCTAGGTAGAATATTCTTTAACGACTCTTTTGTGGAACTCCCCATATGCCTCGAGTAGCCATTTTTGTCTTCTTTGTGATCACAAAAAATATCCAAGCAGCATATGCTTCTGTTATTCCCCAATCCTCAAGACTCCTAGCAAAAATCAAGCAAGTGAAGGCAGTTTCTAAGCTATAACCACTAACCAGAGAGAGAGCACCAAATCATCATGCCCCAACATTAGTTCTCAGAAAACCCATATTATGAAATTGCCAATCCTTACCCCCAACACCCCCCACAACAACCCCATCCCACACACAAATAAAAAAGACCTTACTCATCAGTTCATAGAGATCAACTGTATATCAAAAAGTGAAAACCAACAAGCCAATAAACATGAATTCATATTCCCCAATTCCCACAGTTAACCATTCTGAAATATCAAGCACCTTATAAAACAGCTATAACCCAACGACATTTAATCATGAACTCAATTAGGAGGCTGTAACCCCTTCACAAATGATCAAATAACTTGATGTTTCATCTCACAAGTTTCATTTTTCAGGTTATGACTTTCTCATCTGAGAAATATTCTGTAATTCTGTGGAAGCATAGGTGTTTACAGATCACAAAAAGCTGTTGGAAGAATAAAACAAGAAATACTTGAGTCCTCAAGAACGGAAAAAATATGCTGTTGTTCTATATTCCCGTGCTCGGTTAACACTGAAAGCTGAAATGTTATTGAACTTGTTAGGAAAGGTTGTCTCAGATCATTGATTTAATTAGTTCCTCAGGTTCTTATCCACGAAATCCTCACTTCCCCTTTTCATTCCTCTTCCTCTCATTGCATGCCTTCAAAGCTTGAACTTCTGTTAGAATTTTGAACAAAACAATAGATAAAGAACGTCAACAATTAAAAAATTATTGAAATCAGTTCGTTTATCTCCCAAACGATCTCCAAGGAGCCTATGAAGCTAATCCCAAGCAGAGCTCGAGTAATTTAATTGTTTAAAATATTAATGAGCCTGTGGAGTTGAATAATGCTCTACTCGAGCTTGGTTCAATAAGTTAACAAGCTCAAAAATAAACTTGAATTTGCCTCATTTATCTTACAAACAACCTCGATGAAGCCCTTATTGAGCCACTCAAGTCAAGGCGGACTAGCTTGGTTTGCCTTACAGCCCTACCGATATTGATTGATAATAAAAAAAAGTTTAATTTGCAATCCAAAAACTATTTTCTGTTTTTGAAAACAAAAAACAAAACAAAACTAGCAATGGAGAAACGCATTTGGCAGGCAGTTTTCGAAATCGATTTCCGAAGAATTCCCACATATTCAAGTACCCGAGCCTTTTAAACCGAAAATGGCCCAAAAATAACAACTTCCCCAAAACATTTCATCGTTTTTATTTTCGAAAACGAAAACAAATTTCAGAAAATCGTTTTCAAGTCACAAGCCAAACAAAAATAGCTAACATTAGAGAAAGACATAAAGGACCCAAATGCATAGCCAAAGGATTTCTTCGAAAAAAAATGGGAAAATGGAAGAGTAAAAACATACCCAACTGGCAAGATTTCCAATTCCTGTTGGTTTTAACAAGACAATCCTGCAAAATGTCGACATGGGTCTCTGGGTTTAGGGTTTTAGATAAGAGAATCACAAGAATATAGTGCATATATATATATACATATTGGGAGAAATACCTGTAAGGACAAGTAGATAGAAGAGCATTCTCTGAGCTGCTTCACGTTCTCATCGTCATCGTCTGCATCGCTCTGATGAAGAGGCTGTTGCTGCTGCTGCTGCTGCTGCTGCTGTTGTTGTGGCGGTTGAACCGGAGGTTGGGGGGTCTTTCGTCTGGGTTCGGTGGCGGGTCCATTCCTTCTTGGGGGTCGGTAGCTTTTTCTAGGCTGGTTGGCTCTTCTTTCCTTTATTCGGACTCGAGCCTCGGGTCATGGCTTGTATTGTAGTGGATAGACCATCAGACCTCAACTTAGGAAATTTGTTCCACTATAATCAACTTTTATTTTATTTTATTTTATTTTTGTGTTTGTATTTATATGGAAAGTGAAAATGATGCATGAAATTGCATTTATGCAAAAATTTAAAAAAAATTAAAATGAAGAGTTGTTTTTGTATTTTTATTTTTAGATTTTGTTCGAGACATAGGAAAAATTTTAAATTAATACAAATCTCAAAATTTAATTAATCTTCTTAAACTATGTCTTCCTCACACTTTCAATGCTCAAATCCCCTAGTTTGATTGTTGGAACTCAAAGATAAATCTACATAACTACAAATGAGTTTCAATAAACCATTGGAAATTACAACAATTCACAAGGGCGTGTGTAAATTTCCAACTCGAGAAAGTTTCTTTTATTGTTTTTTAAAAATAATTTCACAAACATAGAAATAGAAACATAAATACATTTATATACAATAAAAGCTACGGATATTAAGGTCTTTTTATAATCAATGCCTTCACAATCTTTTGATTCGGTTCATGCTCTATTTAGAGATAATGGATTATATTAGTAAATACATGCTTACATATCCTAATGATTCTTAATTGTGTTAATTGATCCTTTTCATTTTTTTATTTTATGTTTTTAAGTTTTTTTATGGTTGGACTTAACAATGTGGATGTAATTTTGGTCACTACATGTGCTAAGTGATATAATCATGAAAGGGGACACAATAATTTTATAGTGTATTGAAGCTAGAGGGTCATATCATGTCCCTAGGTGACTAGGTGTTTGTGTTATCACAAAGAACTGAAACATTTAACTAGCATGTGTATACGTGTGGACATATATATAGGATTATATTTATTTCCCTAAACTATTGGCATGTGTATACGTGTGGACATATACACCTTTTCTTTTCTCTTTTTTTTTTTTTTTTTTGGGAGGGGGGGGGGGGGTGTTGTGGGGGACTAGGAAGACACACTTAAGATTCACCGCACATAGCACATGTTGTGCACACAAAAAAATTATGAAAAGCAATAAATAAAAAAAAGGCCTAATAAATTGTTTATTGGGCATAAACCCTAGTCTATCATTAATATATATATTTTAATAAATAGAAAAATTGTTGCCATAATTTTTTAATTTATATATGCATTAGTACTACTAAATTCACTCTCACTTGGTTAATTGAAAGTTTGAAACAGTGAACTAATAATGTCTAACTGTGGTCCGAGTTACATAATACAACCATAATTTATACATATAATATTTGTATAAAAATACTAAGACCGGTTAAGACTTGGATGTAGTATGAATCAAATTAGGAACTTGTCATAAAGAATCAATCCTTTTTCTCTTTATTTATTTATTTATTTATTTTTTTTTTTTTGCTTAGAAAGCAAGAAAACAACCTAACAAAAGGCTACCTTAAGTTATATGAGATTATGAAACTTTTCGTACTTAACTATTTGCATATTAGGTTGATTAGGCCAATCGGTGATTGAATTGGCACTCAATCACCTAAACGAGTTAATGACCAATCCGATTTTAATAACTAAGATGTATACATTATTATGTATGAACCCAAAATTTCCTCTCTTTTTCTTTTCTCCTCCCCATTATTATGTATGAATCATTTCCTGCTTGAAATAATTACGGTGCAAAATTGTCTTCAATGATCTTATCCAAAACAGAAGGAAAAAAGAAAAAGAAAAAAAAGGAAGGTTGTCTTCGCTACTTTAGAATTTAGATGCTTTAGATATAGGAAGTTGACCATATATTGACGACATTATGATCAAACAAGTATGGTTAAGCATTAATGTAATTAATTATGATCTTGGTTGGCAAGGTGTTTATTGACATTGCTTGTAAGATATTAGTTTTGTCAAAAGTCTAGATACCCTCAGCCATTAGGAAAAAAACAAAAAACAAAAAAAAAAACAAAATTTTATTTATATAGCGTCAAGTTAGTAGCTTGGACACCTCGTTGTTTGGAAAAAAATAAAAATAAAAATAAACAAATGGTACAACACATTGAGTCATTGACACAAACAGGGCAAAATCCAGAGCAACACCCCCAAAACAAGAAAAAGAAAAATCGAGAAAAGTGACGGTTTGTCCCCCACATAGCAGCCCATAACAACATTAGGCTTCTATCGATAAATTAAGTATGGCCTACGATTCCCAGCAGAAATAAAGACCCCGAAATGCAGACTTGATTATGTAAGACAGACTCTGCATAGGCCCAAGCTAAATGCTCTGGCGTAGCTGTGGTCGTTTAATTGAAAGTCAAGTACAACCAAACACAACCCAGTCAAGCAGAGGATCCAAATCCCAATTCCGGTCCTATCTAATAGGATCACCTCAGCCCAAACAGTCAGGGACCTCTTAACCCTACACAATTTTATCCCAGTATGCTAGTCTATTGGGCTTCTTAATCTAATTAATTCCAGATAGGAACGGCTATTGCAACCCCCCATTCCTATAAGTCCACCCTCCATCTTTTAGTTTTAAAAGTTTTATACAAAATATAAAAAGTTTTTATGAAAATTGACCGTTATATCCACTAGAAAACATCATTTTGAACAACTTTGCAGAAGAAAGTTTTTTCAAAATTTATCGTTTAGGTAGACTTTTTGGCAAAAAAATGAAATAGAGGCTATAAATGGTTAAAAAGTATATTTAAATGATAGATTTTGGAAAAACTTTCTTCTGCAAAGTTGTTCAAAATGATGTTTTCTAGTGAACATCATGACCGGTTTTCATAAAAACTTTTTATATTTTGCATAAAACCTTAAAAACATAAAGAATGGGGGGTGGGCTTATAGGAATGGGGGGTTGCAATAGCCGTTCCCTTCCGGATATCCAAGTAGGCCCGAGTGGTCAATGGCCCTCCGACTCGAATGGTATGTCCCATCTTAATTGGGGTGTGGGGTTTGGGGAGGTTTTAGTTTATTTTCCATGTGGATGTGTGTGTTCTTTTGTCGTTTGACTTGGAAAAAATAAAAAGGAAAAAAGGTAAGCAAGCCCGTGTGGCTTTTTAGAAAGGATTGCTAAAACGGTCTGCATCAAATGTGGAAGTTATCACCTCATGAAAAATGAAGATGAAGAACTAGTTATTGATTTATTAAAAGAAGTCATACTCGAGCCTATATAAAAAATGATAATCGTGTGCAAGTTATGTGATTATCTCTAATGCAATAAGCAATATATGGTCCCTGCAATTTAATAGTTTTAGAGCTGCTACAACATTGAATGTTCACTAAATTAGACCTCTCAGATCTATATCTTAATGGCATGGCGTCAAGTACAACCAAACACGACCTAGTCAAGCAGAGGATCCAAATTTTCTCCCAGATACAGACAGTCATGATCCTCTTTAATCTTTATCCCATGCGGCACAATTTTATCCCAGTATGGCAGTTTATTGGGCTCCTAAATCTAATCCCAGTTACCAAGTAGGCCCCAGTGGCCTTTTAGAAAGGATTGTTAAAAACTTGAAACAGTCATGATCTTGTAAAAAAAAAAAGTGATTGATCATGTGCTAAGTCATGTGAATAAATATTTGATGTGCACTAATTGACGATAGGTCAATTTATTAGTTGGAGGTGTTGCCTGATCACTAATTTAATTAAATCTTCGATTTATACCTTTATTTATTTTCTCTAAGGCTCTATTTGGTTTGTGAATTTTATCAAAGAAAAAAAAAAAAAATATATATATATATATATATAGGATGATGATCAGGTAAGCACGTGCTGATATAACTTATATCAAAACCTACATTGGGAGTTGGACCTCGTGCATTAGTGAGATGTGAAGGGAATTGAATCAATGCAAGGGGTACAACTCCCAATGCATAGTGCTGATGTAACTTACATCAGCACGTGCTGATGGGATCACCTCTATATATATATATATATATATATATATATAAAAGGAATTGTATTTTTCTTTATTTGGTTGCAATGGAAAATTAGAAGAAAAAGAATAATTAGAATAATTTACCTTAATATGATTTTATTTTTTCCTTTCTATTATATTACAGAAACTTGTCCAATGGTGCCTTAATTATCAATTTTAATCATAATACAAAGTTGAGTGTTTTGTTTTGTTCTTTTTTTCTATAAAAAAGAGAGAGGAAGAAATCCACCATACGACTCATATATATGTAAGTCATATAACATATATATATATATATATATATATATATAGGATGATGATCAGGTAAGCACGTGTTGATATAACTTATATCAAAACCTGCATTGGGAGTTGTACCTTGTGTATTAGTAAGATGTGAGGTGTATTGAATCAATGCAAGGGGTACAACCCCCAATGCATAGTGCTGATGTAACTTATATCAGCACGTGTTGATGGGATCACCTCTGTGTATATATATATATGGGATTGGATCTAGGGACACAAAGAAAAACACAAAATTTGACACAAAACTTAAGCCCTTAGATTTAGAGATATTTAAGGGTAGAGATTAGTTCTAATATGGAAGTCACTTAAATAATAGATGATATGGCACTGACATGGAACAATATTTTTTTAGAAAAAAAAAAAAACAAAACCAAAATTATATTTCAAAACCACTTGGATCGTGTCGAACCATGGCAGCCATCATCAACCATGGATTAGACCCCAGGAAACCCTTTAAATTTATAACAAAAAACATGACGGCAACGGAAAAGGACGGATGCCAATTTGGGGTTTTTTGGGCAACAATGGGTTGGAGCTTCGTCGGCAAAGGAAAAGGACTCCAACGATATGGGGCTTTGTTGGCAATCTAGAATTTTTTGGGTTCCATAAAGAAAAAGTTGCAAAAAAATATTCTCTACAGAAGGATCTCAATCGATCTGAGGAGAAATCTGTTATATGGGGGAAAAAATTGTCCAATTGGAAATTAAGAATGGCAAGGGACTGGTTCAAGAAAGAAAAAGCTTGATGAAAATTACAAATAAATTGAGTAAGCTAAAGCTTGAGTTACAACAATGAGTCTTTATTTGGTGACTACATAGAATTGTCCACGTACTGATGGAGAACGCAACCTAAAGTTGGGGGCAGATCTAATCCATGGCTGATGATGGCTACCATGGATCCAAATGGTTTTGAAATACAATTTGGCTTTGTTTTTTTTTTAAAAAATTTGTTCCATGTCTGTGCCACATCATCTATTACTTAAGTGACTTCCATATTTGTACTAATCTCCACCCTTGAATCTCTCTAAATCTAAGAATTCAAGTTTTGTGTCAAATTTTGTATTTTTCTTTATGTCCTTGGATCCTATCCGTATGTATATATATATATATATATATAGAAACAAATGTTTCAGGTGTGAAACGGCAACATGTAGCATACATACTTTGTTACATATGATTTAAATTAATGTAATTATTTGCATTGATGTAACATAAGTAACCAGCGGGTTGCTTACTCTTCACCTACTAGAGCTGTTGGTCTTTTGACCGTTGGCAACTTTATTGCATCTGTTATATATGCATGTAACTGCACCCATTAACACCACCAATTAATTATCATTTACACACCACAAGCATACCATAAGACACATAGCCGTTGGGTACATAACATCTAAAAGGATAGGTATATATAATAAAAAAATCTGCTATTGTCTCTATTAGATGATTCACTTTTTGAGCTTTTCTATTTTTTCATTCAGATATATATATATTTTCATGAGCATTGGGCAATTTAAGGTTTGTTGGAAGTCTTAACTGCACACAAGGCTATTCGGAAAATCATTGTATCTTAGGAGAGAAGCATCAATCAAACCCAGTGCAAACGGGGGTGTATTTTCTCTAAAGATAGTGCATCACACGTGCCTTGATCTACATACTATTCTAAACTCTTATCTGATTACATAATTATCTTGATTTATTGTTATTTCATATTATTTATTTATTGCTAAAAATTTATAGAATTCCTCACATTATATCTAACATACTTTCTGGTAACAAAGAGAACACTCTATATACTTGATGCTAGACATGACAAGTACGGTGGCCTATCCTTTTTGGGTAGTCGAAACCTGAATTGTCCTCATCGTCTGCTTGGGTTTCAGCTTTATTCTCGGTGCTTCCAGTGGCCTTGTTTTCACTAAAATCCTTAAGCCATCACTTAGTAGCTGACGCCTAGCCTGCACCAAAGTGAGCCTTTTCGCATCGGCTTGTAGAGTTGCCAATATCAACATGAAGGCCACCAAGAGCACAAGTGCGGTCTTCATGATCATCGGATTTGTCGCTAATCCCTGGAGAGAACTAAGCATGTCAAAAAAATTTCATTAATTTCTAAAACAACTATTTAATTAACCAATTAAGTACAGCATAAGCTAGTGAACTAGCTCAAAAACTAGGGTATGGAGTGGACCACTATATATATCCTGCTTTGAGAAGCTCGCTGTTTGAAGGAGCAATGGGGTCTAAGTTAGGGTGGCAATATATAGGTGATTCTTAATTAATTTGTTACTATGTTTGGATTAATTAGTGGATATCAGTGGAATGGGATAGGTTAAGATAATAAGATGTGAGCACTGGCAAGGGATGCTGTGTGAGAAACACAAATTCATGGCACCATTGGCCCAGGTTGTGGCCACCAATGATATATGTAATTATGATTAAAATTGATAATTAAGTCATTTTCAAGGTACACCAAATTTGTGTCAGAAACAAAAATTCATGGCACCATTGGCCAGGTTCTTCTAGAAATCATGGATATGAATATTAGATACGAGTATCACACCACACAAACATATATCAGAATGTCGCATGATAGGATGATTAGCCGATTATATATCTATTTTATAAGTCACTGGGGCAAACTTAGTGATAAGGAAGGGTGAGTTAAATGGTAGGATTAGGATTGATTAAGGGTTCGAAACCCTCCAATAATTGTACCAAAAAGAGACTATTTATTATCACTTCTTCCACTTTCTTTTGCTCTCCTATATATCTACTTTGGTAACATTTATTTTAGAAAATAATAAAATAATCGATCTATCTAGGCAACTTGGGGATTCTAAAATTGGCTTTATTGTAAAATTTTTATTTTTTGGTAGCTAACGTGTTTGATGTTTTTTGTGTGAGTTCAGTTACGTTATTAGAGGTCGTGTTACGAATGGGGCTGCCTTAGTGGGAGTGTAGGGAGCTTCAAATTTTTTTGAATATTTGTGGCTTTTTTCAATCTACTAAAATTTCTCTTGCCCATCATTAATAAATGAAAAAAAAAAAAAAAAGATCAAATATGTGGAGTATTATGAAGGTGAGTTCAATGGATCAAAAAACACACTTTGGTGCGTTTCAGTCATTGTTATAATACGGAGTACTTCTTATTGTGATCTTCTAGCTGTACATATATATGTACGAGTACGTGTATCACCCACCCTACCATCTTACTGCTCCTATTCAAACTTATGGTGTATATATGAGTGTAGTCGTTTAATTGACCCATTTATGTATGACACTGTTATCCTCTAAATTTGGATGGGGTTGTACATATTGCATACCTTAATATGTTATATTAATTTTTTTTTTTTTTAAAACAAGGGTAAATTACATGAAGCCCCTTTAAATTATAGGCCAGTTTTACAAAACCCCTCTAAAACTGAACAAATAAGTCCATAATGTATTAATTTGTGATAGAAAGGCTCATTTTGTCAAATTTAATGTTTATTTTCGTCAACATTTTGTTCTATTTTCATTTTCATCCATTAATGCCCAATTTGATGGAGGGAGTAAAGTATTATCACAAAGTACGTAGTACTTTAAGGGGATGTGGTCTAGGACAAACATGTTTTGATATCATATTAAGTTCTAGACTCAATCTAAAAACTTAAACTATTAAGTGAAGTCCTAAACAGATATATAAAGTTATGTCAAATTTTATATTTAACTAATATAAGATGTTGTATTTTTTCAACAAATACAGTATACGTCTAACATATATGAATCTCTTACACAAACATAGCCTCTTATTAATTTTTTCTTTTTCCCTAAATATTTTCAGGATAGACAGCAGCTGGAGTTGTTGGCCTACAAGCCATACATCCGTCGCACGGTGCACTAACATACATAGAAAATTTTTTTTGCTGGCAACATATCTATTCTAATACTATAATTAGGAGTTTTTTGGTGAGGTCAGCAACTTTTGAGGTGGCACTCTAGAAACCCTTCCCTCCTTAATCTTTCATTCTCCTTCACTCTGGGCCCACACAACACATTATTTATGATGTCATCATCTTACTCTTTTTCTCTCTCCAAACACCTCCTCCTTTTCACTCTCTTTCAAATTTCAAAATTTGATTTCCTCCCTCCTGTCCTCTGTTTTCTCTTGTGAACACATAATCCTCACCAATTGGGAATGGCTGGCATGGGCACAACCAATGCTCGCCGGAAATGGGTGGCATGGGACACATCCAATGCTTGCGAGAAATGGGTTCGCCTTAAGGTTGTTCATGTTGTGGTTCTTGAAGTGGGGGTAATTTATGGAGTTAAGGTTGGGGTTTTATGGCATTAAAGTTAAAGTTTTGTTCATCTTGTGGTGGGTTCACCATGACTATGAGAATAGGTCGTCTGACCATGGTTTCATGTCCATAGCTTCTATGGATGCTTACTCATCTTCTTCATCCTTTTTTCCCCACCTGATGTCTTCTTCTTTATGTACGTGTAAATGACTCACTATGCTTGGGTTGGATCTGCTTCAGCACTGCTTCTTTTTTTTTTTTTTCTTTTTTCTTTTTCTTGTGTTGGTATCCTTTCATGAGATTATGAAACCCAATTTGTGGGTTTTTTTTTTTAAATTTGTATTTTTATCATCCCAATTTGTGGGTTTTGAGTATAGAAAAAAAAAAACAAAAGATGAGCAGAGCCATGGAAACTTGGTAAATCTTCCATGGTTGAAGTGAGTGAACGAAGGAGAGGAGAGGGGTAAAGAAAAATTGAAGAGAGGGGAGAGAATAGGTAGAGGAAAAAAGAGACAAAATTATTGATGAAGGCGTGTGGATTTAGAGAATGAACCCGCGTGATGCGTTGGTTTTGCTCATAAGATGGAGATTAAGCTCTAAATTTGTCTAGCAATTTGTTTCAATAATAAATTTGTAATTTCTGCACATCGCGCGGGTTCATTCTAGTATAGAAAACTAGAAACTAGTACTTCCAACTTAGTGAAATGGTACATGTGGCATACATACTTTTTGGCTACTTAAGTGCTGGTTCCTCAATCCTCATTATTGTAGCCAGCTATTTGCATCAGCCTGGTGCTTGGAATAAGCTTACGGAGGGTAATCTCCGCGAATTGGCTTGGGATAGTCTATTGTGAAGTTCATGGATTCTTCGTTTTCAGTTTTATTCTCCGTGCTTCTAGTTGCCTTAATTTCCTTAACATTATTAGCGCCGCCCACGTTAGCCTTCCGTCCAAGATTCGCATCAGCCTGCTCCAAACCGACCCTTTTCGCATCAGCTTGTAGGGTTGCGGCCAATATCTGCACCAAGGCGACCAAGAGCACGAGCGCGGTCTTCATGATCAAGACTATACGTTGCTAATCCCTGGAGATAATTAAGCATGTAAAATATATATATATATTTCAATTTCTAAAAACAACTGATTAACCAACTAATCAAATTCAGCGTGAGTGAAATTAACTGGAGTACTTATGGAATAATGTAACCACGTTTTGTTTTTCCTGGTTGGTGAAACCCTTTTGAGGGAGCAATGAGAGGGTTGGGCTCTACGGGTGGCAATATATAGGCGATTCATTGTTGGTGTGGTTGGATTCGTGGGCTGTGAGCACTAGCAAGGATGCAGTTTGTGTGGGATTCACAAATTCATGGGGCCGTTGGCGGACGAGGTTGTGGCCACCAAAGAAGTAATTAGGATTGGAATTGATAGTTAAGGCATTTTCCTAATGTTAATGTTTGATCCATGTGTATAAAGTACGGATATGGACGTGGGTATGATGAGTCTGACACAATACAAGTACGTCATGCAATGCAACAAATTCTGAAGAAATAGAATATGGATATGGTGAGAATAAATTAAATTTTAGATATGTATGATATAAACAAAATTAAATTTTTATTAAATTATTGAAATTTCTATAGTAATAATTTAATTATGCAAACATTCCTAAATTAGTAAATTATATACAAGTGTAAAAGGAGAAGACATCATTCCCATTTGTTGATATTGGGGGTTTAGATTAATAAGTATATATTTTATTGATCATAAAAATAAAAATTATAATTATAATTATGGTATAGGGGTCTCCTCACCACAAACATTAATTATGCTTAGCCCCGGATGCTTAATGGCCACAGTATGATCATCAGTAATGTTCCTGGTTGATGGACTCCAAATTTTCCCATCACCCTACTCTGTTGAGGAAGGGGCACACTGGGAATAACTCAAAATATAGGTTTACTTACTCATTAAAACAACAATTGGGTCTTGATTGGAAAACAAAATTTGACAGGAAATTGACAAGCAGAATCGAAGTTGGGATCTTTAAATCTGATTCAAGCGTTTGGGTCAATTGATCATAGAATTAATTCCCAATTCTACGATTGATCAAAATTTAAGCGTCTGGGTCGATTGATCATAAAAAATAAAATAAAATAAACACTCCCAATTCTACGAGTAGGAGGTATCATTTGGAATTCCAATGACAGAATAGTCAAAATCTTTTAAGAAAAGATGACTCTCGACTTCTCTAACAAGCACAATCTTGTTATCATTACCATTATTAATCTCTTACCATCATCATCTCATTATCATCACCAACACCATCATAATTGTCACTATCACTACCGCCACAGCACCACCACCTCTAAACCACCACTACATTAATTATAAGCCATTTCCAAACACCATCCCATAAACTTTAAAATTAAACAAATAGCTTTTTGATGTAGTAATTTTTGATCAATACTTTCTTCATTTGTCAAATTTTATGTCTATTTTCATAAGTTAATGTCTAATTTGATAGAGGAGATAAAGTGTCACAAATTAATACTTTAGAGGGTTATTTATACGATTTTAAAGTTTGGGAGGTCTTATGAGACCAGCATATAGTTTTGGAGGTTTTCGTGTAATTTAGCCTAAAATGAATGAAACTTTTCAATTATCATAAAGATGCATGGCACACTAGGGGTGTTAATGGTTTTGGTTTAGTATTTTTGTCATTAGGTTTGGTTATGGTTTAATTTTAGAAAACTGAACTAAATTGGTTTGGTTTTGGTTTTTAGTTTTAAAAAACCAAACCAAACCGAAAAAACTGAAATATATATATAAACTTAAAGTTTGACATATTGATATATGTCAATATGTTTCTATTTTGATATAATGTTTAATGTTTTTTTTTTTTGTTGCTAATGTAATGCTTTTATTAAAAATGTTTTTATTTGGAGTTTGGCATGTCATTTTTTTCATTTTCAATTATTTGTTGCTACTTGATAGGTTAAAACCGAAACCAAACCAAACCAAACCGAAATTGGTTTTTTTATAGTATGGTTTGGTTTTGATTTGGTAGGAATAAAACCGAAGTATAATTGTTTGGTTTGAAATCTCCCTTAAAACCGAACCAAACCGAACCATTAACACCCCTATGGCACACCAATTCTAAAGGCATGGGACTGTCTTATTTATTATACTAATTGGCCGGTTGTGGGTTCATCACTGTAGGAGCAGAATTAATTCCGGTGCAAAAATCCATTCAAAATAAGTGTTTCTATTCCTATTTCCATATTTTCCTCACATTTTCGATCTCATCCCAATCTTCAAACATTTTTGTTCCCTTCAATGTAAAAAAGCTCAATTCCTAGCCTAATTTTATTTGTGCAACTTATGTGACAACTAATTTGGTATGTGATATTTGCTTTAATGAATTGTAACTAGGATTTGTCACTAGTATTGTAACTTGTGCAGGTTAAGAGGTCAACTCAGGATCAACCTGAGTATAAAACCCTCAACCCAAGTTTCACGTTTAAACAATCAGGTTCATACTGTCTGGTCCCTCTACGCAGACCCAACCCCTTGCGTTGGGATTTTCCAACCCAAGCCTAACCCAATCATAGTTCCTATCACCATTACTTACTGATAGCCACTAATCTTTAAACTGCACAACTGGGCTTAAAGTTTCTCAAGAGAACAAAGTGCGCTCCTTCCGGCTACAACTTGGCAACTGCTGCTAATTGAGATGAGACATACATACAAGTGGATTCAACTAGATTTAAATTTGAAAAGGATGGAGGAGTTCAATTAGGGAGTTGGGAGTCGGTGGTACATGATATCAGAGATGAAAACAGGAGCAACAGGAGCAAACAGAAGATATGTGTCTTTGCATTGCACGAGGAGGAACAGATTTCATTAGGTGATTTCTTGTATAGCTCCACCATCACTGTTTTTATACTTGACTGTAATCATCTCCCCAAAATGAAAAGATAATCTTAATTGTTTAATGTGCTTTCTTCGCAACAGATACCAGTTCTTGTAGATTATCTTTGATTGTTTAATGCATTTCCTTCACAACAGATTTGAGTTCTTGTTTGAAATGTCAGTTTGAGTGACTCATATCTTCCAGTAATATGATATCTGTTGATTAAATTCAGAGGATCCAAGAGGATTTCAATTTCTGCGATGAAAATGCATTGCATTTAAAAATGTCCCAGGGGTGTAAAGTTATCATTGGAAATGGAGTACATCCAATAATATGAAGCAATAATGTTGTTATCAGAGGATCTGAGGTTGTCCCTTTTCCTCCTCCAGCCCCTTTGCTTTTTATTTTTTGGGTAAGCATCCTCACTATTTCTTGTTTGCTCATTAAGTGACATAAACATTAAAAAGTTAAAAAGAGTGACCCACATGCCGTCCCCTTCTAGAGCAAATTGAAGCCTCAGTAATATCACTATTTTGCCCAAGACCTCGAGCCCTGGGTGGTGGCAGAAGTTTAGCCAATCACTTGGTGACATGTGCTCTATGTTGGTGGCCGCCCATTGATGTGAGCCTCAACCTTTGCAGGGCACTTTGGTCTTCGCCAGTGATGGACTGATGGGTTCAATGTCCCTATGCACTTGAAAGGAAGTGGGGCCACTGAGCCATCCGTTCAATGGCTTTTGACAGGAGAATGCATCTGGTCCATGCACGGTATCCTAATTTTTCTAAGTTTTTTATGGTGTGATTTAGAATTTCCCATTGAGTGAAGTACAAAACGATAGTCGTGACCTGAACCACAATTATTTCGTCTATTGTGTATACATAGCTGCGCATGGTCCGCACCAACCCCTAATTTTTCTCCTTATGGCATTTGTGTCTTCAGTCGATGGATCCAGAGCCCTTTTTTAAAGGGTCACAGCAATTGGTTTATGGATGTTGACTTGTTGGTGTTCTGAGACAATTATCTGGTCTTTTGTTTATATCGAGCATGGGGTTGCCTTGCATTAATTATTCCAGATTATAAATCTTAAGGGTTAGATCGTTTGATCTTAGAGCTTCTTTCTAAATAAAAGGTTTTAAATTTAATTTTCATCACTTTTTTTCAAGGTCATCTTCATGAATTTTGTCATGTAATTATTTGGTATATATAGGTATGGGGACTACATGTGTTTAAGGTACATTCACATTAATAGTAGGCTTCTCTACATCGATAAGGTACATTTACATTATCTTCTCTATCTCTTTTTTACGATACTAGTGGGTGGGACACATGCAGGGCACGAGCAAAGCACGTGCTTGGAATTGTTATGAGACTTCAGTTGAAATTTTAATTTTTTCATGAAAAGGATAAAGGCCAAGCAAAGTAGAGCGATTATATATGGTGGAGGAGAATGATGTGCATGGAAGAGTTACTACGGGTATAGCAATGGCCATATTGTGGCTTATAGAGTTTAAAGCTAGGGTTTAAAGATGAAGAAGAATTGGGTTGGTGTGCATGTTCGGGATGCATGTAGGTTCCTATCTGTATACGTTAATTGCTTCCTCTTTAGTTTTTTTGGTCATTGTTTTTCCTTACTTTTAAAGGAAAAGTACATTTTAGAAGACTTATGGACGAATAAGGCTAGTTTTTAAGGAAAACTTGTTCTGCCTCAAGTCCACACAATGCAAAATTGGTTGAGGTATCACTTTCGTTTTTTAATCAATAACTATTTTACTCTCATAATAGATTTGGTACCATATTTGGATCAAATTTAATACTATATTCGCCGGATATATATGGTTTAATTATGACAATTTCTATTTATTTTCTTCCATTTTTAACACAGGAGATCATTTGATACTACAGTCACATTATTTTCTCTATATTTTTTCTACTATACTAGTGGGCAGGACACGTGCAAGGCACGAGCAGAAAATAAAACCCTTTTCAGATATGGTATCACTAGTAGCTATAGAGTAGCAAACACCCAACCCTATCAATTTCTTAACCTACCTATTACTCTTCTCAACCATAAAAAAAATCTTTTCTCCTTACAATGTGTGCTGAACGGCCAGAAAATAAAACCCTTCTCAATCACTTTCCCAAACGACGGGCATGTGCAAGGCATGTGCCCTGCTCGTGCCCTACCCACTAGTATAATAAAAAAAATATAGAGAAGATAATGTGAATGTACCTTGTCCATGTAAAGAAACCCATTATTTATAATAGTAAAATGCTAAAATAGGTTTGGACTAATAAAAACCCAATATAAATGTTATAATAACTTTTTATAACAGCCCAATTAATAATAGCTTGGAGGAAGCTTGGTTCTTTCTCTTCCTTTCTACCTTTTTTTCAAAAGAAATAGAGAGATGATGGGAAAAAGTAAGAACACAAGTAGATGAAACCATCCTGGGGACAAGGGGAAGAAGAGAGCCATTAACATTTTTTTATTTTCTTTTGGCCAAGAGGTACAAGTGCCATCCCTTTATATAATGTTTCTCACACCTGGCCTCATGGAATAAATATCCTAGGTCCCAGATCATATATCATGATACTTTGGCAACCATGTTATCCTTTTGCTTTCAAAATATAGATGCCACATCAACTGTTGAATTCATGTGATATAACTATCTCATTTAAAAATAACAATAAGATAAAAAAGTGTCTAAGAGATTGTCTTTTTCATTTCAAACAAAGTTATTAAAGACTTTTTCTTTATCCAACAATCATATCCAATCCAACCTTTTTATCCAGCATACCAAACATAACATAAAGGTATTAGTCGAATGGAAAGTATTATCTGAAACCTTCTGATATCACCTCCAAAAAAAAAAAAAAAAAATCAATAAAAAAAAGTTATTGTCTCCTTAAGATGTTTTAAAATCATTGTCTCCTTAAAAAGCAAAAAAAAAAAAAAAAAAAAGTAAACAACTATTTTTAATGGACTCTTCCCAAAGAGAAATGAGCCAAACATACACAAGACGACACAGGTGACACCTACATAATGGATTCCTTAAATGCCTTCTTGAATAAATAATAAAAGGGTAAATTACATTAAGACCCCCTCTAAAATCTAACAATTACAAATAGACCCCCTCACGTTTTTGAAATTACATTAAGACCCCCTCCCTTTAACTTCCGTCTATAATCCGTTAAATCACTTTCAATTTTTTTCAAAATATCCTAATTACCCTTATTGGATGACAACTTTCATGTTAAATGCATATAACTCATCAGTCCAACACATTCATCCAGTATATTTGATTGATTTATTTATTTATTGATAAACAACTAAAAGATTATATATATATAAAAGAAAAATGCCAAAGAGCTTAAATTTTTGTCCAACTGATGTGGTAGCTATCAGATTTGCTAATTAGAAACAATTATCTATTTAATTGATGTGTAAAAAAAAAAAAAAAAATTTGATTTGCCAAGTTGCCACCTCATTTGCCACCTCTATACGTGCATCTCTATTGTAATAATTCTTTTTATTTATTTCTACATATAAGTAATGCTACATAGCCTTTTTTTTTTTTTTACTCAAATCTACTTACTCAAATGAGGCGGCAACTTAGCAAATCAATTTTTTTATTTTTTATTTTGCAAATCAATTAAAAATTTAATTAAATAAATAATTGTTTCTAAACAGCAAATTTGACAGCTGCCACATCAGTTGAACAGAAAATTTAAATTGTTTTTAGCATTTTTCTTTTATATATATATTATCTTTTAGTTGTTTATCAATAATAATTAAAAAATGCAAAAGTATTGGATGAACTATTGGATTGGTGAGTTATACGCATTTTACATGGAAGTTATCATCCACTAAGGGTAGTTAGGGTATTTTGAAAAAATTTGAATATGATTTAACGGATTAATGGATGGAAGTTAGAAGGAGGGGTCTTTTTGTAGTTTATTTTGTAAAGTAGGGGGTGTCAGTGCAATTTTAAAAACGTGAGGGGGTGTATCTGTAATAGTCAGATTTTAGAAGGGGTCTTATTGTAATTTACCTAAAAAAAAAAGCAGTGTATACAAAGTCAAAATCATTAGAATTTAAATGAGAAAACCATTATTATGCACAGATATAAATGGGAGTACTGTACCAATTAAACACGATCAGTGTTAGAAGTGGGGAGTCGAAGCATCACTATGTTAAGGGAGTTGGCCTCCCATGTAGTGAAGAAATATGCTAATTAACGCACCTTTCGATCACCACCCACCATACGTAGGGGTGAAAGCTATCATATGGGGCCTAATATCGAAAATGTAATAACAGCCATGGCATTGTTATTGGACCTCCCATAACAACCCAGCGTTCCAAGGCAGCCCATGAAGAAGGTGGGAAAATGTCACTTTAAAGACAATTGATGAACTAGGGAATGAACTAGGGACAGAGTGGAGGTTCATTTTTTCTTACCATCATAACTGCCTTGATATGGTCTTTAGTGATACGGGGGTCTTCCTTTGATAATCTAACCAAAGCATCAACGAGGTCTTCAGTGTCCTGTTTGCGCCTTTTAGGATTAAGATGCTCATCAAGCACCATCTGGAAGTAACCATCCAAGTCGTGGAAGCTCTTATCAAGCCTAGCACGAAAACCCCTCAAGGCATCGATGAACCTCCCTATCGACGACAGAAAGAAGTCCTCGGCGGAGAAACCACCCAACACGTCCACGGCTTCATCAAGAACATCTTGGAAGTTTTGGTTTGGAATTGCTTCCCTCCATAACTCTTCCCAAAAGCGACCGCACCAACAATGCTATCCGTCAGAGAAAAGATCATTTTGTTCAGGTTACATGGGCTTGGAGAAGTTTTGGAAATAGAGGTAATCAAGCGATTAACCTCATCTTTCCTTGCATTCCAGAGAGATTGCACCTTGTTTGGGCTTAAAAGCTTGGCATTGAAGAGCTTGCGCATCTCTCTCCAATAACTATTGTATGGCGAGAAGGACACACTTAAGAAATTGTAAAAAAGTTTCTTTGGCCCTGGCGAGGGAGGCCTATTGCAACAGTCAAGGTCATGAGTTTTCATGACTTGTTAGGCCATGTCGGCGGAAGAAATAACTACAGTGGGGATGCTACCAAGTTGCAGTAGCATGACTGGACCGTATTTTTGGGAGAGTTTCCATAGGTTTTGATGAGGTAATTTGCCCAGTTGGTGCAAATGGCCTATGATAGGAAGGCTTGGAGGGCTTGGAGGAAGCTTGGTTCCCTCCCTTCCTTTCTTCTTCTTCTGTTTCAAAAGTAACAGAGAGAAGATGGGAAGAAGTAGGAGCACAAGTAGATGAAACCATCCCGGAGGAAAGGGGAAGAAGAGAGCCATTACATGTAGTTTTTTGGGCAAACTACATATTGGTGTCACCAACTTTACCCCAAATTTCAATGTGGTGTACGAACTTTCAATTTGCACAATTTAGTGCACTAACTTTGCATATGTGTGTCAATGTGAGAAATTATTGGACGGACGTCGAATATTTAACGGAGAAGCTGACATGGTGGCCAACTGGCGCTGACGTGGCATATCCTTGGTGGCCAGCTCACTCAAATTGCCCCTATGTTCATGTCATGTGAGCTGCACGTGAGAGTAGTTGCCCTTCACTCATTCTACCCCCAATTTAGCTGACGTGCTGTGCACGTGATTAGTCGAAATGCTTCCAACTAATCACGTGCACAGCACATGAGCTAAATTGGGGATAGAATGAGTAAAGGGCAACTACTCTCACGTGCAACTCACGTGACATGAACATGGGGGCAATTTGAGTGAGCTGGCCACTAAGGATATGCCACGTCAGCACCTGCTAGCCATCACGTCAGCTTCTCCATTAGATATTCGACGTCATCCAGTAATTTCTCCCATTGACACATGATAATAGCTTAAAATTGCATTAATGTTATACTTTTAGTAGACATTATCACATTTATTTAGCACTTAATTCCGCATTTTACACATTATACATGAATTCTCTTGATACATGTTCTTATGCTTAAAGTGGTGTATTAATGTGTGTTTTATTTTTGTAGGAAGCCAATTTCCTATGGTCAAGCATTCTAAATTTATTTGGAATTATATGGAAGCTTTGCAAGGTTGAAGTGCATGAATTTTAGAAGATTTTAGCAAAGAAATTGGCAATCCCAAAGTTGGAAAGAAGATTAAAAAGGAAGTTTGGAGCAGTTACCGTATTTTGGTCATAACTTTTGACTCCGAAGTCCAATTGATGCGAAATTGGTGTCCCTGGAAAGCTGATTTGAAACCCTACAATATTGTATTTCACGAATTTTTCGTGATTTCAACGTTTAGTAGGTCAAAAACGGGTTACAAGTTAGCCCTGCTGGAAAAACCGGGATTCCCAATTTGTTTCCTAATTTTTCTCCTCTTTCTCTTGGAAACCCTAAGAGCACATGGAAAGGAAAAGGTGGCTGCACCTCTATATATTACTTCTCCTCTTCTCTTCTACAAACACCTCTCTCTTGTTCTTTTTCTTCTACCTCTCTTTAGTTTTCTAGTATCATGATTAGCTAAACGTTTTGCTAAGGCTAGGAGTGAAGCCACAATAATTATTTGGTATTTGTTTAATGACTCTTTCATGGATTTAATGTAAGGTTTTATAGTTTTGATTGATTTTGATTATTTTGCAAAGTATTTATTCTGTATAATTCTTTTATTTATCGTTAACTCCGGGTACGGTGAATGCTTAGAATTCCCTGCAAATTAAATTACTAGTTTTCTCATGCATTAAATCAATCAATCTTATGAATCCATATTTTTAGAATTGTTTTGAATAAAATTAATTGTTACATCATCCGACTGGGGTCATCCTTCGTATGAATCTCAGTTGAGTTATAAAATTGAGTCGTTAGCAAATATCTAACACTTGTTGTGAGTGGACCTCTGAACCTTAGTGCTTTTAAATTATTGTTTTCAATCAAACTAATTCTCTGCAATCAAGCAACCAAATTTCTAAAATCTTTTCTCAATCTTTTCTGCTAATTATTCCCCTTCCCTGTGGTTCGACCTCGGACTCACCGATAATTTATTACTTCGCGACATCCTGCACTTGGGAGCATTATTAAAGTCGCAGCAAGTTTTTGGCGCCGTTGCCGGGGAATGGCGTGGATAAATAGCAGTTCATTGTTTTCAGTGGAGGTTTGTTGTATTTTGCGAATCTCTTCGCAAATCCGGTAAACTCTTTCCACAACTTTTTATTTTTTTTAATTCTTTTTTGTATGAAAATTTGGCATCGTGATCATACTCATCGTTTGGTTAGAGTTGAGTCTGAAAATTTGTGTGGCAATTTAATTGATTCTCTTGGACACAATCACACACTTGACACCATGTCTGATAATGAGGAACAAATTGAGAATATTGATAGGGATGATAAAAGGACTCTTAGAGATTATTTGCAGCCTACTAGGAGTAGTGCACCATCTTGTATTATTTTTCCTCTAAATGCTAGTAATTTCAAATTTAAGGCTGGCATGATTCCATTGTTACCTAAATTCCATGGTTTAGAATCTGAAAACCCATATTTGCACCTTAAGGAATTTGATGAGGTTTGTGTAACCTTCCATGACCAAACTTGTAGTGAAGAGACTATTAAATTAAAATTATTTCCCTTTTCTCTCAAGGATAAGGCGAAAAATTGGCTTAATGCTTTAAGACCTAGATCCATTGGCACACGGCAAGAGATGCAAACTGAATTTTTGAAAAAGCACTTCCCACTTCATAGGACAAATGCTCTCAAAAGGCAAATAATGAATTTTTCACAAAAAGATAATGAGACTTTTTACCAATGTTGGGAACGTTTTAAAGATTTATTAAATTCTTGCCCACATCATGGCTATGAAACTTGGCGTATCATTAGTTTTTTCTATCAAAGTTTAACTTCTAAAATGCGCCAATTTGTAGAGATGATGTGCAATGGTGAATTTATGAATAAGGACCCTGATGAGGCTTTTGACTATTTTGATCTGTTAGCTGAGAATGCCCAATCTTGGGATACAACTGATACTTTAGATAGGTCCAACCCTTCTACCAACCCATCTGGGGGCGGTAAGTACCATCTTAGAGAGGATGATGACTTAAGTGCTAGGGTAGCTACTTTGGCTAGGAAATTAGAAGCCATGGAATTAAGGAAAGTTAATGAAGTTATATCTGTGCCTAAATTGAATGATGTTTGTAGTATTTGTGAGACTGTGGGACACGCTACAAATGATTGCCCAACTATTCCTGCTTTTAAAGAGGTGTTGCACGATCAAGCAAATGCTATAAATATAAAGCCTTTTTCTTCACCCTATTCTGAAACTTATAATCCAGGGTGGAGAAATCATCCAAATTTCAGTTGGAGGAATGATAATGTTACACTACCACCTCAAGGCCATTCTAATTTTGTTCCTTATAATCCTCCTCCTAAGAAGGGTTTAGAGGAAACATTGCAACAGTTTATGCAGAGTCAAGCCACCATAAATAATCAGACTTCTCAAGCCATAGGTGACATTAGAAACACTCTTACTAAGTTGACCACTTCATTAAGCATTCAAGAAAAAGGTAAATTTCCATCTCAACCACAACCTAACCCCCAAGGTCAATTTAGTATTAGTGATTCTAATTTATCTGATACACAACTTGAGCATGCTAAGTCCGTTACTACTCTTCGTAGTGGAAAAGTTATTGATAAAACTATTCCACCACCCAAAGACAAAGAAAAAGAAGAATTTTCAAAAACAAAGAGTAGTAATGAAATTAATAAGCCCGAGTCAAGTGTAGTTGAGAGATGCCCCATTCCCATTCCTTTTCCTCAAAGATTCCAACCACCTCAAAAAGTGAATCAGAATGCAGACATTCTTGAAATCTTTAAACAAGTGAAAGTCAACATTCCTTTGTTGGATGCAATAAAACAAATTCCTTCTTATGCTAAATTTTTGAAAGATTTATGTACGGTTAAGCGTAAGCTTAACGTACAAAAGAAGGCATTTTTAACTGATCAGGTGAGTGCTATTATTCAAAACAATACTCCTCCTAAATATAAAGATCCAGGTAGTCCCACTATTTCATGTGTTATTGGTAATTTTAAAATAGATCAAGCTTTACTTGATCTTGGGGCTAGCGTGAATCTTTTACCTTATGCAGTATATGAACAGTTGGGTCTAGGTGAGCTAAAACCAACCAAAATAACTCTTCAACTCGCAGACCGTTCTGTAAAAATACCTAAGGGAGTAGTAGAGGATGTGTTAGTCCAAATTGATAAATTTTACTTTCCTGTTGATTTTATTGTTTTGGACACACATCCTGTTTTAAATACTAGTTCTCAAATTCCTGTGATTTTGGGTCGCCCATTCCTTGCAACTTCTAATGCTTTAATAAATTGTAGGAGTGGTGTACTTAAATTGTCTTTTGGAAATATGACCCAAGAATTGAATATTTTTAATACTTGCAAAGAACCTAAGGATGATGATGACTTTCATGAAGTTAACTTGATTGATACACTTGTTCAAGAACAATTTAATGTGTCATGTTTTTCTGATCCTTCAGAGGCGTGTTTGGTTAATTCTTATGATTTGGAGTTTAACGAAGATCCTAAAATTGCATATCTTTATTGTCTATTGGATTCTACACAGGAATTTGATGTGAATGCGCGGAGGCCTAAATTTAAAGAGCTACTACCCCGTGAGCTTAAACTATTGCCATCGAATGAGAGAGTGCCTAAACTGGAATTAAAGCCTTTGCTAGTTGAACTCAAGTATGCATTCTTTAGACCTAAGGAGATTTTTCCTATGGTAATATCTACTAAACTTGATCCCTTGCAAGAAGGTAAGTTGCTGAAAATTTTGAAAGAGCACAAAGGTGCAATAGGATTGAATGTTTCTGCCATTAAAGGAATTAGCCGTTTAGTGTGCACTCATATAATTTCTTTGGAAGAGATTCGGCGGGATGCTTATGACAATTTTAGAATTTACAAAGAACGAATGAAAGTTTTTCATGACAAAAATATTTTGAAGAAATCTTTTGAACCATCTCAAAAAGTTATTTTGTATAATTCTAGATTGCATTTGTTTCCAGGTAAGCTAAGGTCCCGTTGGGCAGGACTATTTGTGGTTAAAACTGTTTTTCCTTATGGAGCTGTTGAGATTGAAAATCCTAAGAATGGTAATGTTTTTAAAGTTAATGGACAACGTCTTAAACCATTTCTTGAGAATTTTTCACCTGAGGATGAGTCCATTGATTTAGTGGATCCTGTCTACCAGGATTTACCAAACCCTTAATTAGTTCATTTGTATTAGAGTTTGTGTCGTAGTTAGTTATTTTTTTTCCTTTTTGTTTTTGTGTTTTTCGTGTCTAACCCATTTTGCAGGTATTAGAGTTTGTTTGTTTTCTTTTTGGTTCGCACCTCAAGGTACTCTCCATGATCTCTACTACTTTGTTTTTCTTTGTTTACATTGAGGACAATGTATCTTTTAGGTTGGGGGGAGGGAATTTTGGTGTTGTGTTAGTTTATTTTGGTCTTCGTTAGTTTATCTTTTTTTTAAAAAAAAAAAAAAAAAAAGTTTAGTGGTTTACAAATTTTTGGCTTAAAAATTTTGTTGCCTTAGCATGATTATCTAGTTTGAAGTTCATTATGCTACTCCTGTTTAAAATTTTCCATTGAATTTCATACTCGGATTACATTGCACTTGCACTTTAGCCGCATGAATATGATTCTTGATTAGAGGGTAAAGATGATTTTGGAGATCTTGATGAATAAAAATGTGGAGACTTTTAGCCCTTGCGAGTATTTGAGCCATTAATTTTTTTTAGAGGGTTATTATATTTAATCTTACCTTGATTTTTGGAAGCGCTCAAATTTCATTATTTAGTCTCATTATTTCTTCTTTTTGGTTGAATGCTGAGAATATATTTTTTATTCCACACTTGTTTCTTTTGAAGTCATGGATATTGAAAAATTATACCATTCTTTGAGAGATGATTTTAGGCCATCTTTGATTTCTTTGAGCCTTTAATTTCTTTTCTTTATGATACATTACCATTAGTTAGCCCGTTGAGCCTTTTGATTAGTCTTTCTTTCATAACCTTTTTCCCAAAGTGTTTTGAGAATGGATATTATCAATGTTCAGTAAAGTGAATGGGTGGAAAAATAAAAAAAAAAGGGGTGAAAAAAATGAATGAAAAAAAAAAAAAAAAAAAAAAAAAAAAAAAAAAAAAAAAGAAAGAAAAAAAAGAAAGAAAGAAAGAGAAAGCTTTGTTGGTGAAGTATTGAGAAGTGAAAAAAAAGAAAAAATGTGTTGATTGCCAAGGTTTGGAAGAATAAGTTAAATACAAAATTGTTTCAAGTGAGTTTGTTCTTTCTACCATTCTCGGATACACTTTTTATTATCACCATAACCTTTTTGTTTCAATTCCTTCTTTTATCCCAACATTACATCCTATTAAAAGTCCTATTTGATTTCGAGGATAGTATGGTTTGGATATTGACATGACTGAGTTATAATGCAATGTGTGGTGTACATTCTTAGTATTTGGCATTCCTTTCATGAGACTATATGATTCTTTCTTGTGATAGCGTTTTTCAAATATTTTATATGTGAGATTCTTGTTCTTGCTCTACATTATTCTACTCACATATACTCGAGAGTTTTACCCTATTCAGAGTGCATTATTTTGTTGAGTGTAATCCTTGTGAGATTTGAGTTGAAGCATATTTCAGATAGAGATTTGGGTTATGCTTTACCTTGCAATTGAGTTTATATTTGTGTTGGCTAAATTCTTCACACACAATGAGTTTTTGAATTCATTGGGATGTTTTTAATAGTTGCGAGTGTCTTGAACTTTTAACTAATTCTTTTGCTAAGGTGATGAAATTGGTAACCATGTTTTGAGTTTTTTATTTTGAATAAGACTATTTCGGTCGCTTTAATTGCAAGGGACTAGCAATATGCTGGTTGGGGGGTATGATAATAGCTTAAAATTGCATTAATGTTATACTTTTAGTAGACATTATCACATTTATTTAGCACTTAATTCCGCATTTTACACATTATACATGAATTCTCTTGATACATGCTCTTATGCTTAAAGTGGTGTATTAATGTGTGTTTTATTTTTGTAGGAAGCCAATTTCCTATGATCAAGCATTCTAAATTTATTTGGAATTATATGGAAGCTTTGCAAGGTTGAAGTGCATGAATTTTAGAAGATTTTAGCAAAGAAATTGGCAATCCCAAAGTTGGAAAGAAGATTAAAAAGGAAGTTTGGAGCAGTTACCGTATTTTGGTCATAACTTTTGACTCCGAAGTCCAATTGATGCGAAATTGGTGTCCCTGGAAAGCTGATTTGAAGCCCTACAATATTGTATTTCACGAATTTTTCTTGATTTCAACGTTTAGTAGGTCAAAAACGGGTTACAAGTTAGCCCTGCTGGAAAAACCGGGATTCCCAATTTGTTTCCTAATTTTTCTCCTCTTTTTCTTGGAAACCCTAAGAGCACATGGAAAGGAAAAGGTGGCTGCACCTCTATATATTACTTCTCCTCTTCTCTTCTACAAACACCTCTCTCTTGTTCTTCTTCTTCTACCTCTCTTTAGTTTTCTAGTATCATGATTAGCTAAACGTTTTGCTAAGGCTAGGAGTGAAGCCACAACAATTATTTGGTATTTGTTTAATGACTCTTTCATGGATTTAATGTAAGGTTTTATAGTTTTGATTGATTTTGATTATTTTGCAAAGTATTTATTCTGTATAATTCTTTTATTTATCGTTAACTCCGGGTACGGTGAATGCTTAGAATTCCCTGCGAATTAAATTACTAGTTTTCTCATGCATTAAATCAATCAATCTTATGAATCCATATTTTTAGAATTGTTTTGAATAAAATTAATTGTTACATCATCCGACTGGGGTCATCCTTCGTATGAATCTCAGTTGAGTTATAAAATTGAGTCGTTAGCAAATATCTAATACTTGTTGTGAGTGGATCTCTGAACCTTAGTGCTTTTAAATTATTGTTTTCAATCAAACTAATTCTCTGCAACCAAGCAACCAAATTTCTAAAATCTTTTCTCAATCTTTTCTGCTAATTATTCCCCTTCCCTGTGGTTCAATCTCGGACTCACCGAGAATTTATTACTTCGCGACATCCTGCACTTGGGAGCATTATTAAAGTCGCAGCAAGTTTTTGACACATATGCAAAGTTAGTGCACTAAATTGTGCAAATTAAAAGTTCGTACACCACATTGAAATTTGGGGTAAAGTTGGCGACACCAATATGTAGTTTGCCTTAGTTTTTTTTTAATTCTTTGTTTGGGTTTTTCAATTTGGATGGCCATAAGACAAGGTGTCATCCCTTTATATAGTTGGTGCCTATAATACGAGAACAAATCCGGTGACGTAAGAATGAGTTTGCTAGGTGACATAAGAATGAGTTTTCTCCACGAAAGACCAAATAATTGTCTCAGAACAAATCCGATGCTAGGCTGGAAACCTGAGTGACAAGGAGAAGAAAAAGAAAAATAAAAAATAAAAAAACGTCTGTTTTAGGAAACAATTATAACTCCTTGATTTATAATGGGCATTGGAATGGGGATAATACTTGGCTCTTATAATTGAGGATCAACTCTTTTTCTTTTTTACTCATATCCATAATTAATTTTAAAAAATTTATAAAAATAAAAAATATATAAGTTATTTTGTAAAGTAGTAAAATTTTATAATTTTATGAAATATTTTCTTAGATTGTGTCAGATAGTAAAATTTTATAGTTTTAATTTTTTTTAATAATCACCTAATCAACATAGATCTTTTTTCGAAGATATCGAGGAGTAGGTTCCAAAAATATAATTTTTTTTTTATTTAAAAAAACGGATGTATATATTGTAAGTTATAAGTTTTTAAAAATTGGAATACTAAAAAACTAAATTATTTACATAGAATGCCCTTAATAACAAAAAATTGAGTGCCCTTAGTAATAATAAGGGTAAATCAGGGATTTTAAAAAAATATATGACTAATTAATAAATAAGTTTTAGACTCATTGACTAATTTAGTTAGAAAAACTCTTGATTAATTATCAATATTTTACCAAAAAGTGAACTACTCGCTTATTTCTCTTATTAAAAAAAAAAAAAAAAAAAGAAGAGGTCTACATTCATAAATCAATTACTGTGAGTCATTGAGCTTTGAAAAGGGGAATCGGATATGATCTAACATTGATGATTAAATAAATGGCACAAGGAGAAAAAATAATATTCCTTTTGTTTTTAATTGATATATTGTCCCATTTCAAAAACCAAAGGTTTTAAGAATCTTTTTTAAGTGCTTTTATATTAATACAAATGTTTTAAGTTTCTAATTTTATCTTCTAGTGTACAAAACCATGAAATATTTTAAAAAATTATATAATACTCATTAGAAAATGTATTTTAGGAAAAAGAGGTGCTATACAAGACCACTCCGTTAGACGAAGTGGTCAGGCGAGTGATGTAGACCGTATTATTTTTACCCTCTCCGTCAAACATAACAGAAATTAAATATTGAAATAACCAAATTACCCATTGTTCTTCCTCTTCCTCTTCGTTTACCTAAGCCTCGTGGTTTTCGAACCCATTCTGACGAGGGTTCTCAGACGTGACAGTGATTTTGAGTTTCCTTTCTTTCTTTCTTCTTCTGTTTTTTTTTTTTTTCCCCATCAAATCAACTTTTTCAGCCTTTGGTTCAGATTGGAAAAAACTTGTATAAAACCATTGCATGGGCTAGCTGGTAAGACCAGCTAATGGGGGGAGAGAAAAGTACCTCCTTTATCAGTGTGTATCACTGATAAAGGAGGTATCACTGATAAAGGAAGTACTTTTCTCTCCCCCCATTGGCTGGTCTTACCAGCTGGCCATGCAACGGTTTTACACAAGTTTCATACTGATAAAGGAGGTATTTTTCTCTCCCCCCATTGGCTGATCTTACCAACTGGCCATGCAACGGTTTTACACAAGTTTCTCTCAGATTACAGGGATGCAGAAGGAAAATGGCAGAGTGAAGATTCAAAGAAGCGTCCTTGGTACACTGTCCAAAAAAACTACACTTAATTATTGTTACTTTTGTTTAATTTATTATAGGTAAATTACAATAAGACCCCCTCTAAAATTTGACTATTACAGATACACACCCTTACGTTTTTAAAATTACACTGACACCCCCTACTTTACAAAATAAACTACAAAGAGACCCCTCCTTCTAACTTCCGTCCATTAATCCGTTAAATCATATTCAAATTTTTTCAAAATACCCTAACTACCCTTAGTGGATGATAACTTCCATGTTAAATGCATATAACTCACCAGTCCAATAATTCATCCAATACTTTTGAATTTTTTAATTATTATTGGTAAACAACTAAAAGATAATATGTATATATATATAAGAAAAATGCTAAAAACAATTTAAATTTTCTGTCCAACTGATGTGGCAGCTGTCAAATTTGCTGTTTAGAAACAATTATTTATTTAATTAAATTTTTAATTGATTTGCAAAATAAAAAATAAAAAAATTGATTTGCTAAGTTGCCACCTCATTTGAGTAAGTAGATTTGAGTAAAAAAAAAAAAAGAGCTATGTAGCATTACTCATATGTAGAAAACAATAAAAAAAATTATTACAATGGGGATGCACGTATAGAGGTGGCAAATGAGGTGGCAACTTGGCAAATCAATTTTTTTTTTTAATTTTTACACATCAATTAAATAGATAATTGTTTCTAATGAGCAAATCTGATGGCTACCACATCAGTTGGACAAAAATTTAAGCTTTTTGGCATTTTTCTTTTATATATATATATATAATCTTTTAGTTGTTTATCAATAAATAAATAAATCAATCAAATGTACTGGATGAATGAGTTGGACTGATGAGTTGTATGCATTTAACATGGAAGTTGTCATCCAATAAAGGTAATTAAGGTATTTTGAAAAAAATTGGAAGCGATTTAATGGATTATGGATGGAAGTTAGAGGGATGGGGTCTTAATGTAATTTCAGAAACAAGAGGGGGTCTATTTGTAATTGTCAGATTTTAGAGGGGTCTTAATGTAATTTACCCTTTTTTTTTGGTCGTTCAGAAAATCTGATACTTGGAAACTATATATAAAATAATTATTAATAATCTTGTGCTTTTCAAAATTATGCCATCTTATTTTCAGGATACATTCGTGGGTGGAATAGACACAACTTCAATCACAATTGTGTGGGCAATGTCCGAGCTAGTGAAGAACCCCAGAGTGCTAAACAAAGTACAAGTTGAAATCCGTGGCTGTGTTGGAAAGAAAGCAAAACTAGATCAAGATGATTTGAAAAACTTGAAGTACTTGAAAATGGTGGTGAAGGAAACTTTCAGGATGCACCCACTAATAGTGCTATTACTCCCGCATGAGACCATATGCCATTGTAAGATTGGTGGAGATAATGGTTATGATATTACCCCAAAACAAGGATCCTAGTCAATGCGTGGGCGATCGGAAGAGACCCCAAGAGCTGGGAAAACCCGAATGGATTCTACCCAGAAAGGTTTGAGGATAAGTGCGTTGATTTTAAAGGAAAGCATTTCCAGTTGGTGCCATTTGGTGCAGGTCGAAGGATTTGCCCTGGTTTGGCCATGGGAGTAGGGCCGGTTTTGGGGTAAGGCGGGCAAGGCGGCCGCCTGAGGCCCCACATTTTGGCTAAAAAATGAGGACCGGACCATTCTAAGCAATTCAGTCTGGGACGGGACGGGACAAACAGTGTTCGGTTCGGGACTTGGTTTAGGGGTGTTTAGAACCGTCCAATACCGAATTCCCGAATTAAATTCCCAGACCGAGTACCGAAAATATATAATATTATATATATATGTTTATATGTATAATATAATATATGATATATAGTATAAAATATTATATATTATATTTTTATTGTGCTATCACTACTATTAGTAGTTAGTACTATGAATGAATGAATGAATTATAATTAATGATTATGTATTTATGACTTTATGATTTTATGTAGTCCATTTTGTGGAAGAGCAAGTATATGTATTATGTAAATCCTTGAGGACCAAGTGTAAATGTGCAATGAAGTAGCCCATTTTTGTGGCTAATCAAGCTGACAATATTTGATTGAAAGTAGTAATTTTTAATTTTTTACTCAGGGAAAACAAACTAATAAATACCGAGAACCGGACCGTTTCGGACTGGTATTTTTCGAGATGGGACGGGACGGGACAATATGCAATTCGGTTCGGTTCCAGTACCAATTTTCAAGTTTCAAATTACTTCAGGACAGGACGGAAATACCCCCGTCCCAGACCGTCCCGTACCGAGTTGCACCCCTAATCTCTAAGGCTTTGGGAGTTTGGCAGGCCAAACTAAAGTCTCATGGCCATATAATACGATTCCAGGCACATGATGGTCAATAAGCCAAGAGGAAAACTAATGCTAGTAAATGCAATGTCTGAAATGAAAATGAGGGTGTAGTTTGAAAAACAGGAACTAAATTTTAATATTTTGCGTATATCGAAAAAAAATGCTAAAATAAGATACAAAGAGCTCACCTTCCAATGAAATTTTGACTAGACTTTCTGGAATTATCTTTATTAGCAGATGGTAAAGGAGGTGATCTGGTTCTTTTCAAGTCTTGAAATTGGGAAATCTTCATTGGAATGCCGGTTCCAGAATTACTCAAAGCGACATAGGGCACAACTGCAAAAGGCCTTAGATGATTTTGATGTGATCTGGTTCTTTTCAAGTCTTGAAATTGGGTAATCTTGACTGAGATGCCGGTTCAGAATTACTCAAAGCAACATAGGGAGCAACCGCAGAAGGCCTTAGATGATTTTGGGCATCATGATCATGAAGGAACGGTTTTTGCATGCCACCCCATCTCGAAGAAGAATCAATAGGCCTTGTAGAAAAAATGAGATATCATAAGATACAAAGAGCCTACCATCCAATGAGATACTTATAAGAAATGCTAACATAAGAGCTCACCTTCCAATGACATTTGGACCAGAGTTTCTGGAATTATCTCTATCAGCAGAAGGTAAAGGAGGTGATCTGGTTCTTTTCAAGGCTTGAACCTTGGGATCACTCCAGCCTTGGACCCACGTGCACCTACCTCTCCCTCTGTCCCATCTATTTCCCTTCCCTCTGAATCTATTACCAACCATGGGGATCGTATGGTTACTCGATCACAGCATGGTATCATTAAACCGAATCCTTGGTATGCTGCACTGCATCTTACCCCCCAACACTGCCAGATATGCCACATGAGCCTAAATTTGTACGTTCTGCCCTTAAACATCTTGGGTGGAAATCTGCCATACTTGAAGAACTAGCGGCTCTCCGGCCCAACCACACATCGGATTTAGTACCTCGAACTCCAGATTTAAATGTAATTGGATGCAAGTGGGTGTTCAAAACAAAATCAAATTCTAATGGGAGTTTAGATCGACTCAAAGCGCGGCTTGTTGCAAAGGGCTTCCACCAAATTAATGGCATCGACTTCTCTGAACATTTTCTCCTGTTGTGAAACCAAGAAGTATTCGCTTAGTTCTTACAATTGCCACCATCAACGGTTGAGACATTAGACAACTTGATGTCAAAATGCCTTTTTACATGAGTGCCTTAGTGAGCCAGTGTATATGGACCAACCACCCGGCTTCCATGATTCCAGATTTCCATCTCATGTTTGTCGACTCAAGAAGGCTCTTTATGGCCTGAAGGAAGCACCCCATGCGTGGTTTGATCGACTAAGTATTTTTCTACTTAATCTTAGTTTCTTTTGCAATACGGCTGATCCGTCCTTATTTATTTGGCATTCTACTCGTGGGACTCTACTCCTTTTATATGTTGATAACATGATTCTCACTGGGAGTAATCCTGAATTTATGGCTTGGTTCCTTTTGTATATGGGTCTTGGCCCTTTTTTGTCAATAATATTCATTACCTTTATCAAAAAAAAAAAATTTATGGCTTGGTTCCTTCAATCTCTTAACAATGAATTCACTATCAAAGACCTTGGGTTGATTCATTATTTTCTTGGAATAAAGGTTCACTTTTCTCCTTCACGATTGTTCTTATCCCAATCCAAGTATGCTCGGGATCTTCTTATTCGAGCTCAAATGACTAGTTGCAAGCCTATTTTTACTCCTATGGCCCTCAAAGGTCGGTCTCCTACCACTTGTATAGATCCTTATCCAGATCCTACTCACTACAGGAGTATTGTTGGAGCGTTACAATATCTCACCTTCACACGGCCTAAACTTTCCTACTCGGTAAATTTTGTTTGTCAATTTATGCATGCACCAACTATTGGTCACTTTCAAGGCGTGAAAAGGATTCTTCGGTATGTATGTGGTACACTTGATTATGGTGTCCAGATCACTCGGCAAAGCTCCTTTGATTTATATGCCTTTTCTAACACGGATTGGGTTGGCTGTCCTTTAACTCGTAGATTTACAACTGGCTTTTGCACATTTCTTGGTAGCAATCTTATTTTTTGGTGTGCAAAGAAGCAAGCTACTGTTGCTAGATTAAGTGGGGAAGCCGAACTTACTTGGCTCACTTCTCTTCTTCGAGACATTGGTGTTCATCTGTCGTGGCCTCCAATTCTTCATTGTGACAATATCAGTGCACTTTATATGACTGTTAATCTGGTAAGCACATCGAGTTAGACTATCACTTTGTACATGAGAAGGTTGCTCTTGGCCAATTAGTGACTTGATTTGTTCCTTCAAACTCTCAACTCGTAGACATATTCACTAAGCCATTGCCCTGTGCCTCTATTTCTGATTTTCGGATCAAACTGGGCCTTTGTCCAGCTCCTCGGCCCAGCTTGAAGGGGCGTATTAGAGACTCACACGATGTGATCTCACTTAGCAAAAATAAAGGAAAGTCAACATTGCATTCTAGGGAATATGGAATGCCAAAATCACAGCCTACAGAGATTACGTGAATTTCTCTTTCCTTGGATAGCTACATATATTTTTTGGTTATTCTATGTAATATTCCTTTTGACCCATGATTGGTGGGAAATCCCTGAATTGTTGTCATTCCCTTGTTGTACATACAACTCATTATATATAGAAATGTTCTCTCTTCTTCTTCTCATCGAGAGAGTTTTTATAGTCTCTGTACGGTTTTAGCCTTCACCTAAAATAGTCTTATGTTAAGTTTGTTACATCTTGGATGCAGTTTCCTTTCATTCTTTTCCAGTGCTTCTGTTCTCTGTTCTCTGATTTTTATCGGATTGCAGCTGCCAAACATGTCTGCCTAACTTCAACGGTTATGAACCATAACCATTTCTATGAATAAACGGGATTATCTCAATCAGTCGAATGTGATTATCTGAATCAAATATCCAATCAGTTTGGCATCTGCAAGGCGATGAACCAAATTTCTCAGTCAGTCAGTCGAACGTGATTATCTGAACCAAAATCTCACATATAACTTAAAATCGCTTCCCCTTTTTCACATGCAAGGCTATGAACCATACACCAAAAGTTTATGTGAAAAAAGTGCAGTCGAAAGACATAAACGATGAGGGAGATAATTCCAACAGTATTTTACTATTTTCTAGTGAAACGTTGATTATTTGAGTATTCACCAACACCTAACTGCTGTTCTACCCACCTAGCTGCTGCTAGGTAGAATATTCTTTAACGACTCTTTTGTGGAACTCCCCATATGCCTCGAGTAGCCATTTTTGTCTTCTTTGTGATCACAAAAAATATCCAAGTAGCATATGCTTCTGTTATTCCCCAATCCTCAAGACTCCTAGCAAAAATCAAGCAAGTGAAGGCAGTTTCTAAGCTATAACCACTAACCAGAGAGAGAGCACCAAATCATCATGCCCCAACATTAGTTCTCAGAAAACCCATATTATGAAATTGCCAATCCTTACCCCCAACACCCCCCACAACAACCCCATCCCACACACAAATAAAAAAGACCTTACTCATCAGTTCATAGAGATCAACTGTATATCAAAAAGTGAAAACCAACAAGCCAATAAACATGAATTCATATTCCCCAATTCCCACAGTTAACCATTCTGAAATATCAAGCACCTTATAAAACAGCTATAACCCAACGACATTTAATCATGAACTCAATTAGGAGGCTGTAACCCCTTCACAAATGATCAAATAACTTGATGTTTCATCTCACAAGTTTCATTTTTCAGGTTATGACTTTCTCATCTGAGAAATATTCTGTAATTCTGTGGAAGCATAGGTGTTTACAGATCACAAAAAGCTGTTGGAAGAATAAAACAAGAAATACTTGAGTCCTCAAGAACAGAAAAAATATGCGGTTGTTCTATATTCCTGTGCTCGGTTAACACTGAAAGCTGAAATGTTATTGAACTTGTTAGGAAAGGTTGTCTCAGATCATTGATTTAATTAGTTCCTCAGGTTCTTATCCACGAAATCCTCACTTCCCCTTTTCATTCCTCTTCCTCTCATTGCATGCCTTCAAAGCTTGAACTTCTGTTAGAATTTTGAACAAAACAATAGATAAAGAACGTCAACAATTAAAAAATTATTGAAATCAGTTCGTTTATCTCCCAAACGATCTCCAAGGAGCCTATGAAGCTAATCCCAAGCAGAGCTCGAGTAATTTAATTGTTTAAAATATTAATGAGCCTGTGGAGTTGAATAATGCTCTACTCGAGCTTGGTTCAATAAGTTAACAAGCTCAAAAATAAACTTGAATTTGCCTCATTTATCTTACAAACAACCTCGATGAAGCCCTTATTGAGCCACTCAAGTCAAGGCGGACTAGCTTGGTTTGCCTTACAGCCCTACCGATATTGATTGATAATAAGAAAAAGTTTAATTTGCAATCCAAAAACTATTTTCTGTTTTTGAAAACAAAAAACAAAACAAAACTAGCAATGGAGAAACGCATTTGGCAGGCAGTTTTCGAAATCGATTTCCGAAGAATTCCCACATATGCAAGTACCCGAGCCTTTTAAACCGAAAATGGCCCAAAAACAACAACTTCCCCAAAACATTTCATCGTTTTTATATTCGAAAACGAAAACAAATTTCACAAAATCGTTTTCAAGTCACAAGCCAAACAAAAATAGCTAACATTAGAGAAAGACATAAAGGACCCAAATGCATAGCCAAAAGATTTCTACGAAAAAAGATGGGAAAATGGAAGAGTAAAAACATACCCAACTGGCAAGATTTCCAACTCCTGTTGGTTTTAACAAGACAATCCTGCAAAATGTCGACATGGGTCTCTGGGTTTAGGGTTTTAGATAAGAGAATCACAAGAATATAGTGCATATATATATACATATTGGGAGAAATACCTGTAAGGACAAGTAGATAGAAGAGCATTCTCTGAGCTGCTTCACGTTCTCATCGTCATCGTCTGCATCGCTCTGATGAAGAGGCTGTTGCTGCTGCTGCTGTTGTTGTGGCGGTTGAACCGGAGGTTGGGGGTTTTTCGTCTGGGTTCGGTGGCGGGTCCATTCCTTCTTGGGGGTCGGTAGCTTTTTCTAGGCTGGTTGGCTCTTCTTTCCTTTATTCGGAATCGAGGCTCGGGTCATGGCTTGTATTGTAGTGGATAGACCATCAGACCTCAACTTAGGAAATTTGTTCCACTATAATGAACTTTCATTTTATTTTATTTTATTTTTGTGTTTGTATTTATATGGAAAGTGAAAATGATGCATGAAATTGCATTTATGCAAAATTTAAAAAAAAATTAAAATGAAGAGTTGTTTTTGTATTTTTATTTTTAGATTTTGTTCGAGACATAGGAAAAATTTTAAATTAATACAAATCTCAAAATTGAATTAATCTTCTTAAACTATGTCTTCCTCACACTTTCAATGCTCAAATCCCCTAATTTGACTGTTGGAACTCAAAGATTAATCCACATAACTACAAACGAGTTTCAATAAACCATTGAAAATTACAACAATTCACAAGGGTGTGTGTAAATTTTCAACTTGAGAAAGTTTCTTTTATTGTTTTTTAAAAATAATTTCACAAACATAGAAATAGAAACATAAATACATTTATTTACAATAAAAGCTACGGATATTAAGGTCTTTTTATAATCAATGCCTTCACAATCTTTTGATTCGGTTCATGCTCTATTTAGAGATAATGGATTATATTAGTAAATCCATGCTTACATATCCTAATGATTCTTAATTGTGTTAATTGATTCTTTTCATTTTTTCATTTTATGTTTTTAAGTTTTTTATGGTTGGACTTAACAACGTGGATGTAATTTTGGTCATTACATGTGCTAAGTGATATAATCACGAAAGGGGACACAATAATTTTATAGTGTATTGAAGCTAGAGGGTCATATCATGTCCCTAGGTGACTAGGTATTTGTGTTATCACAAAGAACTGAAACATTTAACTAGCAAAATTTTTCTAATAATTTAAAAAAAAAAATGTGTATATATATATAGGATTATATTTATTTCCCTAAACCATTAGCATGTGTATACGTGTGGACATATACACCTTTTCTTTTCTCTTTTTTTTTTTTTTTTGGGAGGGGGGGTGTTGTGGGGGACTAAGAAGACACACTTAACATTCACCGCGCATAGCAAATGTTGTGCACACAAAAAAATTATGAAAAGCAATAAATAAAAAAAAGGCCTAATAAATTGTTTATTGGGCATAAACCCTAGTCTATCATTAATATATATATTTTAACAAATAGAAAAATTGTTGCCATACTTTTTTAATTTATATATGCATTAGTGCTACTAAATTCACTCTCGATCACTTGGTTAATTGAAAGTTTGAAACAGTGAACTAATAATGTCTAACTGTGGTCCGAGTTACATAATACAACCATAATTTATACATATAATATTTGTATAAAAATACTAAGACCGGTTAAGACTTGGATGTAGTATGAATCAAATTAGGAACTTGTCATAAAGAATCAATCCTCTTTTTCTTTCTTCTGTTTTTTTTGCTTTTTGTTTTTTTGTTTTTTTGCTTAGAAAGCAAGAAAACAATCTAACAAAAGGCTACCTTAAGTTATCTGAGATTATGAAACTTTTTGTACTTAACTATTTGCATATTAGGTTGATTAGGCCAATTGGTGATTGAATTGGCACTCAATCACCTAAACAAGTTAATGACCAATCCGATTTTAATAACTAAGATATATACATTATTATGTATGAACCCAAATTTTCCTCTCTTTTTCTTTTCTCCTCCCCATTATTATGTATGAATCATTTCCTGCTTGAAATAATTATGGTGTAAAATTGTCTTCAATGATCTTATCCAAAACAGAAGAAAAAAAGAAAAAGAAAAAAAAGGAAGGTTGTCTTCACTACTTTAGAATTTACATGCTTTAGATATAGGAAGTTGACCATATATTGACGACATTATGATCAAACAAGTATGGTTAAGCATTAATGTAATTAATTATGATCTTGGTTGGCAAGGTGTTTACTGACATTGCTTGTAAGATATTAGTTTTGTCAAAAGTCTAGATACCCTTAGCCATTAAAAAGGAAAAAAAAAAAAAACGAAATTTTATTTATATAGCATCAAGTTAGTAGCTTGGACATCTCGTTGTTTGGAAAAAAAATAAAAATAAAAATAAAAAAATAAATAAATGGTACAACACATTGAGTCATTGACACAAACAGGGCAAAATCCAGAGCAACACCCCCAAAACAAGAAAAAGAAAAATCGAGAAAAGTGACGGTTTGTCCCCCACGCAGCAGCCCATAACAACATTAGGCTTCTATCGATAAATTAAGTATGGCCTACGATTCCCAGCAGAAATAAAGACCCTGAAGTGCAGACTTGATTATGTAAGACAGACTCTGCATAGGCCCAAGCTAAATGCTCTGGCGTAGCTGTGGTCATTTAATTGAGGGAACGGCTATTGCAACCCCCATTCCTATAAGCCCACCCCCATCCTTTAGGTTTTTAAGGTTTTATGTAAAATATAAAAAGTTTTTATGAAAACCGGCCGTAATTTTTATTAGAAAACATCATTTTGAACAACTTTGCAGAAGAAAATTTTTCCAAAATCTATCGTTTAAATATACTTTTTAACCATTTATAGCCTTTATTTCATTTTTTGTCAAAAGTCTACTTAAACGATAAATTTTGGAAAAACTTTCTTCTACAAAGTTGTTCAAAATGATGTTTTCTAGTGGAAATCACGGCCGGTTTTCATAAAAACTTTTTATATTTTACATAAAATCTTAAAAACCTAAAGGATATGGGGTGGGCTTATAGGAATGGGGGGTTGCAATAGCCGTTCCCTTTAATTGAAGATCAAGTACAACCAAACACAACCCAGTCAAGCAGAGGATCCAAATCCCAATTCCGGTCCTATCTAATAGGATCACCTCAGCCCAAACAGTCAAGGACCTCTTAACCCTACACAATTTTATCCCAGTATGCTAGTCTATTGGGCTCCTTAATCTAATTAATTCTGGACATCCAAGTAGGTCCGAGTGGTCAATGGCTCTCCGGTCGAATGGTATGTCCTATCTTAATTGGGGTGTGGGGTTTGGGGAGGTTTTAGTTTATTTTCTATGTGGACGTGTGTGTTCTCTTATCGTTTGACTTGGAAAAAATAAAAAAGAAAAAAAGGTAAGCAAGCCCATGTGGCTTTTTAGAAAGGATTGCTAAAACGGTTTGCATCAAATGTGGAAGTTACCACCTCATGAAAAATGAAGATGAAGAACTAGTTATTGATTTATTAAAAGAAGTCATACTCAAGCCTATATAAAAAATGATGATCTTGTGCAAGTTATGTGATTATCTCTAATCCAATAAGCAATATATGGTCCCCGCAATTTAATAGTTTTAGAACTGCTACAACATTGAATGTTCACTAAATTAGACCTCTCAGATCTATATCTTAATGGCATGGCGTCAAGTACAACCAAACACGACCTAGTCAAGCAAAGGATCCAAATTTTCTCCCAGATACAGACAGTCATGATCCTCTTTAATCTTTATCCCATGCGGCACAATTTTATCCCAGTATGGCAGTCTATTGGGCTCCTAAATCTAATCCCAGTTACCAAGTAGGCCCCAGTGGCCTTTTAGAAAGGATTGTTAAAAACTTGAAACAGTCATGATCTTGTATAAAAAAAAAAAAGGGATTGATCATGTGCTAAGTCATGTGAATAAATATTTGATGTGCACTAATTGATGATAGGTCAATTTATTAGTTGGAGGTGTTGCCTGATCACTAATTTAATTAAATCTTTGATTTATACGTTTATTTATTTATTTTCTTTAAGGCTTTATTTGGTTTGCAAATTTTATCAAGGAAAAAATATATATATATATATATATATATAAAAGGAATTGTATTTTTTTTTATTTGGTTGTAATGGAAAATTAGAAGAAAAAGAATAATTAGAATAATTTACCTTAATATGATTTTATTTTTTTCTTTCTATTATATTACAGAAACTTGTCCAATGGTGCCTTAATTATCAATTTTAATCATAATACGAAGCTGAGTGTTTTGTTTTGTTTCTTTTTTCTATAAAAAAAAGAGAGGAAGAAATCCACCATACGACTCATATATATGTAAGTCATATAACATATATATATATATATATATATATAGAAGCAAATGTTCCAGTTGTGAAACGGCAACATGTAGCATACATACTTTGTTACATATGATTTAAATTAATTTAATTATTTGCATTGATATAACATAAGTAACCAGCAGGTTGCTTAGTCTTCACCTACTAGAGCTATTGGTCTTCTGACCGTTGGCAACTTTATTGCATCTGTTACATATGCATGTAACTGCACCCATTAACACCACCAATTAATTATCATTTACACACCACAAGCATAACATAAGGCACATAGCCGGTGGGTACATAGCATCTAAAAGGATAGGTATATATAATAAAAAAATCTGCTATTGTCTCTATTAGATGATTCACGTTTTGAGCTTTTCTATTTTTTCATTGAGATATATATATTTCTCTGAGCATTGGGCAATTTAAGGTTTGTTGGAAGTCTTAGCTGCACATAAGGCTATTCGGAAGATTATTATATCTTGGGAGAGAATCGTTAATCAAACCTAATGCAGACGAGAGCGTATTTTCTCTAAGGATAGCGCATCACGCGTGCCTTGATCCACAGACTATTCTAAACTCTTATATGATTACATAATTATCTTGATTTATTGTTATTTCATATTATTTATTTATTATTAAAAATTTATAGAATTTCTCACATTATATCTAGCATGCTTTCTGGTAAAAAACCGAACATTCTATATACTTGATGCTAGACATGACAAGTACGGTGGCCTATCCTTTTTGGGTAGTCGAAACCTGAATTGTCCTCATCGTCTGCTTGGGTTTCAGCTTTATTCTCGGTGCTTCCACTGGCCTTGTTTTCACTAAAATCCTTGACATCATTCGCTTCGCCATCACTTAGTAGCTGACGCCCAGCCTGCACCAAAGTGAGCCTTTTCGCATCGGCTTGTAGAGTTGCCAATATCAACATGAAGGCCACCAAGAGCACAAGTGCGGTCTTCATGATCATCGGATTTGTCGCTAATCCCTGGAGAGAATTAAGCATGTCAAAAAAATTTCATTAATTTCTAAAACAACTATTTAATTAACCAATTAAATACAGCACAAGCTAGTGAACTAGCTCAAAAACTAGGGTATGGAGTGGACCACTATATATATCTTGCTTCGAGAAGCTAGCTGTTTGAAGGAGCAATGGGGTCTAAGCTAGGGTGGCAATATATAGGTGATTCTTAATTAATTTGTTACTATGTTTGGATTAATTAGTGGATATCAGTGGAATGGGGTAGGTTAAGATAATAAGATGTGAGCACTAGCAAGGGATGCCGTGTGGGAAACACAAATTCATGGCATCATTGGGCCAGGTTGCGGCCACCAATGATATATGTTATTATGATTAAATTTGATAGTTAAGTCATTTTCAAGGTATACCAAATTTGTGTCAAAAACACAAATTCATAGCACCATTGTTCCAGGTTCTTCTAGAAATTATGGATATGATTATTAGATATGAGAATCACACCACATAGACGTACATATATCAGAATATCGCATGATAAGGTGACTAGTCGATTATATATCAATTTTATAAGTCACTGGGGCAAACCTAGTTATAAAGAAGGGTGAGTTAAATGGTAGGATTAGGATAGGTTAGAGATTCGAAACCCTCCAATAATTGTACTAAAAGAAGACTATTTATTATCACTTCTTCCACTTTCTTTTGCTCTCTTATATATCTACTTTGGTAACATATATTTTAGAAAATAATAAAATAATCGATCTATCTAGGCAACTTGGGCGTTCTAAAATTGGCTTTATTGTAAATTTTTAATTTTTTGGTAGCTAACGTGTTCGATGTTTTTTCTGTGAGTTCAGTGACGTTAATAGAGGTCGTGTTACAGATGGGGCTGCCTTAGTGGGAGTGTAGGGAGCTTCAAATTTTTTTGAATATTTGTGGCTCTTTTCAATCTACTAAAATTTCTCTTGCCCATCATTAATAAATGAAAAAAAAAAAAAAAATATGTGGAGTATTATGAGGGTGAGTTCAATGGATCAAAAATACACTTTGGTGCACGCGTTTTGGTCATTGTTATAATACGGAGTACTTCTTATTGTGATCTTCTAGCTGTACATATATATGTACGAGTACGTGTATGACCCTACCATCTTACTGTTCCTATTCAAAATTATGGTGTATATATGAGATAGAGTCGTAGTGGTTTAATTGACCCATTTATGTATGACACTGTTATCCTCTAAATTTAGATGGGGTTGTACATACTACATACCTTAATATGTTATATTAATTTTTTGATTTTATTTTAAACAAGGGTAAATTACATGAAGCACCTTTAAATTATAGGCCAGTTTCACAAAACCCCTCTAAAATTGAACAAATAAGTCCACAACGTATTAATTTGTGATAGACTTTGCTCATTTTTTCAAATTTAATGTTGATTTTCGTCAACATTTTGTTCTATTTTCATTTTCATCCATTAATGTCCAATTTGATGGAGGGAGTAAAGTATCATCACAAAGTACATAGTACTTCAAGAGGATGTAGTCTAAGACGAACACGCTTTGATATCATATTAAGTTCTACACTCAATCTAAAAACTTGAACTATTAGGTGAAGTCTCAAACAGATATATAAAGTTATGTCATATTTTATATTTAACTAATATAAGATGTGGTATTTTTTCTTTTTTTCTTTTTTGGTTTCCCATGGTGTCCCCAGGCTTTGCCTAAGACTAATCTTTCGAGGTATTGTCGGACGCCGAAGTGGGGACTTCTTCCAAGAAAGTTTGTTGCTGCATCCACAAGGGCTCGAACCTGATTAGACCCCTTGCTTAAGCGACCAGAGCCTTTTTCACTCCCAAGATGTGGTATTTTTTCAACAGATACAATATACATCTAACATACATGAATCTGTTACATAAACATAGCCTTTTATTAATTTTTATTTTTTTTCCTAAATATTTTCAGGATGGACGGCAGCTGGAGTTGTTGGCCTACAAGCCACACATCCATCGCACGTTGCACTAACATACATAGAAATTTTTTTTTTTTTGCTGGTAACATAGATAGAAAACTAGAAACTAGTACTTCCAACTTAGTGAAATGGTACATGTGGCATACATACTTTTTGGCTACTTAAGTGCTGGTTCCTCAATCCTCATTATTGTAGCAGCTATTTGCATCAGCTTGGTGCTTGGAATAAGCTTATGGAGGGTAACCTCCGCGAATTGGCTTGGGATAGTCTATTGTGAAGTTCATGGATTTTTCGTTTTCAGTTTTATTCTCCGTGCTTCTAGTTGCCTTAATTTCCTTAACATTATTAGCGCCGCCCACGTTAGCCTTCCGTCCAAGATTCGCATCAGCCTGCCTCAAACCGACCCTTTTCGCATCAGCTTGTAGGGTTGCGGCCAATATCAGCACCAAGGCGACCAAGAGCACGAGCGCGGTCTTCATGATCATGACCGTACGTTGCATATATATATATATATATATATTTCAATCTCTAAAAACAACTGATTAAACAACTAATCAAATTCAGCGTAAGTGAAGTGAAACTAACTGGAGTACTTATGGAATAATGTAACCACGTTTTGTTTTTCCTGCTTGGTGAAACCCTTTTGAGGGAGCAATGAGAGGATTGGGCTCTACGGGTGGCAATATATAGGCGATTCATTGTTGGTGTGATTGGATTCGTGGGCTGTAAGAACTAGCAAGGATGCAGTTTGTGTGGGATTCGCAAATTCATGGGGCCGTTGGCGGACGAGGTTGTGGCCACCAAAGAAGTAATTAGGATTGGAATTGATAGTTAAGGCATTTTTTCCTAATGTTAATGTTTGATCCATCTGTATAAAGTACGGATATGGACGCAGGTATGACGATCTGACACGATACAAATACGTCATGTAATGCAACAAATTCTGAAGAAATAGAATATGGATATGGCGAGAATAAATTAACTTGTAATAATTTAATTATGCAAACATTCCTAAATTAGTAAATTATATACAAGTGTAAAAGGAGAAGACATCATTTCCATTTGTTGATATTGGAGGTTTAGATTAATAAGTATATATTTTATTGATCATAAAAATAAAAATTATAAATTATAAATTATGGAGTAGGGGTCTCCTCACCACAACCATTGATTATGCTTTGCCCCGAATGCTTAATGGCCACAATATGATCATCAGTTCTGTTCCGGGTTGATGGACTCAAAATTTTCCCATCACCCTACTCTATCGAGGAAGGGGCACACTGGGAATAACTCAAAACACAGGTTTACTTCACTCATTAAAACAACAATTGGGTCTTGATTGGAAAACAAAATTTGACAGGAAATTAAGAGACAGAATCGAAGTTGGGATCTTTAAATCTAATTCAAGCGTTTGTGTCGATTGATCATAGATTTTTTTTTTAAAAAAAAAAATTAAGAATTGGAATTATAATTTTGAGGAAAATTCCGTGTAATTGGTTATTAGTACGACAAAAAAAAAAAAAAAAAAAGAAAAAAAAAGAAGAAGAAAAACTCCCAATTCTACGAGTAGGAGGCATCATTTGGATTTCCAATGACAGAATAGTCAAAATCTTTTAAGAAAAGATGACTCTCGACTGCTTTAACAAGCACAATCTTGTTATCATTACCGTTATTAATCTCTCACCATCATCATCTCATTATCATCACCAACACCATCATCATTGTCACTATCACTACCACCACAGCTTTTCATCATTTGCGATGATTTTTGGCCATCGCAAAATGTGCATTTTCTTGTAGTGCCACCTCTAAACCACCACTACAATTATAAGCCATTTCAAAACACCACCCCATAAACTTTAAAATTAAACAACTAGCTTTTTGATGTCGTAATTTGTGATTATTGATACTTTTTTCATTTGTCAAATTTAATGTCTTTTTTCATCAGTTAATGTCTAATTTGATAGAGGGGATAAAGTGTCACAGATTAATATTTTAGAGGGTTATTTATACGATTTCAAAGTTTGGGAGCTCTTATGAGACCAACATATAGTTCGGAGGTTTTCGTGTAATTTAGCCTAAAATCAATGAAACTTTTCAATTATCATAAAGATGCATGGCACACCAATCCTAAGGGCATGGGACTGTCTTATTTATTATACTAATTGGACGGTTGTGGGTTCATCACTGTAGAAGCAAAATTAATTCCTGTGCAAAAAATCCATTCAAAATAAGTGTTTCTATTCCTATTTCCATATTTTCCTCATATTTTCGATCTCATCCCAATCTTCAAACATTTTTGTTCCCTTCAATGTTAAAAAGCTCAATTCCTAGCCTAATTTTATTTGCACAACTTATGTGACAACTAACTTGGTATGTGATATTTGCTTTAATGAATTGTAACTAGGATTGTAACTTGTGCAGGTTAAGAGGTCAATTCAGGATCAACCTGAGTATAAAACCCTCAACCCAACTTAAGTTTCTAGTTTAAACAGTCAGGTTCATACTGTCTGACCCCTCTACGCAGACCCAACCCCTTGAGTTGGGATTTTCCCCCCAAGCCTAACCCAATCATAGTTCCTATCACCATTACTCATTGATAGCCACTAATCTTTAAATTGCACAACTGGGCTTAAAGTTTCTCAGGAGAACAAAGTGTTGGGGTTAAACTACCCTATTCCTACGGATCTTGAGATGCGAATATAGAGAAGAAAAAACGGAAATAAATCAAAGGCAAATAAACAACACACAGATTTACGTGGTTCACCCAATTCAGGCTACGTCCACGGAGTTGCAGCGATTTCACTATGTTTTGAAGAACAATACAAAGAGGTCTCACACCCAAACACTCCCAGACACAGTGCTCTCAAAGACGGCTCTCCACATTAACCTCAGAATATGATAAAACCCTTATATTTCTGGGTTAAAAAAAACATATCTATCGCACATGATCGTACGTGCATGACCCATGCTCGTACGAGCATCACACATGCACGTACGTGCATCAAGAGGAAAAACATGTTGAACAGGCTCCACATAGCCTAACAATCTCCCACTTGGAGACTGGTCCAATCATCAACACCAAACACCACATGCCTCCAAACAAAGTAACTATCGCAGCAACTCATCTTCCTGTCCTCAAGCTGGAAGACCAACCGAAGCTGAGCACAGCTTCAGTTTCTCAATAGTGACACCCTTAGTCAACATATCTGCTGGATTTTCAGTTCCACGAATCTTTTCCAGTATCAACTGTCTACTGTCAAGAAGAGAACGAATAAAGTGGTATCTCAACTGTATATGCTTCGTCCTAGAATGAAACGCCGGATTCTTAGCAAGAAAAATAGCACTCTGACTATCACTGTGTAGAGTACCCCTCTCATTCTTCTTACCCAGTTCATCCAAGAGACCCTGTAACCAAATCATCTCCTTTCCAGCTTCAGTTATGGCTACATATTCAGCTTCTGTAGTAGAGAGAGCAACAATCTTCTACAACTTAGAAGCCCAACTCACAGCTGTACCACCAAGAGTATACACAATTCTTGTAGTACTCTTCCTGCTATCAACATCACCAGCTAAGTCAGCATCCACAAAACCCTGCAGTTTTAAACCTGCTCTTGTGAAGCACAGAGTTGTATCTGAAGTGCCTTTCAAATACCTTAGGATCCATTTGACTGCCTCCCAATGCTGTTTTCCCGGATTACTCATGTACCTACTAACTACTCCCACTGCATGTGCAATGTCCGGTCTTGTGCAGACCATAGCATACATAAGACTTCCAATAGCTGAGGCATAGGGAACCCTACTCATGTAGGCCTGCTCTTGCTCTGTCTTTGGTGACTGATCCTTAGATAGTCTAAAATGACTAGCCAAAGGTGTGCTCACTGGTTTAGCACTATCCATGCTAAATCGACTAAGAACCTTCTTCACATACTCTGTTTGTGAAAGCTTCAGTGTCCCATTGACCCTGTTTCTGATGATTCTCATACCAAGGATTTGTTTTGCAGCACCCAAATCCTTCATTGCAAATTGTCTTGACAACTGCTTCTTGAGATTATTAATCTCCTCAATATTAGACCCCGCAACAAGCATATCATCCACATACAACAGTAATAGGATATAAGAGTTGTCAAAACTCTTAACATAGCAACAATGGTCTGCCTGGCACCTTGTGAACCCAGTGCTACACATGAAGCTGTCAAACTTCTTGTACCATTGTCTTGGCGCTTGTTTCAACCCATACAAGCTCTTTCTCAGTTTGCAAACTTGATTCTCCTTTCTCTGCACTGCGAATCCCTGTGGCTGATGCATATAAATATCCTCCTCCAAATCACCATGAAGGAATGCTGTCTTCACATTTAACTGCTCAAGATGAAGATTCTCTGCAGCCACAATTCCCAGTACCAGCCTGATTGTTGTTAGCTTCACAACTGGAGAGAAAATATCTGTGTAATCAACACCCTCCTTCTGCTGAAACCCTTTCACAACCAATCTAGTTTTGTAGCGCTGGCTACCATCATGCTCTTCCTTTATCCTGTACACCCATTTGTTATGTAAAGCCTTCTTCCCTTCTGGTAATTCAGTTAGTTCCCATGTTTGATTCGTCATTAGTGACTCCATCTCATCCTTCGTGGCTAACTCCCACTTACTAGAATTTTCAACCTGCAAAGCTTCATCATAACTCTCTGGCTCACCACTATCAGTCAGCAAAATGTAGAACAGGGATGGTGAGAAACGCTGTGGAGGTCTAATGTTCCTAGAAGACCTTCGGACAGCCTCTGTGGGTGTACCCTGTTCTACCTGTGGGTCTACATTCTCATTATTTTCCTGACTCCTACTCTGTACTGTGCTCTCAGAAAATTCATCTAAGTCAACAAACTCAGACTTCTTTGGTTCTGGCCCTGCAACAACAGATTTTGCACTTGACCTGTCCTTGTACATAACCTGTTCATTGAAAATCACATTTCTACTCCTGATGATTTTTCGATTTTGATTATCCCAAAACCGATAACCAAAAGCCTCATCACCATAGCCAATAAAGAAACATTTTCTGGACTTAGCATCTAGTTTACTGCGAGCATTAGAGTCAATATGAACGTAAGATAAACAGCCAAAAACTTTCAAGTAAGAAAGGTTTACCTCCTTTCCACTCCATACCTCTTCAGGTATCCTGCAATCCAAAGGAACTGATGGTCCTCGATTTATCAAGTAAGCCGCTGTGCTGACTGCATCGGCCCAAAAAATTTCTGGCAACCCAGCATGCAACCTCATACTTCTAGCACGCTCATTGAGGGTCCTGTTCATGCGCTCAGCCACGCCATTCTGCTGTGGTGTCCCGGGAATAGTCTTTTCCATCCTAATCCCATTAGCAGCACAAAATTCTCTAAACCCCCCATCTATGTACTCTCCACCATTATCAGACCTTAAACATTTTACCTTCAAACCTGTTTCAGTTTCAACCATAGCCTTCCATTTCTTAAAGGTCTCAAATACCTCAGATTTATTTTTCAGAAAATAAACCCATACCTTCCTGCTTGAGTCATCAATAAATGTGATATAATACCGCGAACCTCCAAGAGATGCAACTGGAGAAGCTCCCCACAAATCTGTGTGTACCAACTCCAATTTTTCAGCCTTTGGAGTTCTGCCTCCTTTCAAGAAACTGACCCTTCTCTGTTTCCCAAGAATGCAGCTCTCACACAAATCAAAGTCAAGGGATTTCAACTCTGGTAGTTTCCCTTTAGACAACATCACTTTCATCCCTTTTTCGCTCATGTGACCAAGCCTGCGGTGCCATAGGTTTGTATCAACTTTTGCATCAACCAATGCAATAGTATCTCTCACACTTGAGGTCATGTACAAAGTACCTGTTTTTGTTCCACGAGCCACTACCATGGCTCCCTTTGTGATCTTCCAAGTATCACCACCAAATGTCACCGTGTGACCTTCAGCATCAAGCTGTCCTACAGAAATCAAATTCCTCATCAACTTAGGGACATGTCGCACTTTCTGTATCAACCACACAGACCCATTCGGCAATTTAATGCGAACATTTCCCATACCCACAATGTCCAAGGCTTCTCCATCAGCCAAATACACCTTCCCAAAATCACCTGTCACATAGTGCTCCATGATTTCTCGGTGTGCGGTAGTATGGAAAGAAGCTCCTGAGTCCAAAACCCAAGAGTCAATGGGACTGTCAACAGAAAGTAGTAGGGCATCCTGTAGTTCATCTGTCACAGCATTTGCAGCATCATTCTCATTCCTTTTCTTCTGCGGTTCTCTACAATTTTTCTTAAAGTGGCCAGTCTTGCCACAATTCCAGCATTCTGGTTGTCATCCAGATCTGGATTTACTTCTACATCCTCTTCTAGATTTTGATCTATTCCGATTGGAATTTCTATCCTGTACTCTACCTCTTGTCTCGAGATTTAAAGCGGAACCAGAACCTGAGGTTTCACCCGCATCTCTCCTGCGAACCTCCTCGCTTAAAATCAAATCTCGAATATCTTCATATTTGAGTTTATTCTTCCCTGCAGAATTACTCACTGCCATTCTCATGGCTTCCCAACTGTTTAGCAAAGAAGCCAAAACAATCAAAGCACGGATTTCATCATCAAAATCAATCTCGACAGAGGACAATTGATTAACAATTGTATTGAACTCATTCAGATGCTGCGCAACAGGGGTACCTTCCGCCATCTTCAAATTAAACAACTTTTTCATCAGATGCACCTTGTTGTTAGCCGATGGTTTCTTATACATACTAGACAGAGCGGCCATCAGACCCTTGGTAGTCTTCTCCTTCACAACGTTGTGCGCAACTGACCTTGACAGAGTTAATCGAATAACTCCTAGTACCTGTCTATCAAAGAGATTCCATTCCTCTTCTTTCAAACTGTCTGGCTTCGCCCCTAACAGAGGCAGATGTAATTTCTTCCCATAGAGATAATCCTCGATTTGCATCCTCCAATACCCAAAATCTGTGCCATCGAATTTCTCGATTCCTGTTGCATTTCCTTCTTCTCCGGCCATCGCTCCCACTCAAACCAAAAGCTCTGATACCAGTTGTTGGGGTTAAACTACCCTATTCCTACGGATCTTGAGATGCGAATATAGAGAAGAAAAAACGGAAATAAATCAAAGGCAAATAAACAACACACAGATTTACGTGGTTCACCCAATTCAGGCTACGTCCACGGAGTTGCAGCGATTTCACTATGTTTTGAAGAACAATACAAAGAGGTCTCACACCCAAACACTCCCAGACACAGTGCTCTCAAAGACGGCTCTCCACATTAACCTCAGAATATGATAAAACCCTTATATTTCCGGGTTAAAAAAAACATATCTATCGCACATGATCGTACGTGCATGACCCATGCTCGTACGAGCATCACACATGCACGTACGTGCATCAAGAGGAAAAACATGTTGAACAGGCTCCACATAGCCTAACACAAAGTGCACTCCTTCTAGCTACAGCCTGGCAACTGTTGCTAATTGAGATGAGACATACATACAAGTGGACTCAACTGGATTTAAATTTGGAGAGGATGGAGGAGGTTCAATTAGGGAGTTGGGAGTTGGTGGTACATGATATTAGAGATGAAAACAGGAGCAAAAAGAAGATATGTGTCTTTGCATTGCACGAGGAAGAACAGATTTTATTAGGTGATTACTTGTATAGCTCCACCATCCCCGTTTTTATACTTTTAACTGTAATCATCTCCCCAAAATGAAAATACAATCATGATTGTTTAATGTGCTTCCTTCGCAACAGATATCAGTTCTTGCAGATTATCTTGATTGTTTAATGCATTTCCTTCACAACAGATTTGATTTTTTGTTTGAAATATCAGTTTGAACGGCTCATATTTTCCAGTCATATGATATCTGTTGATTAAATTCAGAGGATTCAAGAGGATTTCAATTTCTGCGATGAAAATGCATTGCATTTAAAAATGTCCAAGGGGTGTAAAGTTATCATTGGAAATGGAGTACATCCAATAATATGAAGCAATAATTGTTGTTATCAGAGGATCTGAGGATGTCCCTTTTCATCCTCCAGCCCCTTTGCTTTTTATTTTTGGGTAAGCATCCCCACTAGTTCTTGTTTGCTCATTAATTGACAGAAACATTAAAGAGTTAAAAAGAGTGACCCACATGGTTGTTGGAAATGATTTAAATTAAATGATTTATTATTTTGTTTTTAAAATCTTTTTGGATAAGATCAAATCTTTTTAGATAAGATCAAATCCTTTTTGGATAAGATCAAATCTTTATTGGATAGACTTTTGAATAAGATCAAATCTTTTCTGGATAAGATAGAATATTTTATGGATAAGATGGAATCTTTGTATTAATGACTAAAAGTTTGAGTCTTACAAGTAACCTATTACTTCTCTTATAAGCTACCAATTCTCCTATATATAGGGATGCTGGGTATGTTATTTGAGAGTTTGGAGAGAACCAACTTGTAGTTACTTTTGGTGTGACCTTGAGGTTCCAAGTTAAGAGTTCTATCTAATACTTAACTACTATATGTTTTGAGTTTGTGTTGGGCATCTTGAAAAGAGGTTAGAGGTACTTGGTTCCTGCAGATTAGTACAAGATCGTAGAGGAACGGATCTGAGTCCGAGCTAAGTTGAATCTCGGAGATAGAGTTGCCATAATCCCTTGCACGAGTGGGAGGCTCCAACTATCTTCAAAAAGCGTTATCGCGCCTCTTAGCTGGATTGGGATTGACTTTATTTTATGTAAGGTAACTCGTATTAATTCTATTATTTTGCTATTTGCCTGCTGGAACGGGATTAACTCTATTTGGTACAAGGTACGTAACTTTTTTTATTATGCTATTTTGCTAATATTCCAACAATTAGAAGTTATCTCATGGATTTATTCCAACAATTTGAAGATAGTTTTCTCCTTATAGTAGCTTCAATTTCAAGATAGTTTACTCTCGTAGCTTTATTTTGAAGATATTTTGCTCCCATTGCATCAATTTGAAAATAATTGAGTCTTGTAGTTACTTTACTTTTCTCAGACTTGAACTATACGAATTCATTTGGTATTATGAAAAGAATTCCTATTGTTTGGATACATAAGATGCCAGAACAACATATACAAAATTATTAGGCAAGATGACATGTTTAGTGTTCTCATGAATGAAATTACTATTGTCTATGGAAATATTAAGTGGTGGATTGATACTGGTGTCACCCTTTACATATGTGGTGACAAAAGCATGTTCTATATCTATGAACTAGTGGGGGTGAGATGAACATCTTGTAGGAACTTCCTCATCTGTAATTGTGGGGAAGACTCCTTTGAGCTTGAATTTACCTCTAGAAGATATAATTCTTCCTAGAGAAGTCTTGTATGTCTTTTACATCAGGAAAAATCTTGTATCTGGTGACTTACTTGGTAAGCATATTTTTTAAATGTTTGAGTTAGACATATTGTCTAGACTAGACTATAAAAGGAAAATTTAGTGGTTTTGATGACGGAAGTTATGCTATTTCGTGTTTAAATCTTTTAATCGATAGATAGGCTAGAGAAAGAATTTTGATTTTTATCAAAATATTTGCTTCCATCCAAATATCATCCATAATTTTTTTTTTTTTTTTTTTTTTTTTTTTTTTTTGTCGTTCATGGTGCGAAATACTTGATTTTTATCTATACTAATCCTATTCACGAATTGAAACAAATTAGAATTTTCAATTTTCTACGATGTCTAGTTGATAAAATATTTACAAGTTGATGATAGCTTTGGCTGCTTTAAAAATAATTTGATCATTCATCAAATGGATATAAACACTGCATTCCTAAATAGAGAACTTGAAGAACAAAATTTATTTTATACAAGCTAGAAGGTCTTGTTTTGCTTAAGAATGAGAAGAATGTTTGTAAATTAGTCCAGTACTTATATAGGCTGAAGCAGGCACCAAAGCAGTGGCATGAGAAATACAGGAGAACGTTTCTTGAGAATGGTTATCAGATAAATGGGGCAAATGTATGCGTCTATAGCAAATTTGATGGCAATTCTAGAGTGATCATATGTTTCTATGCAGATGATATGCTATTTTGGCACAGATCTTGAGTGTGTCAGTGAAATAAAGAAGTTCTTGTCATCAAATTTTGATATGTAGGATCTTGGAGAGCCTTATGTCATTCTCGGAATCGAAATACTCAGAACTGATAGTAGGATTGCATTCTCACAATCAAATTATGTTGAGAAAATCTTGAGGAGATTTGATTATTTTGATTGTTCTCCGACACCAACTACTTATGATTTTGGCATCAAGTTAAAAATGAATGAAGGCTAATGTGTATCTCAACTCAAATATTATCAGATTATTGGTAGTCTTATTGATGCAACACACTGCACAAGGTTAGATATCACCTATGCAGTAGGAAAACTAAGTAGAAACACGAGCAATCTTGGTAAAGAGTACTGGACCGCATTGAGCAGAGTTTTGAGATATTTGAAAGGCACAATGCATCATATGTTGCATTATGGGAGGTTTTGTACTGTACTTGAAGAGTACAGTGATGCAACATGGAATTCATCTTTAGATGACGGGACATTCGTAACTAGATGGATTTTCACTTTGGCAGTATAGCTTATTCTACTGTGGAATCTGAGTTTATGGAACTCTCATCCGCGGGAGAGGAAGCAAAATGGCTGAATAATTTATTGGTAGACGTACCAATATGGAATAAGCTAGTACCATCAATTACCATATGTTATGATAATCAAGCTGCTATGCTTAAAGCATATATTGAGATCTATAATGGGAAATCTAGACCAATTCGTCTGATGCATAATCTTGGAAGGGACTTATCTCTATTTCTGATGAGATTATTGATATACAATATGTGAAGTCCAAGGAGAATTTGGCTGACCCCTTAACTAAGTGTTTTGGGAGATATTTTATTTCAGCTTCATCGAGGGAAATGAGACTGAAAGCCTGTAATTGAGTTATACTTAGTGGGAACCCAACTTGATGAGAATTCTCAGGTTCAATGGGAAAAACAAGCTAAGAAACAACCGTTGTGTGTGCACTAAATTTATGAAATTGAGTCAATTCCTATGATGAGTTAGTGCAATTCCTACAGTTGGTTTCCTTGCAGATGAGTCCTGTGAATTGTGAGAGGTTGAGAATTTAATATCTCTTAATAAGTCTATATATCATGTGGATAGGAGTGTTACAGGATGCATTCTTGATAGACTTACCTTTCTGAGTGTTGAAACTAGTCACTTCACAGGAGATAACAGGCTGTCTCCGGATCACTTAGTAAAATGGGATTCGGCACAAACTCAAAAGGTGCCAGCTTTAGAAGTACAATAACCTGTGAAAGGAATGTGTGTATGACATGTCGGTTTGTCTACATGGGTCCTTAAGTTCAAGGCACGTCCACTTAAGTTCTCTGATAAATTTTGATGTGTTTATACTAAGTGGAGGTTCAAGTCTTGAAGACACCTTCATTTATGCACATGACTTTCCTAGATGCCCATTGTTATTATTTTCGTACTGATTTTATTAATTTAAATCAAGTGGGGGATTGTTGGAAATGATTTAAATTAAATGATTTATTATTTTGTTTTTAAAATCTTTTTGGATAAGATCAAATCTTTTTAGATAAGATCAAATCCTTTTTGGATAAGATCAACTCTTTATTGGATAGACTTTTGGATAAGATCAAATCTTTTCTGGATAAGATAGAATATTTTATGGATAAGATGGAATCTTTGTATTAATGACTAAGAGTTTGAGTCTTATAAGTAACCTATTACTTCTCTTATAAGCTACCAATTCTCCTATATATAAGGATGCTGGGTATGTTATTTGAGAGTTTGGAGAGAACTAACTTGTGGTTACTTTTGGTGTGACCTTGAGGTTCTAAGTTAAGAGTTCTATCTAATACTTAACTACTATATGTTTTGAGTTTGTGTTGGGCATCTTGAAAAGAGGTTAGAGGTATTTGGTTCCTGCCGATTAGTACAAGATCGTAGAGGAACGGATCTGAGTCCAAGCTAAGTTGAATCCTGGAGATAGAGTTGCCATAATCCCTTGCACGAGTGGGAGGTTTCAACTATTTTCAAGAAGTGTTATCGCACTTCTTAGCTGGATTGGGATTGACTTTATTTTATGTAAGATAACTCGTATTAATTCTATTTTTTTGTTATTTGCTAACTAGAATGGGATTAACTCTATTTGGTATAAAATACGTAACTTCTGTTATTATGGTATATTGCTAATATTCCAACAATTAGAAGTTACCTCATAGATTTATTCCAACAATGGCGTCCCCTTTTCGTGCAAATTGAAGCCTAAGTAATATCACTATTTTGCGCAAGACTTCGAGCCCTAGGTGGTGGCAGAAGTCTGGCCAATCACTTGGTGACATGTGCTCTATGTTTGTGGCCGCCCATTGATGTGAGCCGCACCTCTGCAGGGCACTTTGGTCTTCGCTAGTGATGGACTGATGGGTTCAATGTCCCTACGCACCTGAAAGAAAGTGGGGGCCACTGAGCCATCCGTTCAATGGCTTTTCACAGGAGAATGCATCTGGTGCATGCTACTCTAAATCTTAAAATTTGATGGTACAACACATAAAATGGTGGTTTGGGCCCTCACCTGTTTGGTCGTTGTCTCCTAAAACGGTTCTTAGAAATGCGTTTTGAAAAACGATAAAATTGTTTAAAAACATGTTATTTTCAGTGGATTCATTATTCTTGAATAGAAAAATAGAAATTAAGGATATCATCTTAATGTTTTCTGAGAATTGGCTATTTTAAATAAATTTTTGGAAAATAATTTTCAAAATCACATTTCCAAAGAAGTTTGTTTTATAAAATTCTGTTTTCTGAGAATACAAAATTTAGAGAGAGGATAACCTTATTTTTCTATTGATTGAGGGAAATTCTATGGTACTCATGAAAAATTCTATGGGCCATTAAATTTTTCATTAAATATTGTGATTTTCCCATAAAAACTAAAATCTAAAATTGGATTGAAGACAAACGGCTGAGGCCATGTGAGTCTGCAAGCAATGTGGGTTAGATAGATCAGTACCATTAATGACCTTTCCAATCTATAAATTCTCTGTAATCAATCACCATCCAAAGACCATATATGTGGTATTCATGTGATACTTTGGTCCTAGAGATGGCAATACCATTACATAATTGACCAAACGCATTTCCTTTTAAGGACCATAGGAGACAAAATGGATATAAGATCAACCATGGCCTCCTCAAGACCCAGAAAATACAACATTGCCAAACTTACCTTCTTTTTTCTTTTTCTTTTTCTTTTTTTATGAGCTACATTTATTTTGCTTCAGGAATATACCTAACCCTCTCCATCTTTCAGCCAGAACGGATCCAGTTGTTGGGAGATTAGTTGGTTTAATTTGGTCTAGACCTAATTAGAAACTGGCAAAACGTGGACCCACACTTTTTTTTTTTTTTTTTTTTGGCCTAACAACACTCCGATTAAACACCAAATTAACTTGTTGATTGTCATCAACTTTGAGTAAACCATTCAAGATTTTTATTATTATTATTATTATTATTATTATTATTATTTTTTATATTAAACGATGATATCTCTAGCCCAGCATGATCCTTGCTTAGCAATCTAAAAATGACCCACTAAGAAATAGCCCCTGCATTTGTATTTTCTGCTTAAACCCAATTAACGAAACTAAATTGAAAACGAAAATTTACAATTAGCAACCCACTTGATTTTCAGGTCACCGATTGGAAATCAGATCAATGGCTGCATTTGAACAGGGCTGAACTTTAATGTAATTGGGTGAGTAGCTGTCTGAACAATTATTATTTAATTTTTATTATTAATATGTTTAACGAAAACCTCCATGCATGATTAAACCATATGTTCACTTTGTTAAAATGCAGGGGAGGGAAAGCCAATTTGTTAAGGTCCTTTGTCACCATTCACATTCCTTTTACAGGTAAAGGGACTCCATTCAAAGAGTAAAATGGACAAATTAAAGGAAAAGGCCACAAGGGTTTCATCAGTGGTTAGGCTTTTAAGAAGGACAACAATAATTTGCTTATAAAAGAGAAAGAGGATCCAAACTTAGAGAGCATAGCTCTACAAAAATGTGATTCTTCTACTTCTTAAGGGCTTGTTTGGGGGTAGCTTTCCCAACCTAATTGCTATTAAAGTAAGAAGATTGTATCACTAAGGCTTCCTTGTTACACAACCTAGCATGGTCTGCTTTTCTCTTCGTATATCCATGTTTGTCTAAATATCATTCTAGGAAACAACAACATATATTATGAAGATGCACCTAGATTAGGTGGTACAGATTAATTGTTGCTGTACCAAAGGCTTCATATGAAAATTACTATACACAAGAAAGGAAACAACTTTGCCATGGAGTATTGTTATGAATATGCCCCTAAATTGAGTGGTATAGCCTCTTTGCTATCATATCGGAGGCCTAGGTTCAAATCCTAGCCATAGCTAAAAAGGAGAACAAAGGGGGAAAAAAAACCTACAATTACAAAACATGTCCTTAAATTAGATGGTAAAACCCTCATCGGCGTCATGTTGGAGATCTGGGTTTGAAACCAATGTTGATAGACTGACATCCATCTAACAACCATACAGCTGCTTAAAATTTTTATTAAAAAAAAATGATTACTTGAATAAAAAGACCAAAATATCTTAATGATCTAAAGAGCATTAAATTTTTCACGAATGTCATGAATCATGCTTTTCCATTAAGCTAACTTTTCGGTAAATTGGGCAACTTTTGATTTACATCCAACCAGATAATTGCCGTGACAATACAGTAAATTTTGAAAAGTGAAATAATTCAATGAACTAATAGGCTAAGGGGACAATTATATTGGAAGCCCTAAACTCAAGAATCCATATTTCATAATGAAAGCAATAGGATGTCTTTCTTTCTTTTTTTTTTTTTTCTTTGTGGGGTGGGGGGGGGGGGGGGTGGTTGTAATAATTAAAAGGCATTAAGGTACAAAAATAGAATTAAAAAATTTTATGTACCCTATTATAATGTGGTGACCTCACCACGTTAAAAAGTCACCACATTAAAAGGTAATTGATCACATGTTGAGTAGTGTAATTGATTATCACATAATTAATGGGGCGACTAGATTATCAAATTATGTGAAAAGTTATTATATTGTGGCACGGTATCCTAATTTTTCTAAGTTTTTTATGGTGTGGTTTAGAATTTCCTATTGAGTGAAGTACAAAACGATAGTCGTGATCTGAACCACAATTATTTCGTCTATTGTCTATACATAGCTGCGCATGGTCTGCACCAACCACTAATTTTTCCTCCTTATGGCATTTGTGTCTTCAGTCGATGGATCCAAAGCACTTTTTTAAAGGCTCACAGCGATTGGTTTATGGATGTTGACTTGTTGGTGTTCTGAGACAATTATTTGGCCTTTTGTTTATATGGAACAAGGGGTTGCCTTGCATTAACCCATTCCAATGCCCATTATAAATCGAGGAGTTATAATTGTTTCCTAAAACAGACGGTTCTTTTTTCTTTTTCTTCTCCTCGTGACTCAGGTTTCCTAAAACAGACGGCTTTTTTTTGTCTTTTTCTTCTCCCCGGATTTGTTCTCGTATTATATGCACCAACTCATGGTTGTTGGGATCTTTTGGATCGTAAAATGGAGAAAACTTGACAATAACAAATTGGAGAGGAGCTGAACCCATGCAGGTGAGTGTGAGAAACACTATATAAAGGGATGACACTTTGTCTTATGGCCATCCAAATTGAAAAACCCAAACAAAGAATTAAAAAAAGAAAAACCTACATGTAATGGCTCTCTTCTTCCCCTTTCCTCCAGGATGTTTTCGTTTACTTGTGCTCCTACTTCTTCCCATCTGCTCTCTGTTACTTTTGAAACAGAAGAAGAAGAAAGGAAGGGAAGGAACCAAGCTTCCTCCAAGCCCTCCAAGCCTTCTATCATAGGCCATTTGCACCAACTGGGCAAATTGCCTCGTCAAAACCTATGGAAGCTCTCCCAAAAATACGGTCCAGTCATGCTACTGCAACTTGGTAGCATCCCCACTCTAGTTGTTTCTTATTCTAATGATTTTGATTTTGTATACACTGCTTCTTTTTTTGGGCGTTCAGAAAATCTGATACTTGGAAAGTGTACATAAAATAATTATTCATAATCTTGTGCTTTTCAAAATTATGCCATCTTATTTTCAGGATACATTCGTGGGTGAAATAGACGCAAGTTCAATCACAATTGTGTGGGCAATGTCCGACCTAGGGAAGAACCCCAGAGTGCTAAACAAGGTACAAGCTGAAATCCGTGGCTGTGTTGGAAAGAAAGCAAAACTAGATCAAGATGATTTGAAAAACTTGAAGTACTCGAAAATGGAGGTGAAGTAAACTTTCAGGATGAACCCACCAGCAGTGCTATTACTCCCGCGTGAGACCATACGCCATTGTAAGATTGGTGGAGATAATGGTTATGATATTTACCCCAAAACAAGGATCCTAGTCAATGCGTGGGCGATCGGAAGAGACCCCAAGAGCTGGGAAAACCCGGATGGATTCTACCCAGAAAGGTTTGAGGAAAATTGCATTGATTTTAAAGGAAAGCATTTCCAGTTGGTGCCATGTGGTGCAGGTCAAAGGATTTGCCCTGGTTTGGCCATGGGAGTTGCGACCGTACGTGGAATTCACATTGGTTAACCTTTTGTATTGGTTTTCCGAAAAAAAAAAAAAGGCTTCTCTCTCCATCCCATTAGGCAGTTCCCAATCAAACCAATACAAAAGGTCAACCAATGTGAATTCCACGGTCGCAACTCCCATGGGCCATGGGCAAACCAGGGCAAATCTTTCGACCTGCACCAAATGGCACCAACTGGAAATGCTTTCCTTTAAAATCAATGCAGTTATCCTCAAACCTTTCTGGGTAGAATCCATCCGGGTTTTCCCAGCTCTTGGGGTCTCTTCCGATCGCCCACGCATTGACTAGGATCCTCGAGCATAGAAGAGGACGGTGGCGGCCTTACTGTCCATAAGAAAACCCCTCTTTATCTTGTGCCCATCAAATATATTTTTGGTAAGAGTCAGGGTAAATCAACCTTCTGAGAAGGATGTTTTTTTTTTGGTTCCTTTTTTTATTTTTGGGTCTGTCCGTCTGTGCATGGGGTGGGGCGGGGTTTTTATTTATTTATTTATTTATTTTGGTTTTGTATTTTTAAATTTTTTTTTTGGGCGGGGGGGGGGGGGGGGGGGGGGGGGGGGGGTGGTTGTTTGCTGGTTCACTGCATTAAGATGTCTGTTTAGCTATCAGATTTTCTATCCTAAATGAAATGAAATAAAGTCAATAATTTGTCCAAGTGGTTTATGTTATCATGATTGGGAAGTAGTAATATATTGATAAGTGTTAATTACGTCTTTCCGGTGGACGGAATGGTCCTAGAACCTTTTGTCAAGTAAGAAGTCTTAGGTTCAACTCTCACCATTCCCCCTCAAAGCCATCCTTATGAACTCTGTCCAGTAATTGCTTGGTATCGGGTGCAAAACATCTAAAACCTCTTGGTAAAAAAAGAAAAAGAAAAAGTGTTAATGAAGTCTTTCATTGGGAATTTTCTTCATTAATATTGCAGGAAATTATGTTGCCATTTTTTTTCCCCATTAATAAGCTTAGGAATTATATAAGAAGGATTGCTCGAAGATAATAAAGCTCCTACAATTTATTTATTTATGAAAATACCATTTTTATGTAAATGATTCTATATGGTGTAAATTAATTAAAAAATCAAAGAAAAGTTTATGAAAGAGGCCAACAATAATATCTGTTAGCCTTCTTAAGGTTCAGTGTATTTTATGTTGTCTGAGATATCCTTGAAAAATGAATACGGAGTGCCTAACCAACAAGACGATTTTCAGTGTCACACAGAAGCTGTAGAGCACAGGCAACAAAAAAGCATAGCTCTTATTATTTCCACATCGTACAAATGAAAATTCACAATAATGTTACAATAGCCCTCAAAAGATAAAAAATACCCACCCCAACCACCCCCCCCCCCCCCCCCCCCCCCCCCCTCTCTCTCTTCCACTTTCCTTCAGCTTTTGGTCAGACATAAAATACAAAGTTTTTCACGCATAATAATTAGCATATCAGAAAAAAATGGACAGCTTCTCGTCTATCATATTCTGCAATATCCTAAACTGCTCCAACAATTTGCTTAATTTATCATCTTCCTTCTTCACCATGGTAGCCGCCGCCACTAATTCACCACTAATGTTGTTTAGTCCACTGTTTACATAAGTCCCATCATCTGTTTCAACTAGTTCACCTTCCCATGGTAAATTCCTTTCATCCTCCATCAATTCACTCGCGTTAGTAGCCTCCAGAACTCCACCACCATTAATTTGATACTGTCCCTGATGAAGTTTGAAAAGGTTCGGGCTCTGGCTGACCCTTCCTGGACAAAAGGGGGCTGCAGCCAACTTCAACCATTTCATCTAGAGAAGGATGAAGTAAATTATATGTTGAAGAAATACTAGCTTCAAGGTTAAACTCATCCAGACCTCTCTAAGTTGGAGAAGCAACACTATGTCTTTCCAAAACATAAGCTGCAGAGAAAGCTTCTGTGGATAAACTCATTAACCACCAATTGAAGATACGTCGGAAAATCATAACCCACTTTGGAACAATATAGAAGCTTGAATTATGAAGCTCGAGTCGAGCATTCTTTTGTAGCATTACAGAAGGCTCATTTGTTGCTAGCGTCAATCCCATCATTTTACTTGACTGGGTCAGGTATCTGATCAGGCAATTTTCAAGTCCTGATCTATGGGTTTCGATCTCCTTGCCGAAATTAGAACCTATACTCAACCAAGATATGTCATCGGGGAAAGTAGGAAGTTTACAGTCCCTTAATGCACAATAAAGCGGCTCAATTTTTTCAGATGAGCTCCATCCTATGCTCGGCAAGTACAACTCGGCAGCTCTATGCTCATCACTGAACTCCTCCAGCAGAGCAACCTCAGGACATGGCCAACTGGCAGGATTCGCACTAGCTGCTTCAGCAACTTCTCCTAGTGATCGATTCAAGGATTCATTGAAGGCTGAAATACAGTGGTTTGGACCAACTTCATAAATGCTTGTTTCATCAAGAACCTTCAATGAAGAATTCAAGTGGATCAGAGCCAGATTGCGCGTTTTCACGTATTGAAGAACGGGCTGTAGGGGTGATTCACTAGCTAGCTAGCCACTGTAGCCCCTCTCTTAATCGCTCGTCGCTGAAGAACCCATCCAACTGTTCCATTTGCTGTTTCCCAACAAGGAAAACAATCAAAAAGCCACTTATTCCTAAGGGCATGGGACTGTCTTATTTATTATACTAATTGGGCGGTTGTGGGTTCATCACTGTAGAAGCAGAATTAATTCCTGTGCAAAAAATCCATTCAAAATAAGTGTTTCTATTCCTATTTCCATATTTTCCTCATATTTTCGATGTCATCCCAATCTTCAAACATTTTTGTTCCCTTCAATGTCAAAAAGCTCAATTCCTAGCCTAATTTTATTTGCGCAACTTATGTGACAACTAACTTGGTATGTGATATTTGCTTTAATGAATTGTAACTAGGATTGTCACTAGGCTAGGATTGTAACTTGTGCAGGTTAAGAGGTCAACTCGGGATCAACCTGAGTATAAAACTCTCAACCCAACTTAAGTTTCAGGTTTAAACAGTCAAGTTCATACTGTCTGATCCCTCTATGCAGACCCAACCCCTTGAGTTGGGATTTTCCAACCCAAGCCTAACCCAATCATAGTTCCTATCACCATTACTTACTGATAGCCACTAATCTTTAAATTGCACAACTGGGCTTAAAGTTTCTCAGGAGAACAAAGTGCGCTCCTTCCAGCTACAGCCTGGCAACTGCTGCTATTTGAGATGAGACATACATACAAGTGGACTCAACTGGATTTAAATTTGAAGAGGATGGAGGAGGTTCATTGGAGAGGGAGGCGGTGCAGCAGGGATGGTTTCATCGGAGAGGGAGCTAGAGTTGGGGTTTTCCATATAACAGCCTTAACTTTGTGTTTTGGACTCAAAATGCGAAGCTTAGGAGTCGTTTTATCAAATGGAGTTGCTTTAGCTGTCGGATGAGGGGTTGCACCACGTGCTGCGATCTAAACCACATTGGCACGGTGCTGAGAAAACATGGCCTCAGCACTGAATCCAAACGCCTTGTCCATGCTACTCTAAATCTTAAAATTTGATGGTACAACACATAAAATGGTGGATTGGGCCGTTACTTGTTTGGTCGTTGTCTCCTAAAATGGTTCTTAGAAATTAATGCATTTTGAAAACCGTAAAATTGTTTAAAAACATGTTATTTTTAGTAGTTTCATTATTCTTGAACAGAAAAATAGAAATTAAGGATATCATCTTAATGTTTTCTGATAATTGGCTATTTTAAATAAATTTTTGGAAGATAATTTTCAAAATCACATTTCCAAAGAAGTTTGTTTTACAAAATTCTATTTTCTGAGAATACAAAATTTAGAGAGAGAATAACCTTATTTTGCTATTGATTGAGGGAAATTCTATGATACCCATGAAAAATTCTATGGGCCATTAAATTTTTCATTAAATATTGTGATTTTCCCATAAAAACTAAAATCTAAAATTGGAATGAAGACAAGCGGCAGAGGCCATGTGAGCCTGCAAGCAATGTGGCCGGGTTAGATAGATCAGTACCATTAATGACCTTTCCAATCTATATGTTCTCTGTAATCAATCACCATCCAAACACCATGTGGTATTCATGTGATACTTTGGTCCTAGAGATGGCAATACCATTACATAATTGACCAAACGCATTTCCTTTTAAGAACCATAGGAGACAAGATGGTTATGAGATCAACCATGGCCTCCTCAAGACCCAGAAATTACAACATTGCCAAACTTACCTTCTTTTTTCTTTTTCCTTTTTATGAGCTACATTTATTTTGCTTCAGGAATATACCAAACCCTCTCCATCTTTCAGCCAGAACGGATTTAGTTGGTTTAATTTGGCCTAGACCTAAATAGAAACCAGCAAAACTTGGACCCACAAACTACTTTTTTTTTTTTTTTTTTTTTTTTTTTTTTTTTTTTTTTTTTTTCGGCTAACAACACTCCGATTAAACACCAAATTACCTTGTTGATTATCATCAACTTTGAGTAAACCATTCAAGATTTTTTTTTATTTTTTATTTTTTAAACGATGACATCTCTAGCCCAGCATGATCCTTGCTTAGCAATCTAAAAATGACCCACTAAAAAATAGCTCCTGCATTTGTATTTCTGCTTAAACCCAATTAATGAAACTAAATTGAAAAAAAAAAATTTACAATTAGCAACCTACTTGATTTTCAGGTCACCGATTGGAAATCAGATCATCAATGGCTGCATTTGAACAGGGCTGAACTTTAATCTAATCGGGTGAGTAGCCGTCTGAACAATTATTATTTAATTTTTATTATTAACATGTTTAACGAAAACCTCCATGCATGATTAAACCATATGCATGTTCACTTTGTTAAAATGCGGGGGAGGGAAAGCCAATTTGTTAAGATCCTTGTCACCATTCACATTCTTTTTACAGGTAAAGGGACTCCATTCAAAGAGTAAAATGGACAAATTAAAGGAAAAGGCCACAAGGGTTTCATCAGTGGTTAGGCTTTTAAGAAGGACAACAATAATTTGCTTATAAAAGAGAAAGAGGATCCAAACTTAGAGAGCATAGCTCTACAAAAATGTGATTCTTCTACTTCTTAAGGGCTTGTTTGGGGGTAGCTTTCCCAACCTAATTGCTATTAAAGTAAGAAAATTGTATCACTAAGGCTTCCTTGTTACACAACCTAGCATGGTCTGCTTTTCTCTTCTTATATCCATGTTTGTCTAAATATCATTCTAGGAAACAACAACATATATTATGAAGATGCACCTAGATTAGGTGGTACAGATTAATTGTTGTTGTACCAAAGGCTTCATATGAAAATTACTATACACAAGAAAGGAAACAACTTTGCCATGGGGTATTGTTATGAATACGCCCCTAAATTGAGTGGTATACCCTCTTTGCTGTCATATCGGAGGCCTAGGTTCAAATCCTAGCCATAGCTAAAAAGGAGAACAAAAGGGAAAAAAAAAACCTACAATTACAAAACATGTCCTTAAATTAGATGGTAAAACCCTCATCGGTGTCATGTTGGAGATCTGGGTTTGAAACCAATGTTGATCGACTGGCATCCATCTAACAACCATTAAGCTAACTTTTGGGTAAATTGGGCAACTTTTAATTTGCATCCAACCAGATAATTGCCGTGACAATACAATAAATTTTGAAAAGTGAAATAATTCAATGAACTAATAGGCTAAGGGGACAATTATATTGGAAGCCCTAAACTCAAGAATCCATATTTCATAATGAAAGCAATAGGAATTTTTTTTTTTGGGGGGGGGGGGGTAGTAATAATTAAAAGGCATTAAAATACAAAAATAGAATTAAAAAATTTTATGTACCCTATTATAATGTGGTGACCTCACCACGTTAAAAGGTCACCACATTAAAAGGTGATTGATCACACGTTGAGTAGTGTAATTGGTTATCACATAATTAATGTGACTTGATTATCAAATTATGTGAAAAGTTATTATATTGTGGCACGGTATCCTAATTTTTCTAAGTTTTTTATGGTGTGGTTTAGAATTTCCCATTGAGTGAAGTACAAAACGATAGTCGTGATCTGGACCACAATTATTTCGTCTATCGTCCATACATAGCTGCGCAAGGTCTGCACCAACCATAGATTTTTCTCCTTATGGCATTTGTGTCTCCAATTGATGGATCCAAAGTCCATTTGTAAAGGGTCACAGCAATTGGTTTATGGATGTTGACTTCTTGGTGTTCTGAGACAATTATTTGGTCTTTTGTTTATATGGAGCAAGGGGTTGCCTTGCATTAACTATTCGGTATTATAAATCTTAAGGGGTAGGTCGAGTGATCCTATAGCTTTTTGTTAAGTAAGAGGTTTTGGATTCAACTCTCATCACTCTTTTTCAAGGCATCTTCATAAATTTTGGGGAAAATTAGTTAGAAATCTAATTCCCACGTTTCATAAAGTGATAAGTTCTACCAAAACTCTTTTAAAGCGCTAAGTCCATTTAAGTTCCCAAATGGTAATATTGGGTAATTTTTTGATTTGTTATGTTTCACGAATACCAACCTTACCCTTTCGCTTGATATAGTATTTTAGCAATTTAAAATTAAACAATATTCTCTTTGAGTTTATTCTCCACGATTTTCGCAACAATCAATCGCAATCATAAGATTAACATGAAAAATACCCCTATCAAATAATCACAAAATCTTTCCTTATTTTTTTCCCATAATTTTTTATTTATTATTTTTCTCTCCTTTATTTTCTTCACCCAAGATTCTTTCCTAATTTCTCTCTTATAGCAACTCTCCCATAACCGTACCTTCCTTATTTTTTGTTATTTCTCTTCTAATTACACTCCTTATTTTTTCTCCGAGGATTCCTTTTGTATTTTTCTACCATAACAGCTCTCTTATAACCCACACCTTCCTTACTTTTAAAAATAGCATGTAACTAGTTGCTTTATGCTAGAAAAAAATAAAAAATAATAATAAAAAATAAAAAATACATGGAAAAAACATGATATAAAATTTCATGTCACTGTTTTATTTTATAAATGATTTGTTAATGTGTATTTGATTATTTTATTTTATGTCACTGTTCCTTCTGATTATTTTTTTTGTGGATGTAACTTATATTTGATTCTTGTAGTTTCAATGTAATTTAAGAGTAACAAGATTTTGATAGAAAACAATAAGCATTGTATCATTTGGTGTCATTTGTTCTAAATAGTTACTTAGTGATATAGTTATTTTACATTTGGGTGAATGTTTAGGAATAGTTACACAAATATAATTTGTAAAAAAGTAGCAAAATCCGTTTAGGTGCAATAAAAACAAGGAAGTGTTTATTACGTCAGAAAATATTGGGAGGAAAAAAGGAAGCAATAAATGTGAGGTAAAATCCGTTTGGGTGCAATAAAAAAGGAAGCTGTTATTTATGTTAGAAAATATGAGGAGGAAAAAATGGAGCAATCAATGTGGGGGCATTTTGGCCTTGTCATCTCTTAATGGGACTTGAGGCTTTATCATTTTTTAAGTGGGACTTCAACCCATAAAATTAGTTTGCTAAAATAAACTTCTCGCCAAATGCCCCTACATTTTGTCATGTAATTATCTAGTATATATAGGACGGGGAACTAAATGTGCTTAAAGGTTTTTTTTTTTTTTTTTTTTTTTTTTTTGGGCTAAGTAACGAGGTGTCCGAACTGTCAGAGCCCGACTAATCCCCGCTCCCCACGTAGGGTCACCGCCCCATGAGGTTGTTTAACATCCAAGCTAATAGCCCTGACTGGTAACTGGCCAAGAGAGATTGACTAGTTTCGAACCCAGGATGTTTGAGTTTACAGCTCACCCCTTTGCGGCCAGACCAACTCTCATTGGTTGTGCTTAAAGGTATTAGTTGGGTGCAAAACATCATATGGAACCTTCTGATATCACCAAAAAAATAAAAGATGAAAATCAATAAATAAAAAAAAAGGTTCTTCTTTTATTGTCTTTTTTTAATTTGAAAGATGTTTTAAAATTATTGCCTCCTTAAAAATGTAAACAATTATTTTTAATTGATTTCCTAAAGAGAAATGATTCCCAAAACCAAACATACACAAGACGACACAAGATGACACCTGCATAATTCCTTAGGCTCCTTTCCCAAAAAGGTAGGTTCTTTAATTTTTATTCTGACTTGGGTGTAGTTTTCAACTTAATTCCTACACAGCGATAAATCGTGGTTGCTAACCACGATTTTAACAAAATCGTGGTTAGCAACCACGATTTTATGTTGGGTATACAATTCCGTATTTGTAACTCTTGTATTAGTATAAAAAATTTATACACTAAAATCATGGGTACTAAGCACGATTTTAGATTAAAAATTGTGTTTACGAGCTGCAATTATGATGGTTAAGGTGTTTAAAAAATTAAAAAAGCTGGAAAAATTTTAGAACTAAAATCGTGGTTGCTAACCACGACTTTTAAAAAGTGTGGTTGGCAGCCACGATTTCATGAAGAATCGTGGTTACAAAGCACGACTTTATGTTGTGCACGCCACTTCACCTTTCACACTTCACGGCACTTTATGGGCATTGTTTGACTTTTAAGTGTGAATTGTTTACATCCAATTATTACTAGTCATTCGTAGTTAAGTTAGTAGTCATTTAATTTAAGGTTGAATTATTCACATCCAACTACTAGTCATTTGGAGTTAAGTTAGTAGTCATTTACTAAGATGTTTATAGCCATTCTTATATATATATAAATGGTCAATTCTATGGTGCCCTAACCAAAAATTGGATACCATACCCATAAGGTCACTTAAAATAGTAAATTGGTCAGTTCAAATGATAAGTGGGCCACCTGAAATAGTAAATTGATCACTTCAAATAGTAAAGTTGTTCACTAAATGGTAAGTTGCTACATAATGCGGTGAGTGGCCAAGTTTATTGTTCACTATTTTTCAAACATCTTTCTTTTTTCTTGTTCCTTTTTTCAAACTCTTTATTTCTTCTCCTTTTTGCTTGATCCTGGGCCTTGCACTAAAGAATTGATTTATTAGTGCGTAAGGTATTCTATTGCCTTAAGTTCCTTGTGGTAAAAAATGTTCTTCATAAAAAATTAAAAAAAAAAGGTGGTAAAGAATGTTAAATATTTACACTTTTTTTCTTATCATTAAAAGCTAAATATTTAGATCCCTTTTTTTCCCATTTTACACATGGTTTTTGTAATTAACAATCAATGAAGATTACAAAACTTACCGGCCAAGAACTTAAAGAAGACCCAAGTGGGCTACGAAAAATAATTGAAAATTGTCTGAAAAAATTACTCAACAATGCAGGTTTGGTATCCTGCTTTTTGGTTTACTTCTTCGTTTTGACCAAAGGAGGCTTGGAAGTCCATCATAAGGGTTATAAATATGGTGATTAGCCCCACTGGCATTCCTGTGGTCAATTGGGAAGTAGCATCTGCAATTGGAGAGATTGAGGCTTCAATAGCAGCAGTAGAGAAGTGTTATTGTCAACTAGCAACTTGTGTTTCAGTTGAAAATTATCTCTGGAAGTTTCTCTTTTTATTCCCTATGAGATTGAACCCTTTGCCTTTAACATGCATGTATAGAGTTTGGCTTGCTACCCTACCTTTTTTGTGCACTATTTTTGAATACCTTTTTTGTGCTCTACATTTTTATTCGTCACATAATGCCAATTATTTTTTGGAAATGAAAGGAAAAAAAAGAGAGAAAAAGAAATACTGAATCATTTCACTTCATCACTAATATCCCATCACACCATCCATCGAACGGCTAAGATTACGATCAAAACAAAATAAATGAAGTGACCCATAGCACTACTCATTCTAAAATGGTAGGGAAAATCCGGTATAGGCCCAATTGTAAACAGGACATCCCAAGTTATTGACTTGATCAAAAACCTGTACAAATCACATTTATAGAAATTTCACATCTAATCTGATAACCTAATTTACACATACGCATCATATATTCCCAGTGGGGCTACATAACTTCATTGGTCCACTACGTTACTAGTTTCTAAAATGCTAGAAAAAATCCGGCATGGTCCCAGCTGTAAATAGGACATCCCAAGTTATCGACTTATCCAAAAACCTGTACAAATCACATTTATAGAAATTTTAAATCTAATCTGATAACCTCATTTGCACATAAGCATCATATATTTCCCAGTGGGACTACATAACCTCATTAGTCCACTACGTTGCTAGTTTCTAAAATGCTAGAAAAAATTCGGCATGGTCCCAACTGTAAATAGGACATCCCAAGTTATAGACTTATCCAAAAACCTGTACAAATCACATTTATAGAAATTTCATATCTAACTGATAACCTCATTTACACATAAGCATCATATATTCCCCAATGGGGCTACATGACCTCATTGGTCCACTACGTTGCTAGTTTCTAAAATGCTAGAAAAAATCCGACATGGTCCCAGCTGTAAATAGGACATCCCAAGTTATTGACTTATCCAAAAACCTGTACAAATCACATTTATAGAAATTTCACATCTAACTGATAACCTCATTTACACATAAGCATCATATATTCCCCAGTGGGGCTACATAACCTCATTAGTCCACTACGTTGCTAGTTTCTAAAATGCTAGAAAAAATCCGGCATGGTCCTAGCTGTAAATAGGACATCCCAAGTTATCGACTTATCCAAAAACCTGTACAAATCACATTTATAGAAATTTCACATCTAATCTGATAACCTCATTTACACATAAGCATCAAATATCCCCAGTGGGGCAGCATAACCTCAGTGGTCAACATAATATGAAAAAGGAATTATGTACTCTACATGTTACATATGTTTGTATCAAATCTAACACATTGTTTTTCTATGTGCAACTATATTGCTTTATAATCTATACAATTTCAATGCTTCAAAAGCAAAAGAGTGGCAAACATCCAATGGCCTTCCATTTTGAGACAAAAAAAAAAAAAAAAAACAGTGGTTTGCCAAATGGTATGTACATCGATTGTAAACTTGGCAAGCATAACTAAGCATTTCGAATGTTTTTGCAAATATCTGCAATCATTGCCATGAAAGTCTCATTATAAATATGTGATCTGATACAACTATTCAACAATAAACTATTTCAATAGAACCAATCAAACAAATTAATATCCTTTAAACGGAAATAAGAAATAAATATAAGTACAAAGGAAAAGAGAGAAAGAGAGATTCACCATGTGGTAAAACATATGAAATAATTGGAAAAAAAGTGGTTTAGGATATGTAAGCCCGTTACTAAAGCATATCCATAACAAGCAACGTAGCTTATATTATTAGTAGTAGTTCTGACATCTCTTATTAGTAAGAAATTTGGAACTTCCGACTACAGGTCCAATCATTGAAACTTGCATTACTAACCTAAGTTCTTCTATTAACCATAAACTCTAATATTTCTAAAACAATTTTCTATCTCTTAAATTGTCTATTTGTGTGCGTGAGAAAATTAAGTAAATGAAACAATAACAGCTTTGGAATCCTAGGTTTTATGTTGTATTCGTTTCGAAAAAAACAATAATAATAAAATAAAGAAGGTAAAAACAAAAGAAAGAATTAATTTAGCCCAAAACGAGTTAAATGAATTTGTAAACCTAGTAGATTTACAACAAACTCATGGGAAATTCAGCTAAAACCCTAGCGTGCTCCTTCAAGGAAACCTGGTAGATTCACAACAAACAAATGTAGTTAAATGAATTTGTTTCGTTCGAAGGAAAAAAAAAAGGGAAAAAAATGGGAAAAAATCGTAGTTAAATGAAGCCACACCTAGGTTCGAATGTTAAATTGTGAATGAGTAAGCTAAGAGACCGTGTGGGGGAGAAAATGAAGAAAACTTATAATATCTGTAAAACCAACAATGAAATGGAATGTAAAGAAAATTTCACAAAAAGATCTTTAAAAACCCTAACCTTATGGAACGGTCGAAGGCTTAAAGCAGTCAGCGACATGTTGGCATGAGAGAGAATGAAAGGGAGAAAATTGGATTGGGGTGCTCATCAGGACAGGACTTGCTTGCATAGGTAAGTCAATCCAAATGGCTTATTCTCCATAATTCTCAAACCCCATCCTTGCATCTTTCTCCATTATTGTGGATTGCTGATGCCTATAAGGAATCTTCAACCTCTTTCATTTATTACCCACTTTGTTCTGTTTCTTCCACTTCCCAAGTTCTCATCTCTATCTCTCATTCCCCTTCTTTCATTCCTCTATATAAAGCCCATCCAATTCATATTCTCATCTAATAAACAAGTCAATCCATGGAAATGAAAAGCTATTTGTTCTCGCCCTTTCATTGGCTTTGCTTCTTGCAATTGCCCAGAGTTTCGATTTCCACGAAAAGGAATTGGAATCCAAAGAAAGTCTCTGGGAGATGTACAAGAAGTGGAAGAGCCACCACACAGTTTCTAGGAGTTGCGACGAGAAGCACAGGCGGTTCAATGTGTTTAAGGAGAATGTAAAATATATTCATGAGTTCAACAAGCAGGATAAGCCTTATAAGTTGAAATTGAACAAGTATGGAGACTTGACTAACCATGAGTTCAGAAGCACTTATGCTAGCTCAAAGGTTAACCATCACAGGATGTTCCGAGGGACCCCTCGTGGGAATGGGACCTTCATGTATGAGAAGGTAACTAATATCCCACCGTCCGTCGATTGGAGAAAGAAAGGTGCTGTCACAGGCGTCAAGGACCAAGGCCAATGTGGTACGTTTATTTGACTTATATGCTTGTGGATTATTGGCTCTTGTGGCCTAGTGATATTTCTCTCCTATTACGAGATAGAAGTCCTGAGTTCTAGCCTTTAAAACTTAGATGTGTTTTTCAAGCCCAAGGATTCATTTAAATTATTTTTTAAAAAAATGGAGGAATATCCTATACTAATGCGTACAACCTTTTTGAGCTTTTGGGTAAAAAAATTTGGGTCATTTCAAATTCCCCACTTTATTATAGTTCATATAACTGCCAATTAGGGCTCGCCATATCACCAAATAAAGAGGCATGCCTGTCATTTCATGGAAAAACATAAACGAAGCGAAAAACAAATGAATCCTTATTCTTCCTAAAGTAAGGGTATAGAAATGTAAACATGGGATACTAGGTTGACAGTTATGGTTAATGATAGTTTTCATTTTGATTGCTTGTGGTCTAATTTTTTTTTTTTTGTTGATGATGTTATAGGTAGCTGCTGGGCATTTTCGACTGTGGTGGCAGTTGAGGGTATCAATCAAATTAAACCAAGCAAGCTTGTTTCTTTGTCTGAGCAAGAATTGGTAGATTGTGACACTACATCATCATCTGGATGTAATGGAGGGCTGATGGAATATGCATTTGAGTTCATCAAGCAAAAGGGAGGCATAACAACTGAGACAAATTACCTTTACAAGGCTGAAGATGGAACTTGTAATGATTCAAAGGTATATTATGTTACTTAAACTTAAATTTGGTTTTTTCTATGAAAGTTCCCATGATTTTTATTTTAAAATTACGAAGATTAAATTGGATGATTTTGCAACTAAATGGTCCAGTGGTGGCTATTGATGGACACGAGACTGTACCTGCTAACGATGAGAATGCGCCGCTAAAAGCTGCTGCAAACCAACCCATAGCAGTTGCCATAGATGCTGGGGGTTCTAATTTCCAATTCTACTCAAAGGTAAAGTTTTGAATGATCTACCATTATGAAGACTTCGCTGTTCATCAAGAAATTTGAGAAAATTCGGAGTTCATAACTTCATATGCTACAAACTAAAAATTTTGAGGTTAACATGACTTGCTTTTTTTTGACATGTGGATCTGTTATCGGAGATTAAAGTCTAGGTTAAGCAGATCAAGATCATCAACCCCCTAGAATTCACATTTATCTACAGTGCTTCTGGTAATTGCGAAAAAGAACAGAACAACCCCAATTTTATTTACAAAAATTATGGCTCTATGAGTTGTGAAAAAGTTTTAGAAAACTTTACAAATTAAAGAACGAATCTGCTCAACAAACCCATTTACAAATAGTTGGCTCGTTTTTTAATTTGTTTGAGGGTGATCTCATAGGGAGTATTTACTGGAGACTGCGGCACAGAGCTGGACCTTGGGGTGGCAATCGTGGGATATGGAACAACCCTTGATGGGACCAAATATTGGATAGTGAATAACTCTTGGGGACCCGAATGGGGAGAAAAGGGTTACATAAGGATGTAGCGAGGTATCTTTGCGAAAGAGGGACTTTGTGGTATAGCAATGGAGGCTTCATATCCCATCAAGAACTCATCAGATAACCCTAAAGGACTTCCGTCCTCTCCCAAAGATGAACTCTAAATACCACTCACTAGATTTACTCTCGGTTTTAGCTATCATCTTGTGTGTTAAAGTTGCATGCTTTATGTCCTCATAATTAAATGAATAAAAATTATTTCACAAGTTTGATGCTAATTGTATCTATTAAGATCTGTTTGATGTATGATGATGAAAATTAAAAATATTGACCTGCCTAGGAGAACTTTCATCTTGTCATCAAAGTAAGCAGATAGCAGCAATAACCAGACATATAGATTGCATGTTGTCCACAACAAATATATTGATTATCACATTCTGTTTAGATGACAGTGATCAATTCCCAAGCAAAACATAGAAGCACAATATCATTTAAATTGTATCCAATATCTGATATGCTATAGTGCAATTCACATGGCAACATAGTTTGTCAATCAGCCAAAAAGCAAGAAACTCAAACATAAGTTGGACCTCTGAATCATACCATAATTCATACTCTATCAACCAATGTTTTCTTCAAATCCAAATGGCCAAATGGGGGCTTAAATTGCAAAGAGGAAGAGCAAAAGTGGGGAAGTGCGGAACTTTTGTCTCAACTTTTAGGCCATATTGGTTTGCAGGGTCAAATCATTCCACCCCAAAGGTAGACTACTAGGCCCCAAAAATGGTTGGTGTCATTTGGCTTCACGATTCAAGTACCAAACATGAGCATGAATTTTGAAGATTCCAAATAAGTCAACTTTATTTAAGATCATATTTTCTATTAGGCCAACAAATTCTTCATCAGCCTCAATCCACACAATTTTTGGCTTTCCTTTGGTTTTCATGGTGATATTCGACTTCAACCAAATTATGCCTCCTTAGTGGTCCCATATTTAAAAGTCTTAATTACGCAACTACGTCTCATTTTGTCCTTCATTCTATTTGCAACATTTTCACCAAATTTAATTAAAGCGATTCTATAAATATGGTCGTAGTCCTTTTCTCTTTTCAGGGTCATAACGTATAATTGAACCCAAGTCAATTACTCTATAGTAGTCACATGTTAACACTAAAGTAGGACCACTGTTAATCCTACCCTTACTCATCCCAAAACATTTAAATATTTTTTTTCTTTGTTTTGTTATAAATTTTTATAATTCGTCACCCAACAAAAATATCCAAACCATTGAACCAACTAAATTAATGAATCAGTAAATGAAAGATTGAAAATATCAAGTGCATGAGAATCGAAGCAACATTTGGACACCTACACATTGAAGTTACAATCGACATCAACATGAATTTCTAATTTAAAAAGAAAACACATTATAAGAAAAAACACTTATTTCCTCACCTTATGCGGTATCATACACATTTCCCTTTTCAATATACCTGAAAATTGAAAATTTGAAAATTTGAAAATTTATAAATATGAAAACCACAGAAAAAAAAAAAAAAAACAAAGAGGTGTGGAACCCCGGAAAAGAGTTAAGGCCCATGAGGGATTTAAAAGGAAAGGAGTCGCCACCTTATTTTTTAAAGGAAACAAGGAAAACCCTAAAAAACGGTTTTGTTTTAGGAAAACAAAAGATTGACTCCATGTTTAAAAATGGTAAGGCAAAAAAAAGTCTTTTGGAAACTAGAGAAATCGGGGATTCGGAGGCTAAGTTACGATATGGGAAGGTTCTAGGCTAAGCCTATAGGCACCCATATCGCCCTAAACGGTCTCTTAATTTAATTGGGCTAAATCAAAGTCTTAATCACACACAAATCAACAATTATCACCACAAGACAGCATGCATATCATTCATTCATTCATCTATATAATCAAGTAAATCAAAGAAAAATAGAAAAAGAAAGAGGGGGGGAGAAAACCTAGGATACTTAGTATCCTAGGGCGGACTTGAACCTCACGAAGAGCGCCTACGTACCATGTATGGAAATACATGGATCAAAGTCCACGTAGTTCGAAAGGGAATAGGGTTATAACCTAATCAAGGCCTATGGTAAACCCTAAGTTTCCTTTCAAGTAAAACATGGTAAGTTTCCAAAATAAATGATTCTCAAAAGATTTTTGGTAAATATGGAATTCGATAAAGATGGAAACTTTGATTTGAAAAGTATTTTTTATTTAAAGGAAACTATAAGGATTGCCATGTTCCCCTATTAGGAAATAACCCTAGGGGGGGAGAAAGGGAAAGTTTCAAGGAAAAGAAAGAAGGGTGAATTGGGGCACCCTCATACCCTACTTACCTTTAAGCAAAAGCAACCTGTCAAAATAACCACCCTATTGCATAAGGTAATTATCATATTTGCAAGATTTCATCTTGCAATAGCCAAAATAACCACCCCACGTTGGTGGGGTAGTTGCACCTGTTGTACCTGTCAAAGCACCTGCAATTTCCATGCAAAACATACCAAAATACCAACCACCCAAGCTAGGTTCCAAATCAAGCCATTATCATGCTTAAACATAAGCAAACACATGCTCAAAACTCATCATTAAAGCCATTAAACAGGTCTGGATAGAATTGAAATAGAGCTTAAAATCAACCATAAATCATGTAATCAACATGAATCACAAGCTAACTAAAACCCTAACTCAACTCTACATGCAATGACATGCAAAAAACCCTAAAATCAACTATATGAATGCTAGAAATATCATAGTTACCTAATATGGAACACATATGCAACAACTATGAAGAAAAAACAGAGAAAATCCCTAAGCTATCATGCTATATACAACTAAGCCAACACAAGGATGATAACAACCCTAGAATCACACTAGTGCATAAAATCCCATGAAATAACCCTAAATCATGTAAAACAGATTATGGACAGCATTCTGACCATGCATATTAATCAATAGAATGATCCACACATGATAAAGACATAGACTTTCACATGAAATAAAGCTATTCTAAGCATAAACTCAATTTCAGCACTAAGGAAACCCTAGAATCCCAAACATGCAGTAAATCACATGAAATAGCATCCTAGCATACTAAACAGCCCACAAATATCATCCTAAACATTCATACTAGCTAATGGAAATAACAAAATACGATAAAAACATAAGTTTTAGTATGCAAAAGAGTTATTTCATGCAGAAAACCAATTTCAGCACTAAGGAAACCCTAAAGTCCCAAACATGCAGTAAATCACATGGAATAGCATCCTAGCATACTAAACAGCCCATGAATATTATCCTAAACATGCACACTAGCTAATAGAAGCAACAAGACATGATAAAGACACAAACTTGAACATGAAATAATGACTATTCCATGTAAAACCCTAGAAAAGACTCTAAAAAAACCCTAAAAACACAAACACTCATAAAACCACATAGAATGACATTATATCATGCAAAACCAGCCATAAACAATATCTTAATCATGCATTCTAAGCATTAGAAGCATCAACGCATGATAAAACAATAAGCTTTAAACATGAAATAATGCAAAGCTATGCAAAAAACCCTAGTTTGAATGAAAGAGAGAAAGGGGGAGGGGTATACCTATGGTGGCTGCTGTAGAGAGTCCTCCTCCTCTTATGTGCTGCTGGAAGCAACCTCCTTCAAGCCTCCAAGCAATGTTCCAGCCCTCCTTCAAGCCTTCTCTCACTCTCTCACTCAAAATTTAGGTTAAACTACCCTAAGGATGGCTGCCATAGCCTCCAATATGCCTCTCACTTCATGAGAAAGCCATTTATCATGGCCATTGCAACTCCTCGTTATGCGGGCGAATACAATCACCCAAGATTCAAAAATTTCATTGAAACTTGATAAACTTGGGGGATATATTCATCCCATAACTCAAGGATTGCACAAGGAGTCGATTTGGAGAAGTTTAGAGGTCGCAAGCGCGCGAAACGGGGTAAACGGGCAAAGCGGGCTAGGGTGACCATCTGCCCTCAGATGGTCAACCGTCTAGGGCAAGATGGCTGACCGTCCAGGGTGGGACGGTTACCTGAGCCCACCATAAAAAAAAATCTGGGTTTTTAAACCCATGTTAGCCACTCATTCTCACATTCTTCAAACCCGAAAATTGGAGAGTTTCTCTCTCTAAACTCACATCCTATCTTCTCCTTCTCTCATTCTCTCATTCCTACTTCAAAAACATTCAATCCAAACATCAAATGCATATCAAACAACAACAAATCAAGCACATTTAGCAATCAAAACAACCAATTCACATCATCTTGTGAAATCAAACCAAATCAAACCCATTTTTCACAAACCCAACTCCATCATCAAGGATGTCATCAAGCAAGGACTCAAGCACCAAGTATCCATTCTATGGGGTCAAAAGCACATACAAGGCACCACTCTATGATGCTCCACAAGCTAGGGTGTTGCTTGAACCCGAGAAGCATCTCTCATTCATCCATTCCCAACAAGAAGTAAGTTTACCCAACTAAACACTTTTCTTTTGAATCTTTCGATTCTCTTGATGAAATTGCATTCCCTTCTACTTCTTTTGAATACCCCTTGGGTTGTTGAGTGATATCCCTTGATTTGGCAAGGATTGAACACACAAATTCTTTTCATTTGAAAGCTTGAAAAATGGCAACCGCCAAGTGTTTGATAAAATTCCCAAGTGAAATAAAGATGTTCAATCTTCACTAAATCAATGTATATCAACAAGTAAACCCTCAAGTGAGTAATATGCTATGATTTAGCAAGGAATGATCATACAAAATTCTTTTGTTTCAAGGCTTGGGAGGTGTCACCCACCAAGTGTTCGATAAAATGCCCAAGTGATAAAAAAGTGTTCAATCCTTGCCAAATTAAGGCACATGAACAAATAAACTCATAAACATCAATTAGCAATTCATTTCATGAATAAAAACAACTTTTTGACATCCTTTAGAAAACAATTTAAAACCAATTGCTAGTGTAGGTTTATTGTTTCTATGTTCTTTCAACTAACCCTCAAGGTATTTTCAATGGCTATAGCCCAACTTTCAGGACATGCGCACTCGGTCCTCTGTCAAAGGACTCATTAAATGGTGGCGGAACATGGAAAACTTCCAACCCATCACCAAAGGCTATATCGAAAAGGCCGGTTTTGGCCCATTCCTAGATTCTCTATGGAATGACCAATGTGATAGGCAAGCTTTGCTAGCCTTGTCTGAGCTATGGTGGGACACCACCAATACATTCCATTTTAGCTTCGGGGAGATGACACTAACCCCTAAGGACTTCACCATGATAACGGGCTTAAGCATTAAAGGCAAAAGCTTGGAATTCTATAAGAAGGCTCACACGGATGAGGATTATCTCCTAGCTTACCTTGGGATGGAAATCGAGGTCATCAAGAAAGCAGTGCGACGCACTTGGCTTTTCAACAAGTTTGCTAAGCAAAGGGAGAGTGAGGGTGCAAGCCCCGATTGCATTACAAAGGCATTCCTTCTATACATGATCTCATGCACATTCTTTGCCGGGACGGGCGACCTAGCCCCTTTGGGTCTTCTTGCAAGCATGGAGGATGTTGACAAGATCAGGAAGTTCAACTGGGGAAGGGCTGCTCTAGCCACCATGTATCGCACAATGTGTGACATGTCACGTGGTGTGACCAAGGACTTTGGTGGGATGCCCTTTGTTTGGGAGGTAATGCTACTTCCCTTTCATTTCTTTTTATTTTTTCTTATATTATCTTTTCTTTTTGACTCTTTCCTCAACTCTTGACAGGTTTGGTGCTATGAGTACCTCAACCTATGTCGCCCATCCCTCGCTGAGGAAACCATTGAATGGCCTACCCTCAAGAATTACTCTCCTAGTTATGTGTCCATCCGGCGAATCGTCATTATTACGCCTTTGCTAGAGCTCACCTAGCAAGCCTCACTGCTGATATGGTGAAATTCTTTCCCCATTCTTTTCCTTTTCTTTTTTACTCGCAATTTCTCATTTTGGATTTTTGAACAGATTGAATGGAATCCATGGAAGATATGGGTACCAATGCTACCCAAGCGATGCATTCCTAGCTTGATGTTGACGGGCAAGAGGGTGCTCTTGGAAGGCCCCGTGGGTAGGTACTGGTACCTAGGGGAGTGTGTCTTACGACAAGTCATGGGTGATGTGAATGCCGCCATGGCTCCAATGCCTCCACCACTTAACATGAGGCATGCTAACTTAATGGAGGGGGAGGAGTTGTGAGATGCCCTGAGAGGCTGGGATGCTGGAGGAGTTCACTTCTCCTGACATTGCATATGACACTTTCTGTCTCTAATATCTGATGAGGCCCAGGGTGACAGGCCTCCCTCCTCAGGGGGTAAGTCTTTAACATTCTCCTAGCCTTTTCCTTTTGATAGAGACTTTATTTAATAGGCGAACACTTGCAGGGTCGACAAGCACGAGGGCATAGCTCGACAGTGGGCTCAAGGAGTGGTTCCTGGCTCTGAGGAAGATGAGATGGAGGGGGATAGGTCACTACCCTTGCCTCAGCCGAATTGGTTCATTGATTTGTGCAGTGGGTTAGACTTTGTCAAGACCGCCATCACTCATCCTGCATTTGATGAGTCCCCCAAGATCGACCCAAATCGAGAACAGGTGAGTTCTCTTTATGGGTATTTCTTTCTTTCTTTGAACATTACCTTCAATTTATCCTTATTGATTATCCTAGGTGCCTGCGGCATATGCCCAAGAGTTCATCGACCTTAGTGAGGGCTTGAGGTGTGACCTTGTGAGGATGAGCTTAGCCAAATCCATGGCAGAAGCTCGTTTGGATGTCATGGTAAGTGTTCAACCTATTCAAAGTTCTCATATGTGGTTTTCAACGAACTTTATTCTCATACTTAGCCTCTTTGCAATGGATTTTGTATATGCAGCCACCACCGGCAATGCGCCCTCCTAGAACACCTCGTGGGGGTCGTGACGGAGCTGGTCCGAGCCGCAAAAGAAGCTCTGGGAACCGCTGAGTTCATTTACTTTCTTGTTGGGCTTGTAGAAACAATGAGACAATGGCTATCTTTTTGCTTGTGTTTTGTACTTGCCACCTAAAACCAAACTTTCTTATCCCTTATTATGGATACTTGTTGTGCTTGTTTGAATCTATCATGATGATGTTATGGTGCCTTTCTCATGAAAATTTGAGTTAATGTGAGTTTATAGGAGTGAAAATGGCCTAAAAAGGCCACCCGAACGCGAAAATAGGCAAAACCGGGCGAAACAAGGCAAAACAAGGCGGGGGCCTCGGGTGACCATCTGGCCCCGGACGGTTAGCCGTCTGGGCCTAGACGGCTGACCGTCCAGCCCCGGATGGTTACCCGAGGTCGACGCGCGTTTTCGCGATTTTTCAGGAATTTTGCGATTTTGACGGTTCTACTCCCTTTAGGACTCGAATTTGTGACCCTTTTCCTATAAAAACACATGAGGGGAGTCTTCTAACTCACCTATTTTCATTGACAATAATTATGGAAGCCTTGGATGGGTTCTTAAGAGGGTTTTTGGCAGTCATGGCTACTAAAGACAAAACTGAGTTTAAGCGCTTCGGTTTGGAACCATTGCTCTCCATAAGGCACATGAAGCTCGAGACGACCCTTCTCACTGTTGCTACATACTTCTGGGATCCTTAAATCCATGTCTTTTGATTCAATTATGAAGAATTATGCCCAACCATGGAGGAATTCTGTGCTTTATTTGGAGTTTCGCCCGCAGGGCCATTCGTTCTTCCTACACCTCGCTCTGATTACCTTGCTTCCTTCTCGGATTTTCTTGGCATTCCTCAAAGGGACGCAACGATCTTCGTCAAGGATCATATGGTGGACTTAATGAAGTTAGCAACCTCATTCTTGGCTCATGATAGCGAAGGTACTCTGACTTTCACCCCTTAAATTCAACGTGCACTCGCTTTTTGCTTAATTGGTCGCTTTCTCATATTCACCGGCACTCTTCAAGCCCTTATTCAAATATGTGAGTTGATTACCCCTCTTCTCAAGCGACATAATATCATTCCTTTGGTATTAGCTGAAACCTTGAATGGTTTAGATAAAATTCATGGCAACCCCAAAGTGCCTTTAGAAGGTAGCCCCTTTTTACTGCAAATGTGGCTGCTCGAGCGCTTGAACTTTCTATCTCCCACCATTATCAATCCATACAAGCCCCAGCACTTCTGTCTACGCCGAGTTGAACTCCCCGGGCCGTTCTCTTTAAGAGATTAGTTGGGTTATTTCCACACGCTGTCATGGCGGAACATCAAATGGTACGTCTTTACATGGGGGTGTAAGGAGTAGGTACTTTTTCGAACCTCGGGGTGTGCTTTTGTCAAACTCATAGGACTGAGGTCGACTTCCTTCTATTGGGCTTCGAGAATTCTTCGCCAGATGGGCGCCATGCAAACCATACCGTCCTTAACAGGACCTTGTTGCTTTGTGGAACCTGTCGGTCCTACCATAATCAAGTGGGCGAGGACTCGCTGGCCTACAGACCTGAAATTGACTCGGATTGCCAACACTGAAGGGCCTTTCGAGATGAGTAGAGAATACAAGCGTTGGTTAAAGGATGACTTGGGCGAAAGGGAGATTTCTCGTCGAGAAAGAATTTATGACCTTATCAAGGACACGAGACTTGGATTTTGCAGAGAAGACATTCTTGAAGCAGTGGAGGCATCCCACGACCATAACTTGCGAAAGAAAAGAGGACTTGATAGAGAGAGACAGAAGACAAACAAAATGACTCTGAAGAAACTCAAGAGGACTTAAAGACTCAAAGAATAGAATATCTATGGCATGTCGATAGTTCTTTTTACTTAACATCAATAAATTATTATGTCAAACAATTAGTTTCAAATGAATTGCCAATAATAATCTACTTTTGAGATTTTTCTGTGATTGCGCTGTTTGGACCGCACCCAATGTAACTTTATGGGCTGCCTATATATCCCCGTTTTCCTTTTCTCTTTTTCTTTTTTCCTTTTTTTCTTTTTTTTTTCTTTTTTTCTTTTTTTTCTTTTTTCTTTTTTTTTTCTTTTTCTTTTTTTTTTTCTTTTGGGGAATCAGGTCCTACGTAGTTCTCATGCCTTAACTTTTGCCTAGGCCGCCTTTACAGGTTTTCAACCTAGCAGACCTTATACATAATACTTCTTTAATTGATCCAAATTGGTGGGACGAGCGAACTCGATCCCATCCAAATCCATAAGTCGAACAGCTCCTGCTGGCAATATCTCCTTGATGACGTACGGTCCACCCCAACTTGGTTTGAACTTTCCTCGTGGATCGAAAATTGGAGCTCGGATCTCTTTCAATACTAAATCCGCTTTCTTCAAGCCTCTGTCTTTGACATGTTTGTTGAACGCCCTTGCGACTCTTCTCTGGTACCCTTGCACATGGTAGAAAGCCCTTAATCGCCTTTTAACTAGCAACGCCAACTCATCATAATGACCTTTGATCCAGTTTACCTCTGCTAGCTGACTTTCCACTGCAACCCTTAACGAAGGAACTTCCAATTCCACTGGCAGAACAGCCTCCATCCCATACACTAGCGCATACAGCGTAGCCCCTGTTGACGATCTGACTGACGTTCTGTACCCCCATAATGCCAATGGTAGTTTCTCATGCTAATCAGTGTACGTGTCAGCCGTTTTCTGTAATATCTTCTTGATGTTCTTGTTGGCGGCTTCCACTGCGCCGTTTGTCTGTGGACGATACGAGGATGACAAGTGATGAACGATCTTGTACTTTTGCAAGAGTTCTTTGGTCTCCTTCTGGAAATGCTGACCGTTATCTGAAATGACCTCATGCGGTACCCCATATCGGTAGATAATGTTGAGCTGTATGAACTGCGCCACCTTTTTGGCATTGAAAACTTTGAAGGAAGCTTCTTCCACCCACTTGGTAAAGTAATCGATGGCTACCAAAATGTATTCATGACCGTTGGATGCCTTCGGCTTAATCTGTCCGATGATATCTATTCCCCATACTGCAAATGGCCACGGAGTTGACATGCTTGTTAAGGGCATGGAGGGCAAGTGTTGTCCGTTGGCGAAGAGCTGACACTTATGGCACTTCTTGACGTGGGCATAACAATCCCTTTCCATTGTAGACCAGTAATACCCTAGTCTCATGATCTTCTTAGCTAACATGTATCCATTCATATACGGAGCCCCCACTCCTTCATGGATTTCTTCGATGAGTTTTCTGGCTTCTTCCTCCGTGACACACAGCAAATGAATTCCGTCATAAGACCTCCGATACAGTTTTCCTCCGCATACCACATAATGGCTTGCCAATCTTCTCAGTGTTCGCCTATCCACGCGAGATGCTTCCTCTGGATATTCCCTTTTCTCGATGAGCCTTCTTATGTCATAAAACCAAGGGTGGTTATCTGTTACCTCTCCTTCTCGAATGGAACAGCAATAAACAGGTTTCTCTCTGCATTTGATCACGAGCGGTTTCACGCTTCCTCCTTCTGGTATCTCCACCATAGAAGCTAGAGTCGCTAAGGCATCAGCGAACTGATTCTTATTTCTTGACAAGTAATTGAACTCGATCTCCGCGAACTCTTTGGTCAGTGCTTCCAAATAGGCATGATAGGGCAACAGCTTCTCATCGCGAGTCTTCCACTCCCCTTTTATCTGACAGATGATCAATACTGAATCTCCGAACACCTCTAGTTCTTTTATCCCCAATTCTAACGCAGCTTCCAATGCTAGGATGCAGGCCTCATACTCTGCTATGTTGTTGGTGGCTTCGAACCCCAATTTGACTGCTAAAGGCGTGAAGGCTTCCTCTGGCGAGACTAGTAGCACTCCTATGCCATAACCTCTTCTGTTTGCAGCTCCGTCGAAGTAGACTTTCCAAACCTTCTTCTTGATTTCCAGGATATCTTCGTCGGGGAACTCATCATTGAATTGGGTTGATGATGACACAGAGCAGCTTGCCAAATGGTCTGCAATGACACTTCCTTTAACAGACTTCTGCGCCAGGTACTTTATGTCGAACTCATTGAGGAGAAGCGACCAACGAGCGGTCCTGTATGATAGGACTGGTTTTTCTAGCAAATACTTCAAAGGATCCAATCGACTTATCAACAGGACTTCGAAAGACATCATGTAATGACGGAGTTTCTGGGTGGCCCACACCAATGCTACACAAGCCTTTTCTAGCGCATTGTACTTTACTTCATAATCTGTCATTTTCTTGCTCAAGTAGTAGATGGCATTTTCCTTTTTCGACCCTTCAAGATATTGAGCTAACATGGCTCCCGTCGTGGTTTCGGTAATCGTTAAATATAACAGTAATGGTTCACCTTGCCGCGGGGGAACCAAGATTGGGGGGTTGCTCAGATACCTTTTAATGGTCTCAAAGGCTTTTTGACAATCCTCATTCCATTCCTTGGAAACGCCCTTTTTAAGTAGCTTGAAAATTGGCTCGCATACCATGGTTAGATTGGCGATAAAACGACTTATGTATTGAACTCTCCCCAGAAAACCCCGGATCTGCTTTCCGTTCTTGGTGGCTCCATCTCTGTGATAGCTTTTATCTTCCCTGGATCAACTTCAATTCCCCTTTGAGTGATCATGAAACCCAACAGCTTCCCTGCGGTGACTCTGAAGGCACACTTCTGAGGATTCAGTCGGAGGTTGTACTTCTTTGCTCGTTCTAAGAACTTCTCCAATGCCACGAAATGTCCTTCTCGGTCTACAGATTTGACTATCATGTCGTCCACATACACCTCTACTTCTTTATGGATCATATCATGCAATAGGGTCGTAGCAGCTCTTTGGTAAGTAGCCCCAGCATTTCTCAAGCCAAAAGGCATTACCTTGTAGCAATACGTGCCCCACTGCGTGATAAAAGCAGTCTTTTCCATGTCTCGAGGCGCTATCTTTATCTGGTTGTAACCGGAGAACCCATCCATGAAGGAGGGAAGGGCATGGCCTGCTGTACTGTCCACCAATACATCGATATGCGGTAGAGGGAAATCATCCTTTGGTCTCGCAGCATTAAGGTCGCGGAAGTTAACACACATTCGCACTTTCCCATCTTTTTTAGGCACAGGCACTATGTTGGACAGCCATTCAGGGTACTCCACAACTTGGAGAAACCCGGCATCTAATTGTTTAGTTACCTCTTCTTTTACTTTCAAAGCCCATTCTGGTTTTAATCTTCTTAATTTTTGCTTTATAGGCTTTTTAGTGGGATTAGTGGGGATGTAATATTGCACTATATTTGGATCAATACCAGGCATATCCTCATAAGACCATGCGAAGGCCTCTACATTGGCGTTTAGAAGTATTATCAATTTTTCTTTTTCAACAGGTGAGAGAGTTATCCCAATTTTAATTATCCTTGGCAATTCATCTATCCCTAGATTGATTGATTCTAATTCATCCATGTTAGGTTCGGTAACGCCCCTTTTCCTTTGTTCGACGAGCTCCGGGGGGACGTCATTCCTAGGATCTATATCCATGCCATAGATATCCATAGAAGAGAGAAAGGAAACACTGCAAATAATGAAAAGAAACACACTTTATTGACTGAACTAACAAAACAAAGAAAAGAAAACACATGTGTCACACCCCATTTTTGTCACCTTAGCTAGGACATATCATTTCATGTAGGATTTTGAGTCCTTTTTGAGTCTAGTCTTTTGCATCGAGTTTCTATGGCATTGAATATCATGTGTATGAATTTTGAAGTGATTTGGAGTTCATTTCGATAGTCAATAAGAACTTTTGCGACTTTAAGGGCATAATCGTCTTTTAAGCCGTATATTTTCCATTTGACCTTGGAATGAATCCCGAGTCATCCCATCAAGTTCATATGGTTATATAGAGTCCATATATAGGTTCAATTTCATGAATTAATGGTTTAAGATCAATTCGGCTCGTAATGGTTCGGGTTGGCTAAAAGACCCTTTCTTGGTTTGCTCAAATTGACTCATAAGACCCAATCAATTTTCTCTCATTTAACTTTAATTGGGCTTTATTTATGTTCTAAACATGTTTAGAAAGATCAATTTTTGATTGGGAAAGCATTCGGTTCGACCTTGTGTACAAACCCAGCTTAGCGACGGTGAAGCACCATGGTTAACCACCTTTGCAAAACCCAACCATGCACCCATGGTTGAGGATTTTTGTCCTAAAATGCCTAAAAATGTGTTCCCCTTCGAAACAAGGTCGTTTTGGCTTTTATTTCGTCAAAATCGGACTTAATTTGAAGATTTTAGGACTTCTGAAGCAAGTGGAAGTCAAAACCGGAGAAAAAATAGAGGACCCTCGGGTAACCGTCCAGGCCTAGTTGGTCACCTAAGGAGTCCTTTTTCAAGTCAAACTTTGACTCTTCTATCCCTCTTTTGACGGTTTCCTCCGCCAAAACAACTTGTCTGAGCTTAGGAGTGTGTAGGTTTGAGTTGTTTGAGCACCAAGAGAGTCTCTAATAGCCCTAGGATCATTATTTAATGAATTAATCTTAGCCATTGGTTTAGGGGGTCAGTTCTCTATATAAAGGATATGATATTCAGCACATAGGAGGAGGTTAATGGCACTTTACACTTAGAGAGAGAGGGAGCTACGAGTTTGGAGAGCTAGAAAGACTTCAAGAGGAGGCTCTTCAACCCCAAGCAAGCAAGGAAACAAGAGGTTTGAAGACAAGGAAGAGTCTACAAGAGGTAAGCATGTCTCTTTAATGCTGAACATGAATTTCTGCTTCTCCTTCTTCTCTTTCTTCTTCTTCTTCTAGGATAGTTATGGTGCATGCAATTGTTCTTCTTATGGATGGAATTCAATGTTTATGTGATGTTATATGAATGATTTTAGGATAGTTTATGGCTTTATATGCTTGATAATCCCTGGTTTACTAAGGATTTGATAGCCTTATTCGTTCTATCCTCTTAAATCATGCATAGTTCACATGTTTAAGTTACTGTGATTATTATCATGAATTGATGCTCCTATTAGTTAATATATATGATATGAATGATATTCATGATAATTTGAGCATGTCTTAGAGTCATTTAGTAGGTTTTTATGCATATTTGTGAGATTAGGGTTTCGATAACCCTGAAATCTCATAGGTCTTATACAGCATGCTTAGCTTAGCTTTTTGAGCTGTTGCTCATCATAGTCATTCTATACATGCTGCATATAGTTGAATCATGCTAGGTTTGCATTCATATAGTCTATTTTATAGGGTTTTTGGAGACATTATCCTTTTCTAAGGATAATTATCCTTTTCGTTGAGTGAGGTTTTGCATGAGAGTCTTCTGTGATGTGTTTAAGCATGAAATCTTTTCTGTTGTGTTCTAGGGTATATATTTTACGTAGGATATGCTGATTGCACCTCCCCATAACGACTTTCTTACGTGAAATTATCTTAGGATAGTTCCATATTAGTATATTACTCTCTTTGCATGGTTTTGTGCACTTGTAAGGGTGCAAACAGGTACAAAACTTGTCCTATTGCAAATAGGGCCGCTATTGCTTGAAATTGCTAATGCTTGGAGCTTTTGCGCTCAGGTAAGTAGGGTTTGAAGGTGCCCCAATTCACCTTTCTTTTTCTTTCTTTTCTCTTCTCCCTCCTAGGGTTACTTCTTAATATGGACACATGGTGATTATCAAAGGTTTCCTTTATCAATAAAATTCTGGTTTTCTATCAAGGTTTTCCTCTTGTAGAAGTTTTCAATTTTGGATTAATTCAATACATTTTTCGAACAAGGAAACCTAGGGTTTTTACCATAGGTTTGTATTAAGCTGTAACCTTATTCTTTTCGAACTACGTGGACTTTGATCCATGTATTTCGCTGCATGGTACGTAGGCGCTCTTCGTGAGGCTCAAGTCCGTTCTAGGATCCAAGTATCCTAGGCTTTTCTTTTCTTTTCTTCTTTTTTCTGTTTTGTTTTATTTGAGTGATTGTGCATGAGATGATTGGATGAAATATATGATATGCATGCTGCCTTGTGATGATATATGATGATATTTGAGTGGAAAAGATATTAAGTTAGCCCAATCAAATTAAGAGACCAACTCGGGTGATGTGGGTGCCTATGGGTTTTTGCCCAGAACCTTCCCATGTCGTAACTTAGCCTCCGAATCCAATTTTCTGGTTTCAAAGACTTTGCTTTTCCTTTAATGGAGTCATGCGGTTTTGAAAATAAAACATTTTTGTGGTTTTCCTCTTTTCCCTAAAAAATGAGGTGGCGACTCCTTTTTGTTTGTTGTTTTTAAACCCCATTATCATTTTTGCCAAACCCTTGTGGGCTCCTCGCTGCTTTTTCGTGGGTTCACAGTTTGGCGACTCTGCTGGGGATGTCGAGGGCTAGACTCATTTAATTTGATTGGGCTAAATTAATTTCTTATTGTTAATTAAAAATCAATCACATTGCATCCGCTTGATTGTGTGCTTTCATTTATTGCATTGTGTGCGCTACTGTTGCATGATCACTCGATTGTCCCTCGATGTATCCTTGCCAACTGATAGCCTAGTTCGACCTTGGTTTTCCTGATTCCATGTGTTGGGCGAAGCTATCAAACCTCTCTTGCCAAGTACCCTTGGGTATATCAAATAGATCAATCACGTACTACTGGACCCACGCGATATTCCTGATGTCACATGTGGTTAGGTATAAAGATTGGTACAAGCAAAGTTGAGGACCCTAGCCTACCCTCTTAAAAGAAAGAATTGCATGTAATGGACCTTCTAGGACACCGTTGGATCACCTATATGCACACACATTGTTGTGATGATATGCTGCCGTGTTTGTGATGTGTTGCCATGCTTTGTTGATTGAGTGGGTAATTAGAGGAAACTTTACATCCTACATTCTTAATACGTACCCTTCCCCATGACCCCCGCAAGGGTAATTGGTTAAGAGAACTAATTAAGGGTGTACGTTGTAAAGATTTTGAGATAATTATGGAAGCTTAGGATGGACCCTTAGGCTGAAAAATTGAGTATTTGCCCTATGTTAGAGGGAGAGACGTGCTGGCTTGGATCCGTGATCAACAAGGGCGCCTAGTCAGTGCTGATTCCATCACTAAGTCGGATATGGCTGAAGAAAGAACTAGCAACCGGGGTTTCAACCTTGAGGCCGCTTTGAAAGCTATCATGGAAAAGCTTGATCACACTACCCAGGTATTCGAGACTGCACTCAAGTTAGCTCAAGACCTTCAACAGAAGAACTCTGAACCTGAATCTAGGGCCCGTGCCACTGATAACAATCAAGGATCCAATGAGTCCGAATCCGCTGAGGAACCATTAGGAGAAGGGGGAGAACTACCCAAGACCAAGGAAGGGGAAACCAAAGCCACATCAAGGGAGAGCTCAACCATCTTGGCAAACAAGGTCGAGGCCTTAGAACGAACTCTAAAGGGAATCCGCAGGTCTGATGATATGGTGCACATCCGCACTTTATCCTTGTTCCCAAAGGCTCGCATCCCGCTACAATTCAAGATGCTGGAATTAGAAAAATTCGATGGGATAGGCTGTCCTAAAACCCACCTCAAGATGTATGTGCGAGCTATGCACCCTCGAGGGGCGAACGATGAGTTATTGGCTCAAATGTTTCATGAGTCATTAGCGAGTTCCGCCTTGAAATGGTTTTTGTCATTAGAGGAGAATAGAACCAAGACTTGGGAGGATGTGTGCAATGCATTCACGGATCATTACAAGTATAACACTGAAGTGGATGTCACGCGAAGGGACTTGGAAACCACTAAGTAAGGGGTTAACGAGACTTTCTCCGCCTTCATCACTAGGTGGAGACAAAAGGCTTCCAAGATGACAGACAGACCGAATGAGGAAGAACAGATTCAGTTGGTGGTAAAGAACTTGCTGCCCGTATATCACAAGCATCTCTTTGCTCATTACTTTCCGAACTTCAAGGCTCTTGTTGGGGCTGGCACACAAGTTGAAGATGCGATCGCCGATGGAACAATCAAAACGGAGGAAATCTAAAGGAGTCGAAGGACAAACTTCGGAGGAAAACCCAACGCCGAGGTCAATACCATTACCCAACCCACTCGCCCTTTCTCCCTAAATGACTCCACCTCACCTCGCCAATTCACCGAGCTATATATGCCACTCGAAAGAGTCTTTGAAAAGCTGAGAAGCCGTGATCTCCTGAAACCCCTCGACCCAAGGCCTCCACCAAACCCATTGCCCAAGAACTACAATGAGAATGAATATTGCAAGTTCCACCAAGCCAAAGGCCATCTAACCAACCGTTGTTACCGCCTCCGCCATGAAATCCAAGATTTGCTCGACAAGCAGATCATTTCACCACCCACCGCACCAAATCGCCCAAATGTCACTCAAAATCCCTTCCCCACTCACAGTATGCCTCCTCCCAACAACATAAATGCCATCGAGCTAGGCTCGTCCCAATCCCGTCAACCCATAAGGTGATACACGCCGCTTCCCATGACCTTGACTCAAGTTTTCCACCAATGTTGTGATAAAGGGCTCATATTGCCATGCCATTCAAAGCCGAGGCCTTCGACTCCTCACCAATTCTGTTTGTACCATCAGGCGCCCGGACATGATACGGAGGACTGTGTTATACTGAAAAAGGTAGTTCAAGACCTTATTGATCAAAAGGTTTTGGTATTGCCAAAGAAGTCCATGCAGCGACAATTGAAAGAAAGGTTCGAGGCAGGAAATCCTAAAGTGGGTTTGTTGGGAGAGTCGTCCAGAAAGTTTGATTACTATGTACTCTACCCCGACCCCATCCCTGATGAGCCTATAATCCCCACAGGTTGGGTTGAGTTACCAGAGGAAGTCCAAATGGAAGAAATCGACACAATCACATGGGATGACCTCATGGGTGATGTAGGTGAGATTGATGATATGTGGATGAGCGATGACGAAGTGGAGCACATAACTAGAGGGGGTCGCCATTTCAAGCCTCCGCATTTAGAATCTGACAACCCATTGGGGGACTTGGAAGGTAATCGCCACCTCGACCTGCAAGAAGAGGAGGATGAAGTGCTTATGCAATTGAGAAAGACTAATGCCAACATCACCATATGGGGTTTGCTCATGGCCTCTTACAAGCACCGTTAGACTATCTTGAAGTTGCTCAACCAGATACAGGTTCCTGTTGACACATCTCCAGAAAATTTGGTGAACTTGGTGAATCCAACCTCAAAGAACTCAACTATTGTATTCTCAGAGGCAGACCTACCTAAAAGTGGACCTAGCCATTCACAAGCCATGTACATCACTGTCGACACCATGGGAAAGAGGGTTCCGAAAGTCCTGATCGACAATGGTTCCGCTCTTAATGTGTGCCCTCTCAGAACTGCCACCGTTTTGGGGTTGGATCCAACAGACTTCGTGCCATCTGGGCAAACAGTGAGAGCCTATGATAACACCCATAGAGAGGTGATTGGAGTGGTCACTTTGCCATTGATTATGGGGCCTACAGAATTCAGAGTGGAGTTCCAAGTGCTAGACGTCCCGTCGTGCTTCAACCTCTTGTTGGGAAGACCTTGGATTCATCCTGCAGGGGCTGTCCCTTCTTCATTGCACCAAAAAGTCAAGTTCCCTTATGAAGGGGCCATCGTCACACTTCAAGGTGATTATGACTTAAAGTCGTCGGGGGTACCCATTTGCGAGATCAAGCCCGAGCCCGTTGGGGCACCATTGTCTGGGTTCGAGTATGCTCAATGCATAGAGAAAGAGCCGGAACAGAGAGAGTTGATACCTCTCGACGTTTGCCCTCATGGCAACCTACATGTGGGGAACATAATAAAGAAAATGAGTTTCTTCCTAGGCATGGGACTAGGACGCCGTCAGCAAGGCATACCGGTATCCGTTCAGAGCCGCATTGTCACCTATACCTTCTGTGAACCCCGGAAATTGGGCCCACAAGGGATTGAAAGAAAATGGATTTGAAAAAGAAAAAGGAAAGGAGTCGCCACCTTATTTTTTAAAGGAAACAAGGAAAACCCTAAAAATAGTTTGTTTTAGGAAAACAATTTGAATGACTCCATAAAAAAGGAAAGGCAAAAACCAATCTTTTGAAAACCAAAGAAATCGGGGATTCGGAGGCTAAGTTATGACATGGGAAGGTTCTAGGCAAAGCCTATAGGCACCCATGTCACCCTTTCGGTCTCTCAGTTCATTTGGGCTAAATTAAGATCTTTCCATACAAAAATCAGCAAGTATATCATCACAAGAATTGCATGCATATCATATATTTCATTCATCCATCCATGCATAATAAGCACATAAAAACAGAAAAAGAAAAAGAAGAAAAGAAAACAAAAATAAACCTAGGATGCTTGGATCCTAGAACGGACTTGAGCCTCATGAAGAGCGCCTACATACCATGCAACGAAATACATGGATCAAAGTCCACGTAGTTCGATTAGAATTAGGGTTAAGACCTAATATAAACCTATGGTTAAAACCCTAGGTTTCCTTATTTGATCAAAAGAGTTGAATATGATAGAAAGTTTGATTTTAGGAAAGAAATCCACAAAATGGAAACTTTAATAAAAACCAGAATTTTATTTACGAAGGAAACCTTTGATTAAACCATAGACTTGTATTAAAAATTAACCCTAGATAGGGAGAAGAGAATGAGTTAAGAAGAAAGGTGAATTGGGGCACCTTCACACCCACTTACCTGAGCACAATTACTCCAAACATTAGCTATTTCAGACATAAGCAGCCCTATTTGCCATAGGACAAATACCACACCTATTTGCACCCTTACAAGTGCTCAAAACCATGCGAAAACACTAACATGCAAATCTGGACAGAATAGTATTGTGACCTAAAATCATCCACTAAGCATGCCAATAGCAAAAACAGCGAACAATAATAAGTCCTAACATATTCCTAGAACCATATCATGCATAAAAACCCTAAAACATACTAACATGCATGCAAAACTATCATGTTTACTCCATATGAAAAACATATACAGCAAACACGAAGAAAAACCAAATAAAAAAGTCTACTTTATCACGCTATATGAAAACAAACACAAAACAATGACTCTAAAACCCTAAACTCACAAATATGCTTAAAAACATACAAAACATACTTTAATCATGCTAAAACCAAACTAAACAAAAATTAAATCATGCATATTAACTAACTAAAGCAATATAACATGATGAAAATCCTAACTCTAACATGCAATGACACTAATCCTAGCACAAGGACAAACAGGAGCACAAGAATCATAACTATGCATTAAAAACCTAAAGGACAGCCCTAAAGCATGCTAAACAGTAGATAAACAATAGATATTCCATGTATATTAACTAGCTAGAGTGTTAATACATGATAAAAAAGTTACCTTTAACATGCAATAAGCCTAACCCATATGAAAACCTAGTTTAAGCTTGAATAGAGAAGGAGAATACCTTAGGAAGGGCCTTCCTTTGTGTTTGTAATTGTTCGTGGCTCCTCAGGTCTTTAGAGTGAATCAAACCAACACGAATCCTCCTCTTTGTCAAAGTGGTATCACAGCAAAGAGATCAAAACTCACTCAACTTTGAAAAGAAAATAGAAAACAAAAAGAGAACAAGAGAAAAGAAAAGTGATTTTCGTCACTTTGCAGCAGCAGCAACTTCAATCGCGTTTTTGGGTATGAAAACGTTGGATTTGGACAAAGCTTGTGAAATACAAAGTTGTAGAGAATTGAATTATCTTTCTAACAAGACCAATTTCATCAAATTCTGACTTCGGATGAAAAATTTATGATTAAAATATGACTGCTGGTTTTCAGAAAATCTGCTGCTGAATTATGACGAATTTCACTCCGTCCAAACCCTCTTCTCCTCTCCCTTGTTTAAAGACATTAAGAGAGTATTTATAGCTGAAATCTGGAGTTTCCCTTTCCTTCCTGGACTAGGTTTTCTTGGAGAATAATCAAAAGGTATTTTATAATGATAAAAGACTTCTAATCTGAATAGGAAAAGGAAATTGTCTTTTATAAAAATTGGGAGACTGACCGCTAACACGCATGCACATGTATCGTATGTGCGTACACACACTCATCACATACGTACACGTGTTAGTGTCATGATAAAAATGGCTAATTTAATAAAATAATTTTCTTTTCATTTTAATCAAAAATCTCATGCTGTGATTCGCACTAATTCTTCAAGGATAATCCGTAAATAACCACACTAAACTCATCATCAGGGCCACGGGACTTAATACCTCATATGCATCCATATGAACTCCAATTGACAATTTGGAGATCATTCCAAGGTCAAATGAAAAGTTTGGGACTTAAAAGACAATTATGCCCCTCAAGTCACAAAAGCTCTTATTATCCCTCAAGATCAACTCCAATTTGAACCAAAATTCATATCCATTGTCCTTGTGACTCTAGAAAACTAATGCAAGTGACTAGACTCAAAAACAAAACAAAAACATGCATGAAATGATGAGCCCTAGTAAGGTGGTGCAAAAATGGGGTGTGACACCTTCGGATTGGGATATGAACCTTCCAAAAAGGACCGTATGGAGATGTTGTAGAGAAGCAGAGAAAGGGTCAAAGCAAAAGCAGAAGGAAGGGTGCCAGATATTCGAATCTCGCCATACCGACCTACTTTGAATGGTTACTTTGTTAAGGAAGGGGATGACTTTCTATTCTGTGGATTTCCCGAACCATCCATTGACAAAGCAACCAAGGCGAGAGTTCCGGGGTTTGAAATATTCTTTACTGAGTGGTATCCCATTACTGCTACAATGGTTGACGATGAAGCGATCAAGGATGACTATTGGGAAAAGAAGAGCGAGGACTGGGCAAAACAGATGGATTCAGAAGCCATGGTTACAATGTTTCAAGATATGGTTCTTGTTGTAGAGGAATCGGATCTCGAGTGTTCTTCAATTCACCATGCAGCCATGCCGCTCCTTAATTGGTATCTTGAAGAGGGTATCATTGCAGAAGTTCTTGAGGGCGAGGATCTCGACTTACCTGATAGTAGTTTGTAGGTTCCTTAGTAGCTTGTTTTAGCTTTCTTTTCAAATAAAGTGTGTCCGCCTAGCCCACCTTATGGAGTTAGGAGTCGTTCCCTAGTTGTGGCACATGTGTTTTCTTTTCTGTGTTTTGTTTTGTTAGTTCAGTCAATAAGGTGTGTTTCTTTTCATTATTTGCAGTGTTTCCTTTCTCTCTTCTATGGATATCTATGGCATGGATATAGATCCTAGGAATGACGTCCCCCCGGAGCTCGTCGAGCAAAGGAAAAGGGGCGTTACCGAACCTAACATGGATGAATTGGAATCAATCAATCTAGGGACAGATGAATTGCCAAGGATAATTAAAATTGGGATAACTCTCTCACCTGCTGAAAAAGAAAAATTGGTAATACTTCTAAAAGCCAATGTAGAGGCCTTCGCATGGTCTTATGAGGATATGCCTGGCATCGATCCGGATATTGTGCAACATTACATCCCCACTAATCCCACTAAAAAGCCTATAAAGCAAAAATTAAGAAGATTAAAACCAGAATGGGCTTTGAAAGTAAAAGAAGAGGTAACTAAACAATTAGATGCCGGGTTTCTCCAAGTTGTGGAGTACCCTGAGTGGCTGTCTAACATAGTGCCTGTGCCTAAGAAAGATGGGAAAGTGCGAATGTGTGTTGACTTCCGCGACCTTAATGCTGCGAGCCCAAAGGATGATTTCCCTTTACCGCATATCGATGTATTGGTGGACAGCACGGCAGGCCATGCTCTTCTCTCCTTCATGGATGGGTTCTCCGGTTACAACCAGATAAAGATGGCGCCTCGAGACATGGAAAAGACGGCTTTTATCACGCAGTGGGGCACGTATTGCTACAAGGTAATGCCTTTTGGCTTGAGAAATGCTGGGGCTACTTACCAAAGAGCTGCTATGACCCTATTGCATGATATGATCCATAAAGAAGTAGAGGTGTATGTGGACGACATGATAGTCAAATCTGTAGACCGAGAAGGACATTTCGCGGCATTGGAGAAGTTCCTAGAAAGGGCAAAGAAGTACAACCTCCGACTGAATCCTCAGAAGTGCGCCTTCGGAGTCACCGCAGGGAAGCTGTTGGGTTTCATGATCACTCAGAGGGGAATTGAAGTTGATCCAGGGAAGATAAAAGCTATCACGGAGATGGAGCCACCAAGAACGGAAAAGCAGATCCGGGGCTTTCTAGGGAGAGTTCAATACATAAGTCGTTTTATCGCCAATCTGACCATGGTATGCGAGCCAATTTTCAAGCTACTTAAAAAGGGCGTTTCCAAGGAGTGGAATGAGGATTGTTAGGAAGCCTTTGAGACCATTAAAAGGTATCTGAGTAACCCCCCAATCTTGGTTCCCCCGCGGCAAGGTGAACCATTACTGTTATATTTAACGGTTACTGAAACCGCGACGGGAGCCATGTTAGCTCAATACCTTGAAGGGTCGAAAAAGGAAAATGCCATCTACTACTTGAGCAAGAAAATGACAGATTATGAAGTAAAGTACAATGCGCTCGAAAAGGCTTGCGTAGCATTGGTATGGGCTACCCAGAAACTCCGTCATTACATGATGTCTTTCGAAGTCCTGTTGATAAGTCGATTGGATCCTTTGAAGTATCTGCTAGAAAAACCAGTCCTATCATACAGGACCGCTCGTTGGTCGCTTCTTCTCAATGAATTCGACATAAAGTACCTGGCGCAAAAGTCCGTCAAAGGAAGTGTCATTGCAGACCATTTGGCAAGCTGCCCTGTGTCATCATCAACCCAATTCAATGATGAGTTCCCCGACGAAGATATCCTGGAAATCAAGAAGAAGGTTTGGAAAGTCTACTTCGACGGAGCTGCAAACAGAAGAGGTTATGGCATAGGAGTGCAACTAGTCTCGCCCGAAGAAGCCTTCACGCCTTTAGCAGTCAAATTGGGGTTCGAAGCCACCAACAACATAGCAGAGTATGAGGCCTGCATCCTAGCATTGGAAGCTGCGTTAGAGTTGGGGATAAAAGAACTAGAGGTGTTCGGAGATTCAGCATTGATCATCTGTCAGATAAAAGGGGAGTGAAAAACTCGCGATGAGAAGCTGTTGCCCTATCATGCCTATTTGGAAGCACTGACTAAAGAGTTCGCGGAGATCGAGTTCAATTACATGTCAAGAAACAAGAATCAGTTTGCTGATGCCTTAGCGACTCTAGCTTCAATGGTGGAGATACCAGAAGGAGGAAGCGTGAAACCGCTCGTGATCGAATGCAGAGAGAAACCTGTTTATTGCTGTTCCATCCGAGAAGGAGAGGTAACAGATAGCCACCCTTGGTTTTATGACATAAGAAGGCTCATCGAGGAAAGAGAATATCTGGAAGAAGCATCTCGCGTGGATAGGCGAACACTGAGAAGATTGGCAAGCCATTATGTGGTATGCGGAGGAAAACTGTATCGGAGATCTTACAACGGAATCCACTTGCTGTGTGTCACGGAGGAAGAAGCCAGAAAACTCATCGAAGAAATCCATGAAGGAGTGGGAGCTCCGCATATGAATGGATACATGTTGGCTAAGAAGATCATGAGACTAGGGTATTACTGGTCTACAATGGAAAGGGATTGTTATGCCCACGTTAAGAAGTGCCACAAGTGTCAGCTCTTCGCCAACGGACAACACTTGCCCTCCATGCCCTTAACAAGCATGTCAATTCCATGGCCGTTCGCAGTGTGAGGAATAGATATCATCAGACAGATTAAGCCGAAGGCATCCAATGGTCATGAATACATTTTGGTAGCCATCGATTACTTTACCAAATGGGTGGAAGCAGCTTCCTTCAAAGTTTTGAATGCTAAAAAGGTGGCGCAGTTCATACAGCTCAACATTATCTACCGATATGGGGTACCGCATGAGGTCATTTCAGATAACGGTCAGCATTTCCAGAAGGAGGCCAAAGAACTCTTGCAGAAGTACAAGATCGTTCACCACTTGTCGTCCCCGTATCGCCCGCAGACAAACGGCGCAGTGGAAGCCGCCAACAAAAACATCAAGAAGATATTACAGAAAACGGCTGACACGTACATTGATTGGCATGAGAAACTACCATTGGCATTATGGGGGTACAGAACATCAGTCAGATCGTCAACAGGGGCTACGCCGTATGCTCTAGTGTATGGAATGGAGGCTGTTTTGCCAGTGGAATTGGAAGTTCCTTCGTTAAGGGTTGCTGTGGAAAGTCAGCTGGCAGAGGTGGACTGGATCAAAGGTCATTATGACGAGTTGGCATTGCTAGATGAAAGGTGATTGAGGGCTCTCTACCATGTGCAAGGGTACCAGAGAAGAGTCGCAAGGGCGTTCAACAAATATGTCAAAGACAGAGGCTTGAAGAAAGGGGATTTAGTGTTGAAAGAGATCCGAGCTCCAATTTTCGATCCACGAGGAAAGTTCAAACCAAGTTGGGGTGGACCGTACGTCATCAAGGAGATATTGCCAGCAGGGGCTGTTCGACTTATGGATTTGGATGGGATCGAGTTCGCTCGTCCTACTAATTTGGATCAATTAAAGAAGTATTATGTATGAGGCCTGCTAGGTTGAAAACCTGTAAGGGCGGCCTAGGCAAAAGTTAAGGCATTAGAACTACGTAGGACCTGATTCCCCAAAAAGAAAAAAAAAAAAAAAAAAAAGAAAAGAAAAAGAAAACGGGGATACGTAGGCAGCCCATAAAGTTACATTGGGTGCGGTCCAAACAGCACAATCACAGAAAAATCTCGAAAGTAGATTATTATTGGCAATTCATTTGAAACTAATTGTTTGACATAACAATTTATTGATGTTAAGTAAAAGAACTATCGACATGCTATAGATGTTCTATTCTTTGAGTCTTTAAGTCCTCTTGAGTTTCTTCAGAGTCATTTTTTTTGTCTTCTGTCTCCCTCTATCAAGTCTTCTTTTCTTTCGCGAGTCATGGCCGTGGGATGCCTCCACTGCTTCAAGAATGTCTTCTCTGCAAAGTCCAAGTCTTGTGTCCTTGATAAGGTCATAAATTCTTTCTCGGCGAGAAGTTTCCCTTTCGCCCAAATCATCCTTCAACCATTGCTTATATTCTCTACTCATCTCGAAAGGCCCTTCAGTATTGGCAATCCGAGTCAATTTCAGGTCTGTAGGCCAGCGAGTCCTCGCCCACTTGATTATGGTAGGACCGACAGGTTCCACAGAGCAACAAGGTCCTGTTAAGGACGGTATGGTTTGCATGGCGCCCATCTGGCGAAGAATTCTCGAAGCCCAATAGAAGGAAGTCGACCTCAGTCCTATGAGTTTGACAAAGGCACACCCCGAGGTTCGAAAAAGTACCTGCTCTTTATACCCCCATGTGTTGGGAATCAAACTAGAGAGGAAAAATACAAAGGCGGAATTTAAAATTTTTCCTACGATTCCCAAACCCATGAATCTTAATTATGCTTAATACAAAACAAAAACCCTAACTAGAAGAGGGTAGAATTACTTACAGTTGAACAAGTCTTCTCCTTTATGCTCCAAGCTTTTTCTTCTCCTTTTTGCTCCAAGCTTTGTCTCCGGACAGCGGTGAATGAGCAGCCCAAGTGTGCTGCCTCCAACAGTATCCACACCTAGCTTGAACTTGAAGTCCTTTCCTTCTTCTTCCTTGTTGTTGCTAGAGATGGAGAAGAGGGAGAGAGAGAGAGAGCCTCCTTGTGAAATTCAGCCAGCCCTTGGGGAGAATGAATTGTGTTTTTAAGTAATGTCATCACATCACATGTGAGGCTATATATAGCCCACTAATAGGGCCGGCCCTAGTGAGGAATCCTATTCCTCATATGAGTTAAGTTGTAATTATGCATAATTGCAACTTAACCCCTCTAATTTATATCCTATATAAATTTGCCCCTTAAGAACAATTCTTTTATTCACTTAAGCCCTTTCTCTCATAGACTTTCAAGCTCTCTTAGCATGATCAGTGTGTGACCCATTGGGTTCACATCATTAAGTAGTAGGAACAGCACAAGTTGTGCACAATGGAACACTTTCCATTAAGGGTCTAATTGAAACTCCTTTCAATTCCCTAATTGATTATAACTCATTTATATCAATTAGGGCTTCTACTAACCATGAGTAACACCTAGCATATGGCTCATGGTGTGGTCCTTAATGAGGTGAATAGTCATTTACAAAGAACCCTTCTGTTATAGTTTACAGGTTACAATTCCATCCTTCCATCAACACAATGTCTCCAATTGAACTAATAGGACATGGAAGTCTGTCAAGTCCCTAGTTCAATTACTTTATACTCATTCATTAATATCAACTCAATGATGAACTTATGGAAACTCCTTTCCATATTCATTCTACTATGGGCCCATGGATTTAATGAGTTATATTCAATGAATGCTGTATGAGACATTCACTCTCTTTTTCCTGAGAGTGATGGATTCCTTGTTGATCACTCACATGCCTTCACACACATAGCAGTAGGGCCAATGAACACCCTTACAGACCCCTGAATAGGATCTGCACTTAGTGTTATCAAACTTCTAAAGCTATATGTATAAGACAACCATGGTGTCTCAGGTCTAAGGATTACTTGTACCACTATAACAATGAGAAACTGATTGACAGGCAGGTTAAAACTCCATTCAGTTTATCTCATATCTTAGGTCACATTCAGTGTACCTATTCTTATAATAGGCACCCACTTGTTGGTTGTAGTGTCTCCACACAAATAGCTTGAGACTAGCTATCCTCCTATAGAGTCAACCTAACAAGTGCTAGTCCTATGGTTCATTACTGTCCATCATAGTGAACCTTCAACTAGGAATGATTTAGGAGTTTAGTACAGAGATATATTTACAGTCTCAAAATCACAACCCTTTGTAATTTCATATTCTCAACTCTAACTCCATGGACATATTATGTAAATATAAATGATGCATATAAACATAATAGAATAAGCCCTTTTATTAAATCAATAATAAATGTGACATATATAAATGAAATCAATTGATTGTTCCTAATCCCTAAACAATCATCTCCATGATTGGCTCTAGGGCATAATCCTAACAATCTCCCACTTGCACTATAGCCAATCCACCATGTATCTCATACCCATATCCTGTCGGTGGTCATCCAACACACTTGGGTTATAGCCTTAGTGAAGGGGTATTCTTTATTCTCTGTTGTATTAAACTTCTATATGTATATGTCGTCTCTTCCAATGATCTCTCTAATCACTTGGAATCACCGCTTAAAGTTTGGACTTTTGATGAGACCGTGGATCCTTGTCTTGAGCACTAGCCTTATTGTTGTCACAAAAACAATAGTAAAGGCTTCTCAATGTCAGGAACCACTCCTAGTTCTGCAATGAACTTACTCATCCAAACATGCAGCAATGCACTCAAATTTACAGCTCCACCATTTAAGGTGAGAACATACCTCGATGTTGATCTCCTATCATCATCGTCAGATTGAAAATCTGTATTCGTTCTACCAACCATTTCAAGTTTCTTTCTCCATAGGCAAGGGATAGATCCTTTAGTTCTTCTCAAGAACTTAAGGATAGCCTTGACTGCTTCCCAGTGTTCCTCATCTGGGTCTGCCTGATATCTGCTCGTAACATTTACAGCAAAAACTGATATCTGGTCTTTTAGTTATAGACAACTTGATTCCATGTCTGACAGGAATTAGACCTCCTTTTGGAATCATGCATTTTGAACTCTTTCAAAATCTTGTCTATGTACTTTGATTGGGAGAGACTTAGCATCCTTTAGATCTTATCTCTATAGACCTCTATTCCTAGAATATGGGATGCTTCTTCCAAATCTTTTATGGAGAAACTTTGTGAAAAACTAATTTTTCACTGTTGACAACGTCTCTACATCATTCCCTAATAAGTAGAACGTCATTCACTTATAGGACCAAAATATGATCGCACTCCCACTAACCCTTTGTACAATCATGGTACAATAATGGGTTCTGTCTCAACAGGGACAGGGGTTGCATCAATCTTGGTTTGTGTCTCATTAGACAACTCTTTGAGTTCTATTTTCCTGTTGTTATCTCCTTCTTGAATAAACTCTTTTTCAAGAAAGATTGCAAACTTACAAACAAAACACCTTTTGTTCATCAGGATAATAGATATGATATCCTAAACTTTCTTTAGGGTAATCCACAAACCTACATTTAAGTTATCTTGATTTCCAATTTGGTTGCTTTATATGTCTCTACATATGTAGTGCATCCCCATACCTTAACATGCTTAAGGTTTGGTGCTTCCCTTTCCATATCTCATATAGGTCCTAAGGGACAGCCTTGGTTTGAACTCTGTTTCACAGGTACGTGGCAATTTCTAGGGCATATCCTAAGAAGGATAATATTAGGTCGTTGTAACTTATCATGGACCGGACCATATCAAATAAGGTCCTCTTCCTCCTTTCTGACACACCATTTAGTTATGATGTTCTAAGAGGTGTCCATTAGAATAGAATGCCTATTTGAACCAGTTGATCTGAAAGATCACCAGTTAAATATTCGCCTCCTCGATCCAATCGAAGAGCTTAATACTTTTACTAGTTTGTTTCTCTACTTCAAATCTGAATTCTTTGAACCTTTTCAAATGTTTCAGATTTGTACTTCTTTAAGTATATGCACCTATACCTTAACATTTTTAAGTAAAGGTTCATAAAGTATGAGAAACTATTTCTCTTGTTCTCTTGGGTTTATTAGCATTCATTTTAGAGCTATCATGTTTCATGCAATTCATATTTGCAAGGTAGTTTTGAAGATAAATGCTATAAATTCTAGAAGTAATGAACTCTTCATAAAAAACATTTATTAAATCAAACTAAAACACTGTTTAGGCAAAACTGAAATAAAGATAATGTTTCTAAAAACCTTCTGGAATGTCAAGATAGCTTATTAATTCTAAACTACTCCTTCAGGTAGAGTCAAGCAGCAAATCCCATAGCTAATACAGCAACACTTTGCTCCATTCTCCACTCGTAGGGATATTCCACTTCTACTTAGCCTTCTGCTTCCCACTAGATCCTGCATGGAATTCAAAATTCACATCAGAATTGAGTACCCAAGTGGAAGCAAAACTAACATTTAGTTTAGAGCATGATCCATACCTTCCGAAAGTCGGCTCTTTAGAGTATCCAGATACTCCCGGCAGTTACGTTTCCAGTGCCCATCCTTGCCGCAGTGAAAACAGGTTCCTTTGGCCTTGTCAGTATTACCTTTCTTGACACCTCCCTTTGGCTTCAAGTTCTTCTTCTTCTTCCCATGGGTACTCTTACCCTTTCCTTTGCCCTTGCCCTTAGGCTTGGGCTTGGCCTTGGAAGTAGAAGCTCCATCAAATGCGAGCAAAGAACCTTTTCCCTTCTTCATTGTCTCCTCAGTCATCTTGAGCAAATTGTGTAGCTCGGGGAGAGTGGGCTCAAGCTTGTTCATATGAAAATTCATTATGAACGGCCCAAATGAATCAAGAAGGGACTGCAATATAATGTCTGAACACATATCAGCTTCAATGATCACATCAAGCTTTTCAAGCTGCTCGATATGGTTGATCATTTTCAAGGTGTGATCAGTCACAGATGAACCCTCATTCATCCTTGCCTTGAATAGATCCTTGACAATATTGTACTTTGCGGTCCTACTTTGCTCCCCATACAACTCTTGTAAGTGGAGAAAGATGTCACGAGCACTTTTCATGGACTCATGTTGCTTCTGAACCTCAGGGCTCATGGATGCCATCATATAGCATCTTGCCTTCAAATCGCCGTCCATGCGCTTCTGAAAAGCGTCTCTCTCTTGCTGAGTTGCAGTCTCAGCCAGTGCCTCAAGAAGTGTGCCATCAAGTGTGTAGGTAATCTTTTCGGAAGTTAAAACTATTTTTAAGTTCCTCAGCCAATCAAGATAGTTTGGTCCAGTCAAACGGTTGATGTCCAATATTTTGGATAGCGGGTTGAGATGAGCCATTTCTATGAACTACATATAAAATTAGAGAATTAGATTTCATTTTTAATCCATAATGATCGGGTCTTTAATCATATGGTACCTCCCACTATTTTATCAAATTCCATACACCCTCTAATGGAATTCGGGAATCTTATTCCTAATGGGGATTGGGGTCCCACTGTGACCTAGAAGCCTCACATGTTAGTTTCTTGACTTCTAACCCACAGTAAGAAGACAACTCTTTGTCTATTGCTTCATAAGCAAGTTCCAATCATTTTGCCTCTAGGGTACATACTCCTCACATGTTAGTTTCTTGGAATACTTCCCTAGTTAAGTTAAGCCCATCATTCACACAGGTATGTTTCACCAAATATATACCTCACATGTTAGTTTCTTGGTATATACCAGCTTAGGCACCCCATGATATCTACATATGTGATAGTTTCAAGTAATGTCTTTAATATGGGTAGCTCCTACATGTCTGCAGCCAGGTACCCACATTAAGGGACGTTAGATGATCCTATAATGATGGAAGGCAATGAAGAATCCATTCCCTAATGTATTCTCCATTTCCAACTTAATATTAAAATAGAGGGGTTTTAAGGGTCTCATCAAAATAACTAATCTAACATACATCTCATGCATTTAAATAAGAAATATATAACAACATTATATATATATAATCCACTTATCGATATTAGTCCCTATAAGGTGACATATAACGATCTTTGGATTTGGAGCTATCTCTATTAATCTCATTAAAAGCTCCCACTATGATGATTATGGACTTTAAGAGGATTCAATCCAAGCCAATGAATTGAATCCGTGGTCTAAGGTGGGTGTAGGTGATCGTAAAACATTCATTTGAAACATAGCATGCACTCTTGAAAATCTTCTCCAAGCTTTCAAGTCCTTCAATCTCCTCCATTGGCTTCATGGTCTCCACCATAGGCTTGTTGGGCTCCACCATGCTCCTTTAGGTCCACCATGCTCCTTAGTGCGCTCTCGATTACATAACATTTACATAATTTTAAAGAAAGGGATACATAAGGGGAATGTGGGGTACATAAGAGAATGATAGAGAGAGAGAAGAAGGTGGCATGCAAGCCCCAAATAAATAATACATCACCAAAAATTAACAACTCTTGAAAAATTAATACAACCCATTCATAAGACGGCCAATCACAATTGGTTTAAGGGGTATAGTCCATAATCATCATCCATCCATAAACATACAATCACATTGCATAATAAAGGAAATAACTGTAAACAATAAGCATATGGGCATTCATGGTAACTCTATTGATTGGTTTTCATTAATCTCATTAATGTGTCCTAATCTTATTAGGATATGCATAATCTCCAAAATTAATTAAGTCTTAACAATTAAGACATTTAGTTTCAATTAATCAAATCAATTGAAACATTTAAAGTCCCCTAATTGAACACTAATATCAAATATTAGGGTCTCTTTAATTAAACAAAACAATTTCATTTAATTAAAAAATTCCAGATTTTAATTTAATCCTAAATTGTGTTTTAAACCATTTAAAACATTATAAAATTAATCACCATTAATTAAATAATCAATTTTGGAATTAAATAAAATCATTTTATTAATTAATTAGTGCATTAGGGTTTCCTAAAACCCTAAACCCTAAATGCATTAACTCTAAACCCTAAGTGTGACCCTAATACATTAAATGCCTTATGATTGGTCAATTAATGACCAATCATTTAAACCCTAGGTTTATACGGTATTAATGATTAGGATTAGGGTTTAATTAATGCCACCTAGGATATTAATTACTCCTAATTAATATGCACTAATTAGGGTTTCTAAAACCCTAAACCTTAAACCTATTAAATGTCAATGATTAATTACTAAACCATTAATGATCATGATTGGTCATTAATGACCAATCATTTAACCCTAGGTTAGACACATTAATTACTAGGTTTAGTTATTAATTAATGCATTAATAGAATTAGGGTTTAATTAATATGAATTAGGGTTTCCTAAACCCTAAACCCTAGACATCATAAATGCAATTAATTATACCCTAATGATTAATAACCATGATTGGTCAATTAATGACCAATCATTAAACATTTTAATGAAGGTAATTAATAGTCAATTAGGGTTTTTAATTAATGCAATTAATGAATTAGGGTTTCATCATTAATGGGAATTAGGGTTTCCTAAGAAACCCTAAGGCTGCCGCCACCTATAGTGGGCTGCCATGGCTAGCTAAGGCTTCCATGGCTTGGCCAGGCCATGGGAGGCCATGGCCAGCAAAGGGGGATTCAAGCTAGGGTGTGGGCCAAGCCCATGGACACGTGTGGAGTGGCCAAGAGGGCTGTCTTCTTCAAAGAACATTAGGGTTTCAAGAACCCTTGCTGGCACCACCATGGGAGGACCTCCAAGGTCACAAACGTTTCTAAAACTTAATCAATTCGACTCCACCTACAAAACCAGCTTTTGTATCATGTCCCTACATGAATTACTAAGCTAATTGAGTTGGTTTGGATGATCAAATCATCCCCAATTGTTCTAAACAATTCAAGAACAGTAGGCTGTCCAGAATTTGACAGCATACTGTCCCTGATCACAAATTGATTTAAAACCCAGCAATATGATTAATTCAGGTTACCAAATTATTTTTCCTAGCATCCTACATGTCTTAGGAAACTAATAAAATTGGTTTCATGCAATTTGGAGTTCCCTAGCTCAAGATATGAACAAAACTCCATTGATGACTTTCTGCAGAAAAACAGCCTGCTGTGTTTTTCAAGAAATCAAACTTTTTGATTCTTATATGCATCAAGACTCTTATAAAACTTAAAGAAAATCATACATACAATATGTATAATTATCCTATAAAGGATTTACATCAATTTTACAGAGATATCATATCAGAACAGTAGCAAGAACCATAGGGTTCTAAAACCCAGATTCGAACCCCATGGTGTTCTTCCCAAACTTTTTGATTTGTTTTGATTTCTATGCATCCCTATACTTGAGAAATCACCATAACAACTTTATGTGGATTAATTACAGGCATCTCATGTCTTAATTAAACCAAAACAAAAACAAAACACAAAAGAGAACAACCTAGGGTTCCAAACCCTAGGTTCGGCCTCCATAGAAGAAACACTGGTTTCTTCTTCTTCTGTATACATCACATGCTTCTCAGAAATTCCAGAATTAATGTTAGAAGAATATTAGAAGAGGAGAAGAGGGAAAAACAGCCCAGGGTTCAAAACCCCAGGTTCGGCCATGAAGAGGAAACCCTAGTTTCCTCCTTCTTCTTCTACAAAACTGAAACCTATTCAACTCTTTGAATTTTCCAGCAGCCCTAAAACTATTTTAGAAGAGGAGAAGGAGAGATAAACACCTAGGGTTCAATAACCCTAGGTTCGGCCATGAGAGGGAAATCAATTGAATGCATGAACATGAATCTCAATTCATTAAACCAATCAATTTACCATGAATTACAGCCCACATGCAGTTTGTATTAGGCATAATCATGGCTCTGATACCACTGTTGGGAATCAAACTAGAGAGGAAAAATACAAAGGCGGAATTTAAAATTTTTCCTACGATTCCCAAACCCATGAATCTTAATTATGCTTAATACAAAACAAAAACCCTAACTAGAAGAGGGTAGAATTACTTACAGTTGAACAAGTCTTCTCTTTTATGCTCCAAGCTTTTTCTTCTCCTTTTTGCTCCAAGCTTTGTCTCCGGACAGCGGTGAATGAGCAGCCCAAGTGTGCTGCCTCCAACAGTATCCACACCTAGCTTGAACTTGAAGTCCTTTCCTTCTTCTTCCTTGTTGTTGCTAGAGGTGGAGAAGAGGGAGAGAGAGAGAGAGCCTCCTTGTGAAATTCGGCCAACCCTTGGGGAGAATGAATTGTGTTTTTAAGTAATGTCATCACATCACATGTGAGGCTATATAGCCCACTAATAGGGCCGGCCCTAGTGAGGAATCCTATTCCTCATATGAGTTAAGTTGTAATTATGCATAATTGCAACTTAACCCCTCTAATTTATATCCTATATAAATTTGCCCCTTAAGAACAATTCTTTTATTCACTTAAGCCCTTTCTCTCATAGACTTTCAAGCTCTCTTAGCATGATCAGTGTGTGACCCATTGGGTTCACATCATTAAGTAGTAGGAACAGCACAAGTTGTGCACAATGGAACACTTTCCATTAAGGGTCTAATTGAAACTCCTTTCAATTCCCTAATTGATTATAACTCATTTATATCAATTAGGGCTTCTACTAACCATGAGTAACACCTAGCATATGGCTCATGGTGTGGTCCTTAATGAGGTGAATAGTCATTTACAAAGAACCCTTCTGTTATAGTTTACAGGTTACAATTCCATCCTTCCATCAACACAATGTCTCCAATTGAACTAATAGGACATGGAAGTCTGTCAAGTCCCTAGTTCAATTACTTTATACTCATTCATTAATATCAACTCAATGATGAACTTATGGAAACTCCTTTCCATATTCATTCTACCATGGGCCCATGGATTTAATGAGTTATATTCAATGAATGCTGTATGAGACATTCACTCTCTTTTTCCTGAGAGTGATGGATTCCTTGTTGATCACTCACATGCCTTCACACACATAGCAGTAGGGCCAATGAACACCCTTACAGACCCCTGAATAGGATCTGCACTTAGTGTTATCAAACTTCTAAAGCTACATGTATAAGACAACCATGGTGTCTCAGGTCTAAGGATTACTTGTACCACTATAACAATGAGAAACTGATTGACAGGCAGGTTAAAACTCCATTCAGTTTATCTCATATCTTTGGTCACATTCAGTGTACCTATTCTTATAATAGGCACCCACTTATTGGTTGTAGTGTCTCCACACAAATAGCTTGAGACTAGCTATCCTCCTATAGAGTCAACCTAACAAGTGCTAGTCCTATGGTTCATTACTGTCCATCATAGTGAACCTTCAACTAGGAATGATTTAGGAGTTTAGTACAGAGATATATTTACAGTCTCAAAATCACAACCCTTTGTAATTTCATATTCTCAACTCTAACTCCATGGACATATTATGTAAATATAAATGATGCATATAAACATAATAGAATAAGCCCTTTTATTAAATCAATAATAAATGTGACATATATAAATGAAATCAATTGATTGTTCCTAATCCCTAAACAATCATCTCCATGATTGGCTCTAGGGCATAATCCTAACACTATGTAAAGACGTACCATTTGATGTTCCGCCATGACAGCGTGTGGAAATAACCCAACCAATCTCTTAAAGAGAACGGCCCAGGGAGTTCAACTCGGCGCAGACAGAAGTGCTGAGGCTTGTATGGAGTGATAGTGGTGGGAGAAAGAAAGTTCAAGCGCTCGAGCAGCCACATTTGCAGTAAAAAGGGGCTACCTTCTAAAGGCACTTTGGGGTTGCCATGAATTTTATCTAAACCATTCAAGGTTTCAGCTAATACCAAGGGAATAATGTTATGTCGCTTGAGAAGAGGGGTAATCAACTCACATATTTGAACAGGGGCTTGAAGAGTGCCGGTGGATATGAGAAAGCGACCAATTAAGCAAAAAGCGAGTGCACGCTGAATTTGAAGGGTGAAAGTCAGAGTACCTTCGCTATCATGAGCCAAGAATGAGGTTGCTAACTTCAATAAGTCCACCATATGATCCTTGACGAAGATCGTTGCGTCCCTTTGAGGAATGCCAAGAAAATCCGAGAAGGAAGCAAGGTAATCCGAGCGAGGTGTAGGAAGAATGAATGGCCCTGCCGGCGAAACTCCAAATAAAGCACAGAATTCCTCCATGGTTGGGCATAATTCTTCATAATTAAATCGAAAGACATGGATTTGAGGATCCCAGAAGTATGTAGCAGCAGTGAGAAGGGTCGTCTCGAGCTTCATGTGCCTTATGGAGAGCAATGGTTCCAAGCCGAAGCGCTTAAACTCAGTTTTGTCTTTGGCAGCCATGACTGCCAAAAACCCTCTTAAGAACCCATCCAAGGCTTCCATAATTATTGTCAATGAAAATAGGTGAGTTAGAAGACTCCCCTCATGTGTTTTTATAGGAAAAGGGTCACAAATTCGAGTCCTAAAGGGAGTAGAACCGTCAAAATCGCAAAATTCCTGAAAAATCGCGAAAAAGCGCATCGACCTCGAGTAACCGTCCGGGGCTGGACGGTCAGCCGTCTAGGCCCAGACGGCTAACCGTCCAGGGCCAGATGGTCACCCGAGGCCTCCGCCTTGTTTTGCCTTGTTTCGCCCGGTTTTGCCTATTTTCGCGTTCGGTTGGCCTTTTTAGGCCATTTTCACTCCTATGAACTCACATTGACTCAAATTTTCATGAGAGAGGCACCATCACATCATCATGATAGATTCAAACAAGCACAACAAGTATCCATACTAAGGGATAAAAAAGTTTGGTTTTAGGTGGCAAGTACAAAACACAGGCATAAAATGCAAAAAGATAGCCATTGTCTCATTGTTTCTACAAGCCCAACAAGAAAGTAAATGAACTCAGTGGTTCCTAGAGCTTCTTTTGCGGCTCGGCCCAGCTCCGTCACGACCCCCACGAGGTGCTCTAGGAGGGCGCATTGCCAGTGGTGGCTGCATATAAAAAATCCATTGCAAAGGGGCTAAGTATGAGAATAGAGTTGGTTGAAAACCACATATGAGAACTTTGAATAGGTGGAACACTTACCATGACATCCAAACGAGCTTCCGCCATGGATTTGGCTAAGCTCATCCTCACAAGGTCACGCCTCAAGCCCTCACTAAGGTTGATGAACTCTTAGGCATATGCCGCAGGCACCTGGGATAATCAATAAGGGTAAAATTGAAGGTAATGTTCAAAGAAAGAAAGAAATACCCATAAAGAGAACTCACCTGTTCTCAATTTGGGTCGATCCTGGGGGACTCATCAAATGCAGGATGAGTGATAGCGGTCTTGACAAAGTCTGACCCACTGCACAAATCAATGAACCAATTCGGCTGAGGCAAGGGTAGTGACCTATCCCCCTCCATCTCATCTTCCTCAGAGCCAGGAACCACTCCTGAGCCCACTGTCGAGCTATGCCCTCGTGCTCGTCGACCCTGCAAGTGTTCACCTATTAAATAAAGTCTCTATCAAAAGGAAAAGGCTAGGAGAATGTTAAAGACTTACCCCCTGAGGAGGGAAGCCTATCACCCTGGGCCTCATCAGATATTGGAGACAGAAAGTGTCATAGGCAATGTCAGGAGAAGTGAACTCCTCCGCATCCCAGCCTCTCAAGGCATCCCACAACTCCTCCCCCTCCATCAAGTTAGCATGCCTCATGTTAAGTGGTGGAGGCATGGGAGCCATGGCGGCATTCACATCATCCATGACTTGGCGTAAGACACGCTCCCCTAGGTACTCATAGCACCAAACCTGTCAAAAATTGAAAACAACGAGTCAAAAAGAAAGATAATATAAGGAAAAAATAAAAAGGAATGAAAGGGAAGTAGCATTACCTCCCAAACAAAGGGCATCCCACCGAAGTCCTTAGTCACACCACGTGACATGTCACACATTGTGCGATACATGGTGGCTAGAGCAGCCCCTCCCCAGTTGAACTTCCTGATCTTGTCAACATCCTCCATGCTTGCAAGAAGACCCAAAGGGGCTAGGTCGCCCGTCCCAGCAAAGAATGTGCATGAGATCATGTATAGAAAGAATGCCCTCGTAATGCAATCGGGGCTTGCACCCTCGCTCTCCCTTTGCTTAGCAAACTTGTTGAAAAGCCAAGTGCGTCGCACTGCTTTCTTGATGACCTCGATTTCCATCCCAAGGTAAGCTAGGAGATAATCCTCATCCGTGTGAGCCTCCTCATAGAACTCCAAGCTTTTGCCTTTAATGCTTAAGCCTGTGATCATGGTGAAGTCCTTGGGGGTTAGTGTCATCTCCCCAAAGCCAAAGTGGAATGTATTGGTGGTGTCCCACCATAGCTCGGACAAGGCTAGCAAAGCTTGCCTATCACATTGGTCATTCCACAAAGAGTCTAGGAATGGACCAAAACCGGCCTTTTCGACATAGCCCTTGGTAATGGGTTGGAAGTTTTCCATGTTCCGCCACCATTCAATGAGTCCTTTGACAGAGGACCGAGTGCGCATGTCCTGAAAGTTGGGCTATAGCCATTGAAAATATCTTGAGGGTTAGTTGAAAGAACATAGAAACAATAAACCTACACTAGCAATTGGTTTTAAATTGTTTTCTAAAGGATGTCAAAAAGTTGTTTTTATTCATGAAATGAATTGCTAATGGATGTTTATGAGTTTACTTGTTCATGCGCCTTAATTTGGCAAGGATTGAACACTTTTTTATCACTTGGGCATTTTATCGAACACTTGGTGGGTGACACCTCCCAAGCCTTGAAACAAAAGAATTTTGTATGATCAATCCTTGCTAAATCATAGCATATTACTCACTTGAGGGTTTACTTGTTGATATACATTGATTTGGTGAAGATTGAACATCTTTATTTCACTTGGGAATTTTATCGAACACTTGGCGGGTGCCATTTTTCAAGCTTTCAAATGAAAAGAATTTGTGTGTTCAATCCTTGCCAAATCAAGGGATATCACTCAACAACCCAAGGGGTATTCAAAAGAAGTAGAAGGGAATGCAATTTCACCAAAAGAATTGAAAGATTCAAAAGAAAAGTGTTAAGTTGGGTAAACTTACTTCTTGTTGGGAATGGATGAATGAGAGATGCTTCTCGGGTTCAAGCAACACCCTAACTTGTGGGGCATCATAGAGTGGTGCCTTGTATGTGCTTTTGACCCCATAGAATGGATACTTGGTGCTTGAGTCCTTGCTTGATGACATCCTTGATGATGGAGTTGGGTTTGTGAAAAATGGGTTTGATTTCACAAAATGATGTGAATTGGTTGTTTTGATTGCTAAATGGGCTTGATTTGTTGTTGTTTGATGTGCATTTGATGTTTGGATTGAATGTTTTTGAAGTAGGAATGAGAGAATGAGAGTTGGAGATGATAGGATGCGAGTTTAGAGAGAGAAACTCTCTAATTTTCGGGTTGGGAGAATGAGGAAATGAGTGTGCAAGCATGGGTTAAAAACCCAGAATTTTTTTTAATAGAGGGCCTCGGGTAACCGTCCACCCTTGGACGGTCAGCCGTCTTGCCCTGGACGGTTGACCATCTGAGGGCAGATGGTCACCCTAGCCCGCTTTGCCCGTTTGCCCCGTTTCGCGCGCTTGCGACCTCTAAACTTCTCCAAATTGACTTTTTGTGCAATCCTTGAGTTATGGGATGAATATATCCCCCAAGTTTATCAAGTTTCAATGAAATTTTTGAATCTTGGGTGATTGTATTCGCCCGCATAACGAGGAGTTGCAATAGCCATGATAAATGGCCTTCTCATGAAATGAGCTTGGTGTTGAATTGATTGACTTGCAAGCCTTGGAATTCAATTCTCTAGGAGATGATAGTGATATCATATCATTTCACATGAAATGACTTGCTAATCATGTGATAAAGATAACTTCACATAAAATGATGATTCATGAGCTATTGCTAGTTACGAAGTAACTTGCTATCTTTGTGAAGAGGGCATGAAATGCACTTTGTTTTTCAATCAATCAATGTTGTATCATGTATAATTTCACATGAAATGACATGAAATAAGCTTGATTTCCAATCAATTAACTCTCAATTCAATGTCATTTCATGTGTTAAAGATAATTTCACATGAAATGATAAGTAATGAACTTGATTTTGAGTTGAATGACTCTCAATACATTATCATTTCATGTGATAAGGATAGTTTCACATAAAATGATAAGAAATGAGCTTGATTTTGAATTAATTGACTTGCAATTGGGTCTCATATCATGTGATAGGCACAATTTCCCATGAAATGACGATCCATGAGTTATGCAATAACTCCCCGTCTTTGTTACTTCCACAGAAAGTGGCACAATTTCCCATGAAATGACGATCCATGAGTTATGCAATAACTCCCTATCTTTGTTACTTCCACAGAAAGTGGCACAATTTCACATGAAATGACGATTCATGAGTTATGAAATAACTCCCTATCTTTGTTACTTCCACAGAAAGTGGCATAAAATCACAATTTCACATGAAATGATGATTCAAGAGTTATGAAATAACTCCATATCTTTGTTGTTTCCACTGAAAGTGGTATGAAATTATAATTTGATAAGTCATAAGTTATGAAATAACTCACCACAATTGTTATCCCCAGTGAGACTGGCATGAAATGCCCTTGGTTTTGAATTGATGGACATTCAATTCACCAATAATTCACATAAAATGATGATTTATGAGTTATGAAATAACTCGTTTTGAGAATGCCAATGAGATTGGTAGGGTACCTTGTGATGCACTAGTGCAACTAGCTTTGCATCATGAGAAGACCATGTGGATATCACTAATGCAATTAGTGCATGGTAAAGGCATTTGCATGAGCGCACCAACGAATGTTGGCATGCATAGAAATGCATTCAATTATTTGCTTCGATGAAATCGTCGCATGCTCGGATATGACGAAGTCTATCCTGTTGGTTCCCTTTGAGTTTGTTGGTATTAATGAGATTAATCCATCAAAGAAAATGTGTTGTTATATCACTAATGCAATTAGTGCAGGCATTTGCATGAGCGCACCAACGAATGTTGGTATGCGTTCAATTCTTTGCTTCGATGAAATCGTTGCACGCTTGAATATAACGAAGTCTATCCTTTTGGTTCCATTTGAGTTTGTTGGTATTAATGAGATTAATCCATCAAACAAAAATGGGTTGTTCTTTGATCATTGGCTCGCAAGTGAAACTTGTTCACCAACGAGGGGCTTCTGTCACACCCCATTTTTGTCACCTTAGCTAGGACATATCATTTCATGTAGGATTTTGAGTCCTTTTTGAGTCTAGTCTTTTGCATCGAGTTTCTATGGCATTGAATATCATGTGTATGAATTTTAAAGTGATTTGGAGTTCATTTCGATAGTCAATAAGAACTTTTGCGACTTTAAGGGCATAATCGTCTTTTAAGTCGTATATTTTCCATTTGACCTTGGAATGAATCCCGAGTCATCCCATCAAGTTCATATGGTTATATAGAGTCCATATATAGGTTCAATTTCATGAATTAATGGTTTAAGATCAATTCGGCACGTAATGGTTCGGGTTGGCTAAAAGACCCTTTCTTGGTTTGCTCAAATTGACTCATAAGACCCAATCAATTTTCTCTCATTTAACTTCAATTGGGCTTTATTTATGTTCTAAACATGTTTAGAAAGATCAATTTTTGATTGGGAAAGCATTCGGTTCGACCTTGTATGTGTACAAACCTAGCTTAGCGACGGTGAAGCACCATGGTTAACCACCTTTGTAAAACCCAACCATGCACCCATGGTTGAGGATTTTTGTCCTAAAATGCCTAAAAATGTGTTCTCCTTCAAAACACGGTCGTTTTGGCTTTTATTTCGTCAAAATCGGACTTAATTTGAAGATTTTAGGACTTCTGAAGCAAGTGGAAGTCAAAACTGGAGAAAAAATAGAGGACCCTCGGGTAACCGTCCAGGCCTAGTTGGTCACCCGAGGAGTCCTTTTTCAAGTCAAACTCTGACTCTTCTATCCCTCTTTTGACGGTTTCCTCCGCCAAAACAACTTGTCTGAACTTAGGAGTGTGTAGGTTTGAGTTGTTTGAGCACCAAGAGAGTCTCTAATAGCCCTAGGATCATTATTTAATGAATTAATCTTAGCTATTGGTTTAGGGGGTCAGTTCTCTATATAAAGGACATGATATTCAGCACATAGGAGGAGGTTAATGACACTTTACACTTAGAGAGAGAGGGAGCTACGAGTTTGGAGAGCTAGAAGGACTTCAAGAGGAGGCTCTTCAACCCCAAGCAAGCAAGGAAACAAGAGGTTTGAAGACAAGGAAGAGTCTACAAGAGGTAAGCATGTCTCTTTAATGCTGAACATGAATTTCTGCTTCTCCTTCTTCTCTTTCTTCTTCTTCTTCTAGGATAGTTATGGTGCATGCAATTGTTCTTCTTATGGATGGAATTCAATGTTTATGTGATGTTATATGAATGATTTTAGGATAGTTTATGGCTTTATATGCTTGATAATCCCTGGTTTACTAAGGATTTGATAGCCTTATTCGTTCTATCCTCTTAAATCATGCATAGTTCACATGTTTAAGTTGCTGTGATTATTATCATGAATTGATGCTCCTGTTAGTTAATATATATGATATGAATGATATTCATGATAATTTGAGCATGTCTTAGAGTCATTTAGTAGGTTTTTATGCATATTTGTGAGATTAGGGTTTCGATAACCCTGAAATCGCATAGGTCTTATACAGCATGCTTAGCTTAGCTTTTTGAGCTGTTGCTCATCATAGTCATTCTATATATACTGCATATAGTTGAATCATGCTAGGTTTGCATTCATATAGTCTATTTTATAGGGTTTTTGGAGACATTATCCTTTTCTAAGGATAATTATCCTTTTCGTTGAGTGAGGTTTTGCATGAGAGTCTTCTGTGATGTGTTTAAGCATGAAATCTTTTCTGTTGTGTTCTAGGGTATATATTTTACGTAGGATATGCTGATTGCACCTCCCCATAACGACTTTCTTACGTGAAATTATCTTAGGATAGTTTCGCTTAAGAAAGCTCGCCGTAGGAAGGTCTATTTTCATATTTTACATGAAATATCATCTTTTTGATTAGAATGAGCTTTGTTATCATGTTTATTGATATTATTGGAGTCTCTTATGCTTGTTAGTGTGTCTTTCATAGGTTTTTATGCATATTAGTTGAGTCATTGCATGTAGGATTGAGTTAGGGTCCTTAGTTATTCACTATTCTTGTTATTTGCATGATAAATAGGCATTTTTAGGCCTTGTTAAGGTTCTGTCCATATTAGTATATTACTCTCTTTGCATGGTTTTGTGCACTTGTAAGGGTGCAAACAGGTACAAAACTTGTCCTATTGCAAATAGGGCCGCTATTGCTTGAAATTGCTAATGCTTGGAGCTTTTGCGCTCAAGGTAAGTAGGGTTTGAAGGTGCCCCAATTCACCTTTCTTTTTCTTTCTTTTCTCTTCTCCCTCCTAGGGTTACTTCTTAATATGGACACATGATGATTATCACAGGTTTCCTTTATCAATAAAATTCTGGTTTTCTATCAAGGTTTTCCTCTTGTAGAAGTTTTCAATTTTGGATTAATTCAATACATTTTTCGAACAAGGAAACCTAGGGTTTTTACCATAGGTTTGTATTAAGCTGTAACCTTATTCTTTTCGAACTACGTGGACTTTGATCCATGTATTTCGCTGCATGGTACGTAGGTGCTCTTCGTGAGGCTCAAGTCCGTTCTAGGATCCAAGTATCCTAGGCTTTTCTTTTCTTTTCTTCTTTTTTCTGTTTTGTTTTATTTAAGTGATTGTGCATGAGATGATTGGATGAAATATATGATATGCATGCTGCCTTGTGATGATATATGATGATATTTGAGTGGAAAAGATATTAAGTTAGCCCAATCAAATTAAGAGACCAACTCGGGCGATGTGGGTGCCTATGGGTTTTTGCCCAGAACCTTTCCACGTCGTAACTTAGCCCTCGAATCCAATTTTCTGGTTTCAAAGACTTTGCTTTTCCTTTAATGGAGTCATGTGGTTTTGAAAATAAAACATTTTTGTGGTTTTCCTCTTTTCCCTAAAAAATAAGGTGGCGACTCCTTTTTGTTTGTTGTCTTTAAACCCCATTATCATTTTTGCCAAACCCTTGTGGGCTCCGCGCTGCTTTTTCGTGGGTTCACAACATGTGCCACAACTAGGGAACGACTCCTAACTCCACAAGGTGGGCTACGCAGACACACTTTATTTGAAAAGAAAGCTAAGACAAGCTACTAAGGAACCTACAAGCTACTATCAGGTAAGTCGAGATCCTCGCCCTCACGAATTTCAGCAATGGCACCCTCTTCAAGATACCAATTAAGGAGCGGCACGGCTGCATGGTGAATTGAAGAACACTCGAGATCCGATTCCTCTACAGCAAGAACCATATCTTGAGACATTGTAACCATGGCTTCCAAATCCATCTGTTCTACCCAGTCCTCACTCTTCTCTCCCCAATAGTCATCATCGATCGCTTCATCATCAACCATTATAGCAATAATGGGATACCACTCAGTAAAGAATATTTAAAACCCCGGAACTCTCGCCTTGGTTGCTTTGTCAATGGATGGTTCGGGGAATCCACAGAATAGAAAGTCCTCCCCCTCCTTAACAAAGTAACCATTCAAAGTAGGTCGGTATGGCGAGATTCGGATATCTGGCGCCCTTCCTTCTGCTTTTGCTTTGACCCTTTCTCTGCTTCTCTGCAACATCTCCATATGGTCCTTTTTGGAAGGCTCATACCCCAATCCGAAGGTATAGGTGACAATGCGGCTCTGATCGGATGCCGGTATGCCTTGCTGACGGCGTCTTAGTCCCATGCCTGGGAAGAAACTCATTTTCTTCATTATGTTCCCCACATGCAAATTGCCATGAGGGCAAAAGTCGAGAGGTATCAACTCTCTCTGTTCCGGCTCTTTCTCTATGCATTGAACATACTCGAACCCAGACAATGGTGCCCCAACGGGCTCGGGCTTGATCTCGCAAATGTGTACCCCCGACGACTTTAAGTCATAATCACCTTGAAGTGTGACGATGGCCCCTTCATAAGGGAACTTGACTTTTGGTGCAATGAAGAAGGGACAGCCCCTGCAGGATGAATCCAAGGTCTTCCCAACAAGAAGTTGAAGCACGACGGGACGTCCAGCACTTGGAACTCCACTCTGAATTCTGTAGGCCCCATAATCAGCGGCAAAGTGACCACTCCAATCACCTCTCTACGGGTGTTATCATAGGCTCTCACTGTTTTCCCAGATGGCATAAAGTCTATTGGATCCAACCCCAAAACGGTGGTAGTTCTGAGATGGCACACATTAAGAGCGGAACCATTGTCGATCAGGACTGTAGGAACCCTTTTTCCCATGGTGTCGACAGTGATGTACATGGCTTGTGAATGGCTAGGTCCACTTTTAGGTAGGTCTGCCTCTGAGAACACAATAGTTGAGTTCTTCGAGGTTGGATTCACCAAGTTCACCAAATTTTCTGGAGATGTGTCAACAGGAACCTGTATCTGGTTGAGCAACTTTAAGATAGTCTGACGGTGCTTGTAAGAGGCCATGAGCAAACCCCATATGGTGATGTTGGCATTAGTCTTTCTCAATTGCCTAAGCACTTCATCCTCCTCTTCTTGCAGGTCGAGGTGGCGATTACCTTCCAAGTCCCCCAATGGGTTGTCAGATTCTAAATGCGGAGGCTTGAAATGGCGACCCCCTCTAGTTATGTGCTCCACTTCGTCATCGCTCATCCACATATCATCAATCTCACCTACATCACCCATGAGGTCATCCCATGTGATTGTGTCGATCTCTTCCATTTGGACTTCTTCTAGTAACTCATCCCAACCCGTGGGGATTATAGGCTCATCAGGGATGGGGTCGGGGTAGAGTACATAGTAATCAAACTTTCCGGACGACTCTCCCAACAAACCCACTTTAGGATCTCCTGCCTCGAACCTTTCTTTCAATTGTCGCTGCATGGACTTCTTTGGCAATACCAAAACCTTTTGATCAATAAGGTCTTGAACTACCTTTTTCAGTATAACACAGTCCTCCGTATCATGTCCGGGCGCCTGATGGTACAAACAGAATTAGTGAGGGGTCGAAGGCCTCGGCTTTGAATGGCATGGCAATATAAGCCCTTTATCACAACATTGGTGGAAAACCTGGGTCAAGGTCATGGGAAGCGGCGTGTATCGCCTTATGGGTTGACGGGATCAGGACGAGCCTAGCTCGATGGCATTTATGTTGTTGGGAGGAGGCATATTGTGAGTGGGGAGGGGATTTCGAGTGACATTTGGGCGATTTGGTGCGGTGGGTGGTGAAATGATCTGCTTGTCGAGCAAATCTTGGATTTCATGGCGGAGGCGGTAACAACGGTTGGTTAGATGGCCTTTGGCTTGGTGGAACTTGCAATATTCATTTTCATTGTAGTTCTTGGGCAATGGGTTTGGTGGAGGCCTTGGGTCGAGGGGTTTCAGGAGGTCACGACTTCTCAGCTTTTTAAAGACTCTTTCGAGTGGCATATATAGCTCGGTGAACTAGCGAGGTGAGGTGGAGTCATTTAGGGAGAAAGGGCGAGTGGGTTGGGTAATGGTATTGACCTCGGCGTTGGGTTTTCCTCCGAAGTTTGTCCTTCGACTCCTTTGGATTTCCTCCATTTTGATTGTTCCATCGGCGATTGCATCTTCAACTTGTGTGCCAGCCCCAACAAGAGCCTTGAAGTTCAGAAAGTAATGAGCAAAGAGATGCTTGTGATATACGGGCAGCAAGTTCTTCACCACCAATTGAATCTGTTCTTCCTCATTCGGTCTGTCTGTCATCCTGGAAGCCTTTTGTCTCCACCTAGTGATGAAGGCGGAGAAAGTCTCGTTAACCCCTTGCTTAGTGGTTTCCAAGTCCCTTCGCGTGACATCCACTTCAGTGTTATACTTGTAATGGTCCGTGAATGCATTGCACACATCTTCCCAGGTCTTGGTTCTGTTCTCCTCTAATGACAAAAACCATTTCAAGGCGGAACTCGCTAATGACTCATGAAACATTTGAGCCAATAACTCATCGTTCGCCCCTCGAGGGTGCATAGCTCGCACATACATTTTGAGGTGGGTTTTAGGACAGCCAATCCCATCGAATTTTTCCAACTCCGGCATCTTGAATTGTAACGGGATGAGAGCCTTTGGGAACAAGGACAAAGTGCGGATGTCCACCATATCATCAGACCTGCGGATTCCCTTCAGAGTTCGTTCTAAGGCCTCGACCTTGTTTGCCAGGACGGTTGAGTTCTCCCTTGATGTGGCTTTGGTTTCCCCTTCTTTGGTCTTGGGTAGTTCTCCCCCTTCTCCTAATGGTTCCTCAGCGGATTCAGACTCATTGGATCCTTGATTGTTATCAGTGGCACGGGCCCTAGATTCAGGTTCAGAGTTCTTCTGTTGAAGGTCTTGAGCTAACTTGAGTGCGGTCTCGGATACCTGGGTAGTGTGGTCAAGCTTTTCCATGATAGCTTTCAAAGCGGCCTCAAGGTTGAAACCCCGGTTGCTAGTTCTTTCCTCAACCATATCCGACTCAGTGATGGAATCAGCACTGACTAGGCGCCCTTGTTGATCGCGGATCCAAGCCAGCACGTCTCTCCCTCTAACATAGGGCAAATACTTAATTTTTCAGCCTAAGGGTCCATCCTAAGCTTCCATAATTGTCTTAAAATCTTTACAACGTACACCCTTAATTAGTTCTCTTAACCAATTACCCTTGCGGGGGTCATGGGGAAGGGTACGTATTAAGGATGTAGGATGTAAAATTTCCTTTAATTACGCACTCAATCAACAAAGCATGGCAACACATCACAAACACAGCAGCATATCATCACAACAATGTGTGTGCATATAGGTGATCCAACGGTGTCCTAGAAGGCCCATTACATGCAATTCTTTCTTTTAAGAGGGTAGGCTAGGGTCCTCAACTTTGCTTGTACCAATCTTTATACCTAACCACATGTGACATCAGGAATGTCGCGTGGGTCCAGCAGTACGTGATTGATCCATTTGATATACCCAAGGGCAAGCCCAAGGGTACTTGGCAAGAGAGGTTTGATAGCTCCGCCCAACACATGGAATCAGGAAAACCAAGGTCGAACTAGGCTATCAGTTGGCAAGGATACATCGAGGGACAATCGAGTGATCATGCAACAGTAGCGCACACAATGCAATAAATGAAAGCACACAATCAAGCGGATGCAATGTGATTGATTTTAATTATTAATAAGAAATTAATTTTGCCCAATCAAATTAAATGAGTCTAGCCCTCGACATCTCCAGCGGAGTCGCCAAACTGTGAACCCACGAAAAAGAAGCGCGGAGCCCACAAGGGTTTGGCAAAAATGATAATGATAGGTATGAAAGACAACAAACAAAAAGGAGTCGCCATCTCATTTTTTAGGGAAAAGAGGAAAACCACAAAAATGTTTTATTTTCAAAACCACATGACTCCATTAAAGGAAAAGCAAAGTCTTTGAAACTAGAAAATTGGATTCGGGGGCTAAGTTACGACGTGGGAAGGTTCTGGACAAAAGCCCATAGGCACCCACATCGCCCGAGTTGGTCTCTTAATTCAATTGGGCTAACTTAAGATCTTTTCCACTCAAATATCATCATATATCATCACAAGGCAGCATGCATATCATATATTTCATCCAATCATCTCATGCATAATCACTCAAATAAAACAAAACAAAAAGAAAAGAAAAGAAAAAGCCTAGGATACTTGGATCCTAGAACGGACTTGAGCCTCACGAAGAGCGCCTACGTACTATGCAGCGAAATACATGGATCAAAGTCCACGTAGTTCGAAAAGAATAGGGTTACAACCTAATACAAACCTATGGTAAATTCCCTAGGTTTCCTCATTTGAAAATACATCGATTTAATCCAAAACTGAAAACTTCCACAAGAGGAAAACTTTGATAAAAACCAGAATTTATTATTGAAGGAAACCTTTGATAATTACCATAAACTTGTATTAAGAAGTAACCCTAGGAGGGAGAAGAGAAAAGAAAGAAAAAGAAAGGTGAATTGGGGCACCTTCAAACCCTACTTACTTGAGCGCACAAGCTCCAAGCATTAGCCATTTCAGACCGTAGCAGCCCTATTTGCAATAGGACAAGCATTGTACCTGTTTGCACCCTTACAAGTGCACACAATCATGCAAAGAAAGCAATATGCAAATCTGGACAGAACCTTGACTAGGCCTAAAATTATCCATTAATCATGCAAACAACAAGAATAATGAATAACTAAAGACTCTAACTCAATCCTATATGCAATGACTCGACTAACATGCATAAAAACCTATGAAAGACACACTAACAAGCATAAGAGACTCCAATAATATCAATAAACATGATAACAAAACATATTCTAACCAAAAAGATGTCATTTTATGTAAAATATGAAAATAGACCTTCCTACGACGAGCTTTCTTAAGCGAAACTATCCTAGGATAATTTCACGTAAGAAAGTCGTTATGGGTAGGTGCAATCAGCATATTCTATGTAAAATATATACCCTAGAACACAACAGAAAAGATTTCATGCTTAAACACATCACAAAAGACTCTCATACAAAACCTCACTCAACGAAAAGGATAATTATCCTTAAAAAAAGGATAATATCTCCAAAAACCCTATAAAATATACTATATGAATGCAAACCTAGCATGATTCAACTATATGCAGCATATATAGAATGACTATGATGAGCAACAGCTCAAAAAGCTAAGCTAAGCATGCTGTATAAGACCTATGCGATTTCAGGGTTATCGAAACCCTAATCTCACAACTATGCATTAAAACCTATGAAACAACTCTAAGACATGCTCAAATTATCATGAATATCATTCATATAGCATATATTGACTAACAAGAACATCCACACATGATAATAATCACAGCAACCTAAACATGTGAACTATGCATGATTTAAGAGGATAGAACGAATAAGGCTATCAAATCCTTAGTAAACCAGGGATTATCAAGCATATAAAGCCATGAACTATCCTAAAATCATTCATATAACATCATGTAAACATTGAATTCAATCCATAAGAAGAGCAATTGCATGCACCACAACTATTTTAAAAGAAGAAGAAGAAAGAGAAGAAGGAGAAGCAGAAATTCATATTCAGCATTGAAAGGACATGCTTACCTCTTGTAGACTCTTCCTTGTCTTCAATCCTCTTGTTTCCTTGCTTGCTTGGGGTTGAAGAGCCTCCTCTTGAAGTCCTTCTAGCTCTCCAAACTCGTAGCTCCCTCTCTCTCTAAGTGTAAAGTGCAATTAACCTCCTCTATGTGCTGAATATCATGTCCTTTATATAGAGAACTGACCCCCTAAACCAATGGCTAGGATTAATTCACTAAATAATGATCCTAGGGCTATTAGAGACTCTCTTGGTGCTCAAACAACTCAAACCTACACACTCCTAAGCTCAGACAAGTTGTTTTGGCAGAGGAAACCGTCAAAAGAGGGAAAGAAGAGTCAGAAGTTGACTTAAAGAAGGACTCCTCGGGTGACCAACTAGGCCTGGACGGTTAGCCGTCTGGGCTTGGACAGCTGACCGTCCAGCCCCGGACGGTTACCCGAGGCCCTCCTATTTTGGCTCCGCTTTTGACTCCCACTTGCTGTAGAAGTCCTAAAATTTTCAAATTAAGTCCGATTTTGACGAAATAAAAGCCAAAACGACCGTGTTTCGAAGGGGAACACATTTTTAGGCATTTTAGGACAAAAATCCGCAACCATGGGTCCATGGTTAGGTTTTACAAAGGTGGTTAACCATGGTGCTTCACCATCGCTAAGCTGGGTTTGTACACAAGGTCAAACCGAATGCTTTCCCAATCGAAATTCGATCTTTCTAAACATATTTAGGACATAAATAAAGCCCAATTGAAGTTAAATGAGAGAAAATTGGTTGGGTCTTATGAGTCAATTTGAGTAAACCAAGAAAGGGTCTTTTAGCCAACCCGAACTATTACGAGCCGAATTGATCTTAAACCATTAATTCATGAAATTGAACCTATATATAGACTCTATATACTCATATGAACTTGATGGGATGACTCGGGATTCATTCCAAGGTCAAATGGAAAATATACGGCTTAAAAGACGATTATGCCCTTAAAGTCGCAAAAGTTCTTATTGACCATCGAGATGAACTCCAAATCACTTCAAAATTCATACACATGATATTCAATGCCATAGAAACTCAATGCAAAAGACTAGACTAAAAAAGGACTCAAAATCCTACATGAAATGATATGTCCTAGCTAAGGTGACAAAAATGGGGTGTGACACCTTGTTATCCCCTTTGAGCCTGAATAATTTCATTTTTGATACCCTTGTCAAGGATTACCCCCTACACTAGGGGCAAATTTTAAAAAGATGTTTATTTGAAAGAAAGGGTGGTGTATAAACCACTGAAATAGAAAAAAATAGAAAAAAAAAATTGAGGAAAAAAAAAAACATAAGAGATGAAAAGAAAAAGAAAGGAAAAAAAAAGTGAGAAAAAAGAAAAGAAAGATGCCAAAGTGAAATAGCAAATGAAGTGCTAAGTTGGAAAGTGAAATGAGCAGTGTTGAAGTAATCCTTGACAGATAGGAACCCACTGAAATTAAACTTGAGCCTTAATATCCTTTCTTTCATGAGCCTAGAACCCTGAGCCTACATTACGGTCCAAATAAAAGTCCTCTCTAATTGATTGAAGTTGTTCAAATATAGATGAACTACGTAAGGCTTGATCCCTTTTTGGGTATGTAGGTAACCTTTAGAGGTGCAGCCACATCATTGTTCATGCAAGGGGGCATGTGCAAAAGATTCATGTGTTAGAAAGTTGAACTATTGATAATTCAAATAGAAAGATTAGCACTTTATTAATGTTTACCATGTTATGAAAAAGCTTTCAAGCAGTTTAATGCCACTGGAAAGATTGTGATGGTGAAAATGATCTTTTGAAGGTGCTGATGGGTTGATTACTGATTGATGACTATCAGACTGGTCTGAATTGAATGAAAAATAAGAAAGGGAAAATGCCTGCTAGGTTGAAAACCCGAAAGGGCGGCCTAGGCAAAAGTTAGGGCTTGAAAAAAGAGAAGGAAAAGAAATGAAAAATGAAAGTGAAAAAAGAATGATAAAAATAGAAGGAAGAACTTTGAGCAAAGGGCAAGGTAAACCCTGTGAGGATTGTGTCCTGAAGTAAAAGAACATTTCAAAGATTATCCGTTGTGATTTCATATCCTCCTTATCATGTCTTGAGAGTCTTTTCTTCTTGTGCTTGTTTTGAGAGTCATGTTTTTGTTCATCCCTTACACTAGGGTTTGTTCCTGTCGTTCATTCCTTGAAGTAGGGTCTGCATCCATATGCATTTGAGTGATTGGATATTTTCATGTGCATTCCCTATGACAGGGATGAGGTCTTTCTCATGATATATTTTCTATTAATTAATTGGCTAGTCTGCTGCATTCATGGTCGTTGGGTTTGAATTCTAGATAGAATTCTTACTCGCCTTGCGAGGCACTTTATCATTGTTTTTGGGTTTGAACTCTAGATAGATTTCATGCTTGTCCAGATGGACACCTTTGGGTTTGATTTCTTGATAGAATTCTTACTCGCCTTTAGGGACGCTTTATCACTATTTTTATGCTTGTGACTCACGGGAAAATAGGTCTTCTCATGTTTGTTTGTGACCCACGGGAAAATAGGTCTTCTATATTTGTTTGTGATCCACAGGAAAAGGGATCTTCTCTGCTTGTGACCCACAGGAAAAGGGGTCTTCTATATTTGCTTGTGATCCACGGGAAAAGTGATCTTCTCTGTTTACTTGAGACCCACAGGAAAAGGGGTTTTCTCTATTTGTTTATGACCCACAGGAAAAAGGGTCTTCTATGATTGTTTATGATCCACCGGAAAAGGGATTATGCCTTTATCCACAGTGAAATGGATAAAGTTTCTATCATTAATGTTTTCTTATTCATTCCCCGGGAAAGGGATGAAGCTTCTTGTTTATTCCCCAGGAAAGGAATAAAATTTTCATATTGATCTTTTTCAGTTGGTAGTTTCGAGAAATTACCTACTGAGTGCCCCCATTATTTTGCATGAACTACGCTAGGTCTGATCTCTGAGGAGTACGTAGGTAGTCAGTTGAGGCTGGCACGACCTTATTGCATGTGTGTGTGTGTGTGTAGACTTTAAGTTGCCAACCGATAAATGGTTTGTCTTTTCAGGCTTTTGATTTTCGTATTGCAATGCAAAACTCAGCCAAAAGAGGGGCAACTGTAGACACCCCATTTTGTACCGGTTGTCATCTTAAGTCTCGTGGCCCCGATGATGAGTTTAGTGTGGTTATTTACGGATTATCCTTAAAGAATTAGTGCGAATCACAGCATGAGATTTTTGGTTAAAATGAAAAGAAAATTATTTTATTAAATTAGCCATTTTTATCATGCCACTAACACATGTACGTATGTGATGAGTGTGTGTACACATATACGATACATGTGCATGCGTGTTAGCGGTCAGTCTCCCAATTTTTACAAAAGACAATTTCCCTTTCCTATTCAGATTAGAAGTCTTTTATCATTATAAAATACCTTTTGATTATTCTCCAAGGAAACCTAGTCTAGGAAGGAAAGGGAAACTCCAGATTTCAGCTATAAATACTCTCTTAATGTCTTTAGAAAGGGGGGAAGAGAATAGGGCTTAGAGGAAGTGAAATTCGTCATAATTCAACAGCAGTTTTTCTGAAACCAATAATCGTATTTTAATCATAACAATTTCATCTGAAGTCAGAATTTGATGAAATGGGTCTTGTTAGAAAGATAATTCAATTCTCTACAACTTTGTATTTCACAAGCTTTGTCCAAATCTAATGTTTTCATACCCAAAAACGCGATTGAAGTTGCTACTGCTGCAAAGTGACGAAAATCACTTTTCTTTTCTCTTGTTCTCTTTTTTGGTTTCCATTTCTTTTCAAAGTTGAGTGAGTTTTGATCTCTTTGCTGTGATACCACTTTGATGAAGAGCAGGATTCTTGTTGGTTTGATTCAATCTAAAGACCTGAGGAGCCACGAACAATTACAAAGTCGGTAAATTTACTTTTATTTAGCTTTTATTTTAGTTCTTCTTTTTATTATTTTTATTTTATTTTATTTTTGTCTAAAGCATGATTAGCATGATTTAGGTTTAGTTTTTATATTTGTATTTATTTGTTTTTAGGTTTAGTTTAATTTTATTTATTTTGGGATGCATGATGTAGACTGATATGTGAGTTTTTTGATTTTGCGTGAAATGCCTATTAGGTGCGTACGCTTATATCAGTGATGCGTACGCACCAATTAGTGATGCGTACGCACCTTACCTCGGCAGACAAATTGTTTGTTTATTATTTTATTTAGTTTTGTTCTTAGTTGATTAGTATCTGATTGGTCTTTTGTATATTCTGATCTCTGCTTTCTAATATATTCTTTTATTTTCTTTTTTTTATTTATTCATTATTTTGGTCATTGTGTGTGTTGTTGTTATTGCATGATTTAGGGTCAATTTTAATTGAGCATTTAGATTAATTAAAGCCATTAATCATGTGTGGGGGCCGATTCCGACTGGGCGTGGCTGGGTGCCTAACACCTTCCCAGCAACATACCCTAGCTCCGAACCCGAATCTCTGGTTATGACGAGCTAGACCCTGCTAGGGTTCACTCGTTCCCAATATTGGGTGGCGACTCCTCTCTGGGTTAGTCCTTTGAAGCTAATGCGTATTCTCGAGCTATGTGGTATTTAGGGCGTGGCGCTCACAGCCACATCAATTGTCACTAGGGTTGCAACTTATGTGGGTTAAGAGATCAACTCAAGTTCAACCCTAAGTATAAAACCCTCAATCTAACCTAAGTTTCGGGTTTAAACAGTCAAGTTCATATTGTCCAACCCCTTTGCCGAATCCTAAGCTTTTGAGTTGGGATTTTTCAACCCAAATCCAACCCAATGTATAAAAATTATTGCTAACCGAATGAGGTTTGGATTGAGAAGGTACAACCCCTCAAATAATTACAGCACCACTTGTAATGTTAGTTGAACAAGTAAATATGAGTAAGCATGCTGCTTGGATATATAGCACGTTTTTTGGGGGGACATTTTAGAGGATTTCCCATATGGTCCACTCTTCCAAGTGGTCACTAGATAATTAATTAAAGCAATAGTTGGATAGCAAACAATACGACAACCAAACTTGACAAAAGAATAATAATAATAGTCAAAATAATAGATAAATAATTATTGGGTAAACTACAAGAAACCCCCCTTATATTTAACTTTTTTTTTCACATAACCTCTCTAAAGGTCGGAAAAAAAAAAATGATGCAATGTTCCCCCTTGGTTAGGTTTTGGATAAAAAATCGAATAAAAATTGGATGAAAAGACATTATATGTGTGAACCCACGAAAAAGAAACGCGGAGCCCACAAGGGTTTGGCAAAATGATAATAGGTATGAAAGACAACAAACAAAAAGGAGTCGCCACCTCATTTTTTAGGGAAAAGAGGAAAACCACAAAAATGTTTTATTTTCAAAACCACATGACTCCATTAAAGGAAAAGCAAAGTCTTTGAAACCAGAAAATTGGATTCGGGGGCTAAGTTACGACGTGGGAAGGTTCTGGGCAAAGCCCATAAGCACCCACATCGCCCGAGTTGGTCTCTTAATTTAATTGGGCTAACTTAATATCTTTTCCACTCAAATATCATCATATATCATCACAAGGCAGCATGCATATCATATATTTCATCCAATCATCTCATGCACAATCACTGAATTAAATCAAAACAAAAAGAAAAGAAAAGAAAATGAAAAACCTAGGATACTTGGATCCTAGAACGGACTTGAGCCTCATGAAGAGCGCCTACGTACCATGCAGCGAAATACATAGATCAAAGTCCACGTAGTTCGAAAAGAATAGGGTTACAACCTAATACAAACCTATGGTAAAAAACCCTAGGTTTCCTTATTTGAAAATATATTGATTTAATCCAAAACAGAAAACTTCCATAAGAGGAAAACTTTGATAAAAAACCAGAATTTATTATTGAAGGAAACCTTTGATAATTACCATAAGCTTGTATTAAGAAGTAACCCTAGGAGGGAGAAGAGAAAAGAAAGAAAAGAAAGGTGAATTGGGGCACCTTCAAACCCTACTTACCTGAGCGCAAAAGCTCCAAACATTAGCCATTTCAGACCATAGCAGCCCTATTTGCAATAGGACAAGCATTGTACCTGTTTGCACCCTTACAAGTGCACATAATCATGCAAAGAAAGCAATATGCAAATCTGGACAGAACCTTGACAAGGCTTAAAATTACCCATTAATCATGCAAACAACAAGAATAATGAATAACTAAAGACTCTAACTCAATCCTACATGCAATGACTCGACTAACATGCATAAAAACCTATGAAAGACACACTAACAAGCATAAGAGACTCCAATAATATCAATAAACATGATAACAAAGCACATTCCAACCAAAAAGATGTCATTTTATGTAAAATATGCAAATAGGCCTCTCTACGGCGAGCTTTCTTAAGCGAAACTACCCTAGGATAATTTCACGTAAGAAAGTCATTATGGGGAGGTGCAATCAACATATCCTACGTAAAATATATACCCTAGAACACAATAGAAGTGATTTCATGCTTAAACACATCACAGAAGACTCTCATACAAAACCTCACTCAACGAAAAGGATAATTATCCTTAGGAAAGGATAATGTCTCCAAAAACCCTATAAAACCCACTACATGAATGCAAACCTAGCATGATTCAACTATATGCAGCATATATAGAGTGACTATGATGAGCAACAACTCAAAAAGCTAAGTTAAGCATGCTGTATGAAACTTGTGTGATTTCAGGGTTATCGAAACCCTAATCTCACAACTATGCATTAAAACCTATGAAACAACTCTAAGATATGCTCAAATTATCATGAATATCATTCATATAGCATATACTAACTAACAGGAGCATCAATTCATGGTAATAATCACAGCAACCTAAACATGTGAACTATGCATGATTTAAGAAGATAGAGCGAATCAGGCTATCAAATCCTTGGTAAACCAGGGATTATCAAGCATATAAAGCCATAAACTATCCTAAAATCATTCATATACTATCCTAAAAACATGGAACTAACCTAACATGTGGAGCTATATCATGCACTAGAACTACCATAGAAGAAGAAGAAGAAAGAGAAGCAAGAGAAGCAGAGAATTCATGTTCAGCACTAAAGGGATAGGCTTACCTCTTGTAGACTCTTCCTTGTCTTCAAACCTCTTGTTTCCTTGCTTGCTTGGGGTTGAAGAGCCTCCTCTTGAAGTCCTTCTAGCTCTCCAAACTCGTAGCTCCCTCTTTCTCTAAGTGTAAAGTGCAATTAACCTCCCCCTATGTGCTGAATATCATGTCCTTTATATAGAGAACTGACCCCCTAAACCAATGGCTAAGATTAATTCACTAAATAATGATCCTAGGGCTATTAGAGACTCTCTTGGTGCTCAAACAACTCAAACCTACACACTCCTAAGCTCAGACAAGTTGTTTTGGCGAAGGAAACCGTCAAAAGAGGGAAAGAAGAGTCAGAGTTCGAGTTGAGGACGGACTCTCTCGGGTGACCAACTAGGCCTGGACGGTTACCCGAGGCCCTCTTATTTCCGCTTCGGTTTTGACTTCCACTTGCTTCAGAAGTCCTAAAATCTTCAAATTAAGTACGATTTTGACGAAATAAAAGCCAAAACGACCGTGTTTCGAAGGGGAACACATTTTTAGGCATTTTAGGACAAAAATCCTCAACCATGGGTGCATGGTTAGGTTTTACAAAGGTGGTTAACCATGGTGCTTCACCGTGGCTAAGCTGGGTTTGTACACAAGGTCGAACCGAATGCTTTCCCAATCGAAATTCGATCTTTCTAAACATATTTAGGACATAAATAAAGTCCAATTGAAGTTAAATGAGAGAAAATTGGTTGGGTCTTATGAGTCAATTTGAGCAAACCAAGAAAGGGTCTTTTAGCCAACCCGAACCATTACGAGCCGAATTGATCTTAAACCATTAATTCATGAAATTGAACCTATATATGGACTCTATATAACCATATGAACTTGATGGGATGACTCGGGATTCATTCCAAAGTCAAATGAAAAATATACGGCTTAAAAGACGATTATGCCCTTAAAGTCGCAAAAGTTCTTATTGACCATCGAAATGAACTCCAAATCACTTCAAAATTCATACACATGATATTCAATGCCATAGAAACTCAATGCAAAAGACTAGACTCAAAAAGGACTCAAAATCCTACATAAAATGATATGTCCTAGCTAAGGTGACAAAAATGGGGTGTGACAATATGAAATTGTGAAAATTGAGCACATGAGTGGGATATAGTACTATTTAGTAGGGGTGTTCGTGGTTCGGTTTGGTTCGGTTTTAGGGTAGATTTCAAACCAAACCATTATACTTCGGTTTTTTTTTTCCCAAACCAAAACCAAACCATACTATAAAAAAACCAAACCAAACCAAACCATAAAATTTCCGTTTGGTTCGGTTTGGTTTTGGTTTTATCCTATCAAGTAGCAACAAATAATTGAAAATGGAAAAAATGACAAACCAAACTCTAAATAAAAATATTTTTAATAAAATCATTACATTAGCAACTAAAAAAATCATTAAACATTATATTAAAATGGAAAAGTATTGACTTATGTAAATCCAAGTTCAAATCTCCAATAAAATACGTGCCAATATCTCACACAACATTAATAGCTAGTTTAATACATGCCAATCTAACAAAGGAAAAACAATAAGAAAGTTAAAATCTATAAAAACAAGCCCATTCCAAACGTCTTTTTTCCAATAGTGTACTACTATTTTTAATCTATTACCTATTCTACCCGTATTAGAATAGAAAATCTACAAACTAAGTTTATTTTGAATCTATTACCTATTCTTCCCTTATTAGAATAGAAAATTTACAAACTAATTTTAATATGTAATATATAAAATTATATATATATATAATATTTTTTCGGTTTTTCTGTTTGGTTTGGTTTTTTAAACATGAAAACCAAAACCAAACCAATTTAATTCGGTTTTCTAAAATTGGAACCAAAACCAAACCTAATGACAAAAAAACCAAACCAAACCAAACTGACCGGTTTGGTTTGGTTCGGTTTGGTTTTCGGTTTTAACCAAAACCATGAACACCCCTACTATTTAGTATTTTCATCCAAAACCTAATCGAAAGGGGAACATTGCATTGATTTTTTTTTAAGGGTTATGTGAAAAGAAAAAGGTAAACATATGGGGGTCGGGTTTCTTGTAATTTTCCCATAATAACAACTGTGACGTCACGGAATTCGTGCACTGATATGAGACGAGGAAAGGGGATTGACTTTCTGGATATAAGTCGGGACCGGGCAAGATCTCCCTGGTGATGGAGTACTGCATATATTTGCATGTGTGTTTTTACAGAATTGATGAGAAGGACATAAGCTTGGAAGAGAAATGGAAAAGGAAAAAGACGCCTCCTAAGCATGCATTGTCCATTAATGATACCACCTGGTCCGTTGGTACGCAGAGATGGAAAATAATCGATTATGCAGCTTGGGTTGCCATAGAAATTAAGACGCATGCCAAAAATAAGAATTGAGTGTGCATTATCCCTGCATTTCCATCTGTGTTATTTTTGGTACAATCGGAAGAATTTTAAACCACTAACCTAACTAACTCTATCTTTTACCTTATCCTCTCTTATCCTCGGTAATAGCTTTTCCTTCGTGGGTACATTGCAACTTGTGAGAGCTTTGTATTTTTAGCACACTGATAGTAGGTGGACAATTTACTAGATCTAGAAATACTTTTTCATCCATCTTATTCATTTACTCACTTTCGACCTGTTCGTTTCTTTATTATGCCTATCTAATTTAATATATCTATTTAACAATAAATACCTCCTTGAAATTACTTTAAGATGGTTTATTCTTGTTTTTAATTATTATAGTTGTGGGGAGTATGAATTAGCCCACCATTCTAAGGGTGCAATTGGGGGTGAATTTTGTTTCTCTTTGGATTTCTTGAAACAACCTATTGACTTACGTTTTATTGTATTTTACGATCATCTTTAGGGGTGTACCTTAACCCATCCCTCCTTGCATGAGTTGTTTTACTTTAAGAAAATGAAAAAAAGAAAAGGAATTAGCCCACCAAATTTGTCGTGTAGCACCTTTTCTCCCTTACCTATGAGACCACTCTCTCTCTCTCTGTCTCTCTCTCTCATGAAAATGGTAGCCACTCGACTTTTGAAAATAGTTACATTAAAAGCATTCCATTCTCTCAAATCCACAATTTTTTAGACCAATAATACCAAATCTAATAATTTTATTCACAATTTGACTATTAAATTTACCCATAAAATAACTAATTTAAATTTAAACTCTACTTTAAAATATTTTGTTTTATTTTTTTCCAAAACAATGACATAATTATTTCGAAACAGTTTCATGTAGTCAATGTAACCATTTTTTTTCTTTAGGTAATTTTATATTCAACAAAGGTCTTGCTTTGAAAGTCTCGACAAATAGATTATAAAAATATAAATTTTATTAAAAACTCGCATGTAAATTAAAATTATGTCATTTTAAAATTTAAAAACAAGAAATAATAACTTAAGAATAATATTGATCGACTTTTGCACTTGACTCTCACATAAAAATATTGATATTTACTTAAAAGTGGAGTTATAGCTGCATAAGTTTTTACTGTGGACTTATATGTTCCCATAAGTCTAATACTAATTTATTTTATTTAAATATTTTTTTAGGTAAAATAAATATATCTCAATTAAAGAAGCTTAACGATAGATCATTCAATTTCAATATAAAATGTGAAAGTCCTTTGATATATTTTGTTTTCCCCATCTCTAATAACTCGGGTTTTTAGATGAACTATTAACATGGTTCCAGAGCATGAGGTCTTGTGTTTGAACCCTAGTAATCATGTTATTACCTTGCTACTACCATTATTTTCTCCCTTGTTGGTTTGTTTAGATGTAGGCTGAAGACCACCAAGAGTATAAAAGATCTCTAATTTACAACGTTTTCCTCCCCCTCTATTAACTCAGTTTTTCAGATAAGTTGGTAAGTTACTACGTTATATTTGGACCATTTGAATAATATTGAAAGAGTAATACTATTTAGGCAAGTTACTTGCCCAAACTACTTGCCTAACCAATTAAAAATTTTATTGAAAAAATTGATAACTGCATGCCACATCAGTTGGCTCATTGATTAGGCAAGTAAATTTGGATAAAAAAAAAAAAAAAGTGTTGGGCTTTTTATCATTTTCCTATTGGAAATATTAATACAACTATAAATTAAGAGAAGATTAAGGAGGGGAATCGAGATAATACTTATGAACACATTAAAGAGAAAATATCATGGAGAAAAAAATTTTAAGAAAAAAATTTGTTGATTTGTTCTTCTTTCCCTCTTTATTTGGTTCTACATTCACAAGTGTTTCTATTCCTATTTCCATATTTTCCTCATATTTTCAATCTCATCCCAATCTTCAAACATTTTTTTTCCCTTGAATGTTAAAAAGCTCAATTCCTAGCCAAATTTTATGTGCGCAACTTATGTGACAACTAACTTGGTATGTGATATTGCTTTAATGAATTTTTAAATTGGCCACATCAGTTGTCACCAGGATTTTAACTTGTGCAGGTTGAGAGGTCAACTCAGGATCAACCCTGAGTATAAAACCCTTAGCACAACCTAAGTTTCAGGTTTAAATAGTCAAGTTCATATTGTCTAATCCCTCTACGCAGACCCAACCCCTTGAGTTGGGATTTTCCAACCCAAGCCTAACCCAATGTATAAAATTACAATCCAAACCAATCAATAGACTGAATTAGGTTCGGATTGAGCAGGTCCAACACCCAAATTACAATCTTAGATGTCATGTTAGTTGAACAAAGAAGTAAATATGAGTATGCACGCTGCTTGGATATATCGCACATTGTTTTTTCCTTTTGGGTGTGTGTAATTTTGCCCAAAAAAAAAAAAAAAAAGAAATTTTTTTTACAAGTGATCTGTAAAATGGAGAACAAGTGACGACACCCATAAAAATTGTCCGTCATAAATATTCATAATCATAACATTGAAATAATAGAAAATTATTACGCACTAAGCAAAGATACCAAATCTGGCTGCGGAGACCTTATTTATTAATATTATTATTCTTAAAATTGCAATGTTGCCCATACCAAGTAAATAATAATATAATAAATTGCAATGCTGGCAATCCCAATCGTTTTTCCACTGCTCCGAAGGCCAAATTTGGACATCCACCAGAAAGACCACACTGCCTACTGCTTTTGAAGGAGAACCTCATTGATCAATCTATCAAAATTGTCAAAAGATGATCCTCCTATGCTGCTGGCTGCAGCCTCTGCCTTCTTCTTCCACGCCATCACGTTCTGCCTTATCTCCTTCCCTTTTCTCCCAACCATCATTTCCTTAACTAGACCAACGACCTCGTTGCGCTTCACATCGTTCGCGATCCGCATGCCGATGCCCCACACATCGCAGACGTATCGGCAATTCATAGGCTGCTCGCCTATTACAGGCCAGCACATTACAGGCACTCCTGCACGTATACTTTCCAATAAAGAGTTCCACCCTGCATGCGAAGAAAAAACCAGGAAGTTTAGTTCAACGGAAGCTATCTTTGGTTGGTCAATAATCAGTACGAAGTACTTTAACCTATCCCGATGGGTCTATTTCTACACATTTTTTTGCGGCTAAATTTATTACCGTCATGACTTATTTTCACTCACTTTTTATTCACTTTTTACGCGTGAAGGAGTGTGGGTTTACCAAAAAAAAAAAAAAAAAAAAAAAAAAAAAAGAAAAAAAAAAAGAGGTGAAAATAGCTCTCAGCTATCCTAATTCAAAAAACCGAAAGAATAAAAAAATGAGATGGGTAAGAAAGAAAAATAAAGGATGTTAAAAATAAAAGTTTAAGAGGGTGGTAAATCTGTAATTTTTTTTTTAATTTAAAATTATAGGTATAAAATAGAAAAATTAAATATTAGGAAGCCAAAAAAAAAAAAATCAGGGGAAGCAACTGCACCATCTGTTTTGTTTTTTGTTTTAATTTATTAAAAAAAAAATTCAGGGGAGGAATTTACCCCATCCCAAACTCATGTAGCTTAAAAAAAAAAAAAAAAAAAAAAAAAAAAAACATTTCAGGGGAGGCATTTGCCCCATGTCAAACCCATGTAGCTTCGTCCTTGCCTGCGTGGGTCAAGAACACCCCAACAGATGGGTGGGAGAGCACTTTCTCCTGTGGACACCAACTCGCTATCAGCCCTCTTTCTCTAGTCTCCTCCAAAAACCCTTCAGGCAAGACTGCGGAGTTTCCCATCACCACATCCGGTCTCAGAATCCACACAAAGGGATACCCGCAGCCGGCGAGCCCCCACGCGAATTCCCTCATTTGCTCCTCCGTCATCACCGCCAGGCTCCCAAAATTCACGTACACCACGGAGTCGGCCGGATCTCTCTTATCAAGCCAGTCTAGACATTCTGTGTCTTCTTTCCAAAAGCTGGATTCCACCGAATTCAACTGGCTTTCCGCCGGCATCTTGCTGCTGCGCAGCAGCGAGGTTAGAGGTCCTATGGTGTAGATACGAGGCAATGAGGATGCCACCAGTCCGTTGAGTACTTCGCTTTCCAGATCGTCGAAGGTGTTGATGATAATCCCCATGGAATTTGAACAGTTTTGCATTTGTTCTATCATGAAGTTGAACATGATGTCGTCCCGGTCGGTTATTCGGGCAAAGGTTGGCATGTCCATTAGCTGGATTCCTCTCATACCAGGGATCCAGTCGAGCGGCGTATCGAGACATCCATTGCACATGTACCTCTTATCTGCAAATTAAAGTACAGGAATATTAACAATAATCACCTCAGTCTTCGGGGTAGATCCAAGATTTTTCCTCAATGAATGCGCGCGCGCGCACACATATATAGAAAGAAAACTTTCTCCCGGATTGGAATTCTATCTAAGCTTCTTTTTTAAATTGTTGTTGGATCAGGATTCACATAGATTAATGATTTAAGTGATCCCAATCCGATGGCTTGAAATAAAATTTTATTTAGCATCTCAAATTGAAAGACAGTATATAGATAATCTGTAAAAACTTTTAATGTATTATCCCCAAAATTCAAAAAAAAAAAAATGATAATTTTAAAATTTTAATCATAATCTATCTATACTATTTATATTATATTTTACTACCTATAAAAAGATGAATGTAAGAAAAACTTTTGATTGACTTATATACCTTTATTTTAATTTTTAAATACATAACTACACACCCTTTTGCATATATAGGAAATATAGCAATATGAAAACTATAATTTTAAAACACATATCTTAATATATAAAACACAAATAGGAATTCAAAGGAAACAGAAATTATAATTCCTATATATTGTAATTCCTATATAATAAATAGAAATATATAGGAATATGGAAACTATAATTCTAAAACAATAGCCGGAACATATACCTTAATATATTCTAAAACACATACCTTAATATATAAAACACAAATGGGAATTCAAAGAAAACAGAAATTATAATTTCTATATAATAAATAAACAGCCGGATTGTAAATTTCACTTTTTCCATCAAGAGTAGTTTCAATCTTCTCTTCACCTTTTCCATTAACGGCAACTTCTCCCTTCTCTGGTTAACGGTGACTTCTCCCTTCTCTGGTAAGTTTTACTCTGCAAATCTATATTACCTATAAAAAGTTGAATCTCAGAAAAACTTTTGAACAACCAATATACCCTTATTTTTGAAAAAAAATACATATCTATCATTTCTTTAATTGAAACACATAATAAACATTCTTATCATTCGGTAACAAATGAAAGTTAGATTTTAATTCAAATTCTTAACAAATTAAAGTTAGATTTTTACTCAAATTCTTTTTTTAGAGCAACTATCAAGTTGCAGGATAATATAAATGAATATAATTAAACTCTTTAAATATTCCGTTTTATGAAGAAAAAAAAAATTCTGAATATATATGTAAAGAGTTTTTAATCTTTCGTTGTATTTTCGAATTTTAAATTTTATCTTTTATGAAAAAATATAAAATCTTTATGTATTTCTTATTTTGTATAACTAATATTATTTAAAAATATTCACGCGCAACGCACGTGTAGTGTTTACAAAAGTGTGCACGTCTATTCTTTGTACATGTATTTATAAATCAAGGAGTGGTAGTATTTTTAGTATAAAAAAAAAATTACATTCTAAAATATACACTTCAGTCAAAATATTATATATGAGTGCACTTTTAGACATTTGCACCTATGCTGTATGTGTCCATAAGTATCAGTCTATATATATATATAGGATGATGATCAGGTAAGCACGTGCTGATATAACTTATATCAAAACCTGCATTGGGAGTTGTACGTTGTGCATTAGTAAGATGTGAGGTGCATTGAATCAATGCAAGGGGTACAACCCCCAATGCATAGTGCTGATGTAACTTACATCAGCACGTGCTGATAGGATCACCTCTCTATATATATATCTATATATATATATATATATATATATATATAAAAGGACATTCAAATAAAACCTAAGAAATAAAAATAAATAAAAAGTACCCTAAATTAAATATTTAAAAAAAAAAAGGAAAAAAGATGACCTTTGAATGGAACAAGGCCTCTTTCAGCAAGTTCAGAAAACTGGAAGTAGCCCATGAGCCCGCAAGCTGATGCAGTCCAGAACTGAGCCTCAGGAATGCCCAGCTCTTTTGCAGCTTGCATGGTAAAGCTCATGACTGCATCCGAAATTATGCAAGTCACCGGCGGCACGTCCGGTGAGGAATTGAGCTTAGCCAAGAGCTCTCGAAATGGAATCAAGCTGTTGTTTCTGGTTGAATCACAAAGCGTGGCAATATCCTGCGTGACGTGGTGGTAGTCTGATGGTGGCAGTCCGTCCGGTATGGTCGTGAATCGGAAGTCCGGTAGGCCCTTAACTGAGTCAGGCCCCTTGGAGTGAACCAAGCGTTTATGGTTATATTCAGTGTTAACAAAAGTGACATGGAAACCTCTTGCATGCAAAAGCTTGGCAAATTGCATGATAGGGTTAACATGGCCTTGTGCTGGGTACGGGACCAACACTGCATGGGGCTTATGGAGTGAAACTGATTCCATCTTACAGGGGCAAGTTTATGAAATTGTAGGGTATTTATCAACAGTGGTGCTACAGCACCCAATGAATCGAGTGGTGCCCACATCATCGGATGAAGCCATAAGTTGATGAGGCAACTGCATTTTCAAACCAAAAGGGATTATTTTGTACTTTTGTTTGATCCGGTTTGAGGCTAAAATTTAAATCAAATCAAATCAAAGTAATCCAGTACGGCAAAACCATATCAAAATCAAATCTTAATACTCCCTCCGTGGCATGAAGTTCGTTTAAGTTTGATAAAACATGCAGATTAAGAAAAGCCAATAATGCATTCACTTGTTACCCACCAAATTTTTTCTTTTAAAACCTACCATTTTTCTTTTTGGGATTTAGTTTCGTATTGAAGATAATTGTAAAAATAAAAAAGGATAATATAAAAAATTCAAAAAATTTATAATTTGTTTTTTAAAATGGACAAATGTTATAAAAATAAAAATAAAAATAAAAATAATCCTATTTTTATGGAACAAAAAAAATTATAAAAAAAAAAAAGCCAAAAATACCAAAAAACCTTCCACACTTTTTCAAATGTGAGAGCGAGGAAGCCTATCTCCCTAAATAAAAGAAGACAAAATGATAGGAAATGCTAGTTAGCCTCACACTTTGTCCAACTAGGAGAGATTAAGGGTTGTTTTAATTTTTGGGGTTTAACCATACCACAACTTTACCCCTTATTATATCATAATAGGACAACTAAAGTGGAGGGTAAAATGTGGGGCTAACTAGAATTTCCCCAAAATGATCGAGTTTTCAAACCGGGTAATGCTACTTTACCCTACTAAATGCATTTAAGAGAGTTTCAATTTTTAGGGTTTAATCATATTAGTGTGTTCCACGATTTTACCCTCACAAATGCACTAAGTAGGACAAAGTCAGGGGCGGACGCACTAAGGTGCATCTGCCCGCATGTGCAACCACAAAAATATAAAAAATAAAATAAAATGAATATGTAATGTTATTTAAATTTACTTAAATTCTTTAATCCTACTGAGAAAAAAATGGTTAATTTGATTAGATTTTGGTTAAATTTACTAATGTACACCACTTTTGTAAATTATATAAAGTTGGGTTTAATTTGTAAATTGGTTTTTGTGGCCTGCTTGTTAGTCTTATATAATATTTTATTATTTCTATTCAGTCATGTCAATGTGTGGTCCTGTGACTTTCCCTCCTTCCCCATCTTGTTGAAACTTTGTCCCACATAGGGTAGATGGGAATAGGAGTGTTACGAATAGTATATAAGGTTCCATGTTTCTAAAAGTCGTCTACGCATTTTAAAGTATGGCATGCCTATCGTTTTATGTCATTTCACCACTTCTAATCAACCATATTGATATGTGGTCCTACCTTTCTCTCTTCCTTATTTAACTCTTAGAAGCAAATATATATATATATATATTTAAAAAAAAAATTAAGAAAATTTTATGGATCTGCCCTTGACTCTAAGGAGTTGCTATTTTTATATAAGATCTAGTAAATCTAGACATCGACTCGTTTAATTTTCCACAAAAGACTTTGACTTTTCGATCCATTCTTAAATTGTAATAAGCACGTATTTGTCTGGTCTATATTTTGAATCTACACTCATCAATCCATTATAGCTACTTTTATCTACTACCATTAATTATGCTCAAGCGACTCTAAAAATGTATCCTTTCGATCCTTGAATCGTAACTCAAATGTATCTATCTGTATTCGAGTATGCATTCATCTTAGCTATTGTCATCTACCACCATTATGATCAAGTGACCCTAGTTAGGATTAAATCGTACCTGTCTGTATTCAAGTACGCATCCATCTTAACTATTCTCATCTACCACCATTATGATCAAGTGACCCTACTTAGGATTAAATATATCGTACTTGTCTGTAGTCAAGTATGCATCCATCTTAGCTACTCTTATCTACCACTATTATGATCAAGTGACCCTAACTACTCTTATCTACCACTCAAGCTACTCTTCTGAACAAGTGACCCAAGCTACTCTCATCTACCACTGATTAATCCATCATAGCTACTTTTATCTACCACCATTAATTATGCAAGCGACTTTAAAAATATATCCTTTCGATCCTTGAATCGTAACTCAAATGTATTTATCTGTATTCGAGTATGCATCCACTTAGCTACTGTCATTATGATCAAGTGACCCTAAGTAAGATTAAATCGTACCTATCTGTATTCAAGTACGCATCTATCTTATCTACTCTTATCCATCACCATTATGACAAATAACACTTCTAAAAATGTAACCACTAAGAAAATTTTTTGAATCTCTGGACAAAGTAGCATTATACCCTTCCACACCTATGAAAAGTCACATATAAACCGACAAACTGTGGTCCTCTGAGAATCGTACGACATATTGCATTAATGTGTGGTATTGTCAATTCTGTGCTCCTTTAAGAATTGTGGTCCTCTGGGAATGCTATCCACTGGCATCTCCTTGTATTGCACGTGTTGTGGTCCTATTGTGAATTCTGTGCTCCTTTCAAGAACCATGAGCCTCTCGCATGGGCATCCTTTGATGTATATATTGCGTGAGGAATATTGCATTAATGTGTGGTATTGTCAATTCTGTGCTCCTTTAAGAATTGTGGTCCTCTGGGAATGCTATCCACTGGCATCTCCTTGTATTGCACGTGTTGTGGTCCTATTGTGAATTCTGTGCTCCTTTCAAGAACCATGAGCCTCTCGCATGGGCATCCTTTGATGTATATATTGCGTGAGGAATATTGCATTAATGTGTGGTATTGTCAATTCTATGCTCCTTTAAGAATTGTGGTCCTCTGGGAATGCTATCCACTGGCATCTCCTTGTATTGCACGTGTTGTGGTCCTATTGTGAATTCTGTGCTCCTTTCAAGAACCATGAGCCTCTCGCATGAGCCTCTCGCATGGGCATCCTTTGATGTATATATTGCGTGAGGAATCTATTATATATATACTAAAACGGAGGAAATGCCTCCCTTTTGGTGCCACGTGTCCATTTGTGAACAGTTAGGAATAAAGGTAAAATTACCTTTTAGTTGCCACTTTTCAATCTAATACCAAAAAAGGACAATATCTATCAACTTGCAACAAATTAACTGTATACTTATGTTAAAATAACTATCAATTTTATTTTTTTGGTATTAAGTTGAGAAAGAATCACTAAAAAGTAATTTTCCCAAAAAGATATTATTTTGGATAGATTACTTTTTAGTGATCAATTTCTAACTTATGCCAAAAGAAAGAATATTCTCTACCAACTTGCTACAAATTGACTATATACATACTTCAAAAGGACTACTAATGTTTCATGTTTGGTATTAAGTTGAGAAGTGATCACCAAAAAGTAAATTGTCTAACTTTTTTTTTTTTTGGTTTTCACTGCCTTTTTTCACACGGTATAAGTAGGTCAGCATTTGATATACATTGCATATCCTTTTGTTTTTATGTGGGAAAATCGAAGAACCTATATTATACAATGTTCAACCCAAATTTAGTAGACTATATCATATTTATTTGTTTTCTTTATGTCTATTCATCTCCTTTCCCAAAAATTAAATGTATAAAATTATAAATATTTAAAATTAAAAAGGGTTCTTTTTTTTCCTTTCACATGCTGAAACAGGGATGCAATTGCCTTTTTGTTAAAATTACTTTTTTAGTAACCGTTTTCTAATCTAATACCAAAAAAGGATATTTTCTATCAACTTGCTACATATTGACTACAAATGTGTGCTAAAATGACAACTAACTTTCATTGTTTCATATTAATTTTGGAAGTAGTCACTAAAATGTAATTTTGCCAAAAAGTTACTTTTAGTGACTTTTGAGAAAAACTACTTTTAATCATCACTTTCCAACTTAATCAAAATTCTCTGGATTTGCTTCTGATACCAAAAAAAGAGAAAAAAAAAAAAAAAAAAGAGTAAGAAAAAATCTATTTTAATCAAAATTCTTCCATATGGTTAATTACATAAAGTTGTAAAGATTTATATTTTCTCTTATTTTCTTCTCCCTCTGACTTTTTCTCTTATTCTCTTTCTCAGTCTATATTTTTCTCTCATCTTTTTAGGCTCTAATCTCAAACAAATTTTTAATATTTTTCCCCATGGCTTTTCACTCTTAGTGAAACCCACTCGAAACCTAATGGAAGGATAAGATTTATCATTGTCATGCATTCTAAAATCTGCACTATCAGATTTCGAGATACTTTGAACGGCTATACTTGCTTTGATATATACCAACATGTTAAAACCATGATTGTGGGATGGATTAAGTTTTAGAAAATTTTAATATTTTTCCACCAAATATCATAACGTATCAGTTCTTTCATTTTTTACAAGTTTCTACCATTAAATTAATTGTTTTTCAAAATAATTTATCTTTTTTGTGAGTATAATTAAATTTTGTGTGATACATTACGTTAACATCACACCAAAAATAATTTTAATTGAACATCAAAGATTATTTTTGTCTATATCTTTTAAATTTAATTGACATATTATATTAACAAATACATTTTACTATTTTAGAGAATAAGTATTCTGTTAAAATTCTAATTTGCTAATAATATTATTTTTTTTATAAATTAATCCGTGCATTGCACGGGTTCGAAGCTAGTATTGATATTTACAATCGCGACCCTTATGATTATTATTATTTTGGTAAAAGATAAAGAAAACACCAATACAAGGCTGACCCTTTTAGCAAAAACGAAAAAACAACACACCCATCAGCGAGTGGCGGAGCCACATGGGGACAAGTTGGCCCCCACACAATTTTTTTATTTTCAATTTTATATATGAAATGAAATTTAGATATTGATCCCATTATTATTTTTTTATTTCCTCTTTAATATCAATTTTATCATTTTCCTTTACCACAAAACTTTCTATAATAAGTTAATTTCAATACAATTGTCTCATTTTTTCGTAAATACTCACTCGATATTGCTTAGACTCAAAACACATTTCTTTGTCACTTGTAAGCACATACACATATCTATTAGTTTACTTGAACATCATGAGCAAGTAAACTAATAAGATGTAATAAATTTGTTGCACTCTACCATAAAACACTATCAACTAAACCAAACTTGGTAAAAAAAAAATGTAAATAAAAATTGCCCCCATTAGGGTAAATTCTTCACTTCACCACTACACCCAGCTGTTTTAATTACCCTTAAGCAAAAAACAACATAACAAAAGCCAAAGAGCGAACAAAAACGTTTGGCCCAAAAACATGAGTAGCTATCTCCCTCTATTGCATTGTGGTTCAAAAATGTGTGATGTATTATGTTGTGGCTCACACTTTAAAAACATGTGTTTAAATGGGTCAGAGAATTGCAATGGCAACTTTTGATCCTTCAATCTCAGCCCTCTACAACTTCATCCAAGGGTCCAGAACACGTCAATAGAGTGTTGAGTTTTTGTAAATCTCACCAAATTGGAAACCGTTTAAATGTCAGTGTACGTTCTATGCCCAACATGTGACATGCCATAAAGTCCGATGCTCCTCTAACTCTCCCTGATCATGAGAACTCTGATCTATATATAGGACCATATACTATATTGCATTAAATTATTATTATTTTGTAGCAATATGTATTGAGGTGCATATAATACACCCATGCATATAGTACAATCTTCCCATGAATGGTGGCATGGTGCTAATGCCATGCACGTGTCAACCTAAAAATCATTATATATATATATATACATATATATATATATATATATATATATATATATATACACACACACACAAATGCCACCTCATACTTTTGTTTGATCCGGTTTGAGGCTAAAATTTAAATCAAATCAAATCAAAGTAATCCAGTACCGCAAAACTATATCAAAATCAAATCTTAATACTCCCCCTCCATCCCATGAAGATCGTTTAAGTTTGATAAAACACGCAGATTAAGAAAAGCTAATAATGCATTTACTTGTTACCCACCAAATTTTTTCTTTTAAAACCTACCATTTTTCTTTTTGGGATTTAGTTTCGTATTGAAGATAATTGTAAAATAAAAAAGCGTAATATAAAAATTCAAAAAGTTTATAATTTGTTTTTTAAAATGGACAAATGTTATAAAAATAAAAATAAAAATAAAAATAAAAATAATCCTATCTTTATGGAACAAAAAAATTTATAAAAAAAAAAGCCAAAAATACCAAAAAACCTTCCACACTTTTTCAAATGTGAGAGCGAGGAAGCCTATCTCCCTAAATAAAAGAAGACAAAATGATAGAAAATGCTAGTTAGCCTCACACTTTGTCCAACTAGGAGAGATTAAGGGTTGTTTTAATTTTTGGGGTTTAACCATACCACAACTTTACCCCTTATTATATCATAATAGGACAATTAAAGTGGAGGGTAAAATGTGGGGCTAACTAGAATTTCCCCAAAATGATCGAGCTTTCACACCGGGTAATGCTACTTTGTCCTACTAAATGCATTTAAGAAAGTTTCAATTTTTAGGGTTTAATCATATTAGTGTGTTCCACGATTTTACCTTCCCAAATGCACTAAGTAGGACAAAGTCAGGGGCGGACGCACTAAGGTGCATCTGCCCGCACGTGCAACCACTAAACTATAAAAAATAAAATAAAATGAATATGTAATGTTATTTAAATTTACTTAAATTCTTTAATCCTACTGAGAAAAAAATGGTTAATTTGATTAGATTTTGGTTAAATTTACTAATGTACACCACTTTTGTAAATTATATAAAGTTGCGTTTAATTTGTAAATTGGTTTTTGTGGCCCGCTTGTTAGTCTTATATACTATTTTATCATTTTTATTCAGTCGTGTCAATGTATGATCCTGTGACTTTTCCTCTTTTCCCATCTTGTTGAAACTTTGTCCCACATAGGGTAGATGGGGATAGGAGAGTTACGAATAATATATAAGGTTCCATATTTCTAAAAGTCGCCTACGCATTTTAAAGTATGGCATGCCTATCGTTTTATGTCATTTCACCACTTCTAATCAACCATATTGATATGTGGTCCTACCTTTCTCTCTTTTTTATCTAACTCTTAGAAGCAAATATATATATATATATATATTAAAAAAAAAATTAAGAAAATTTTATGGATCTGCCCTGACTCTAAGGAATTGCTATTTTTATATAAGATCTAGTAAATCTAAACATCGACTCGTTTAATTTTCCACAAAAGACTTTGACTATTCGATCCATTCTTAAATTGTAACAAGCATGTATTTGTCTGGTCTATATTTTGAATCTACACTCATCAATCCATTATAGCTACTTTTATCTACAACCATTAATTATGCTCAAGCGACTCTAAAAATGTATCCTTTCGATCCTTGAATCGTAACTCAAATGTATCTATCTGTATTCGAGTATGCATTCATCTTAGCTATTGTCATCTACCACCATTATGATCAAGTGACCCTAGTTAGGATTAAATCATACCTATCTGTATTCAAGTACACATCCATCTTAACTTCTCTCATCTACCACCATTATAATCAAGTGACCCTACCTAGGATTAAATATATCGTACTTGTCTGTAGTCAAGTATGCATCCATCTTAGCTACTCTCATCTACCACTATTATGATCAAGTGACTCTAGCTACTCTTATCTACCACTCAAGCTACTCTTCTGAACAAGTGACCCAAGCTACTCTCATATACCACTCATCAATCCATCATAGCTACTCTTATCTACTATCATTAATTATGCAAGCAACTTTAAAAATATATCCTTTCGATCCTTGAATCGTAATTCAAATGTATTTATCTGTATTTGAGTATGCATCCACTTACCTACTGTCATTATGATCAAATGACCCTAGGTAGGATTAAATCATACCTATCTGTATTTAAGTACGCATCTATCTTATCTACTCTTATCCACCACCGTTATGACAAGTAACACTTTTAAAAATGCAACCACTAAGAAAATTTTTTGAATCTGCCTCTGGACAAAGTAGCATTACCCTTCCACACCTATCAAAAGTCACATATAAACCGACAAACTGTGGTCCTCTGAGAATCGTATGACATATTGCATTAATGCGTGTGGTATTGTCAATTCTGTGCTCCTTTAAGAATTGTGGTCCTCTGGGAATGCTATCCACTGGCATCTCCTTGTATTTGCATGTGTTGTGGTCCTATTGTGAATTCTGTGCTCCTTTCAAGAACCATGAGCGTCTCGCATGGGCATCCTTTGATGTACATATTGCGTGAGGAATATTGATATTTACAATCGCGACCCTTATGATTATTATTATTTTGGTAAAAGATAAAGAAAACGCCAATACAAGGCTGACCCTTTTAGCAAAAACGAAAAAACAACACACCCATCAGCGAGTGGCGGAGCCACATGGGGACAAGTTGGCCCCCACACAATTTTTTTATTTTCAATTTTATATATGAAATGAAATTTAGATATTGATCCCATTATTATTTTTTATTTCCTCTTTAATATCAATTTTATCATTTTCCTTTACCACAAAACTTTCTATAATAAGTTAATTTCAATACAATTGTCTCATTTTTTTTTGTAAATACTCACTCGATATTGTTTAGACTCAAAACACATTTCTTTGTCACTTGTAAACACATACACATATCTATTAGTTTACTTGAACATCATGAGCAAGTAAACTAATAAGATATAATAAATTTGTTGCACCCTACTATAAAACACTATCAACTAAACCAAACTTGGGAAAAAAAAATGTAAATAAAAATTGCCCCCATTAGGGTAAATTCTTGACTTCACCACTACACCCAGCTGTTTTAATTACCCTTAAGCAAAAACCAACATAACAAAAGCCAAAGAGCAAACAAAAACGTTTGGTCGAAAAACATGAGTAGCTATCTCCCTCTATTGCATTGTGGTTCAAAAATGTGTGATGTACTATGTTGTGGCTCACACTTTAAAAACATGTGTTTAAATGGGTCAGAGAATTGCAATGGCAACTTTTGATCCTTCAATCTCAGCCCTCTACAACTTCATCCAGGGGTCCAGAACACGTCAATGCAGTGTTGAGTTTTTGTAAATTCAACACCAAATTCGAAACCGTTTAAATGTCAGTGTACGTTCTATGCCCAACATGTGACATGCCATAAAGTCCGATGTTCCTCTAACACTCCCTGAGAACTCTCATCTATATATAGGACCATATACTATATCGCATTAAATTATTATTATTTTGTAGCATTATGTAGTGAGGTGCATGTAATCCACCCATGCATATAGTACAATCTTCCCATGAATGGTGGCATGATGCTAATGCCATGCACGTGTCAACCTAAAAATCATTACATATATATATATATGCCACCTCAAACTTGTCTTGTGAAGTAAATTCAATCAATATATGTCAATGATATAGTAGTCTAATGGCATTTGTTTCATTTGTTAAGTGAGTGATCTCATTTTCAAATTTATAAAGAAACATTAATATCCACTTATTAGGGGTGTTAATGGTTTTGGTTAAAACCGAGAACCAAATCGAACCGGGCGGCTTGGTTTGGTTTTTTTGTCATTAGGTTTGGTTATGGTTTTAATTTTAGAAAACCGAACTCAATTGGTTTGGTTTTGGTTTTCAGTTTTAAAAAACCAAATCAAACCGAAAAACCGAAAAAACCGAAAAACATATAATTTATATATATATATATATATATATATATATATATATATATTTAAAGTTTGTAAATTTCCAATTCTAACAAGGGTAAAATAGGTAATGGGCTTGTTTTTGTTGATTTTAAGTTTCTTATTGTTCTCCCTTTTTTAGATTGGCATGTATTAAACTAGCTATTAATATTGTGTGTGATATTGACATATTAATATATGTTAATATGTTTCTATTTTGATACAATGTTTGTTTTTTTTTAGTTGCCAATGTAATGCTCTTATTAAAAATGTTTTTATTCAGAGTTTGGCATGCCATTTTTTTTTATTTTCAATTATTCGTTGTTACTTGATAGTTTAAAACCGAAACCGAACCGAACCAAACCGAATATAATGGTTTGGTTTGGTTTGGTTTTTTTATAGTATGGTTTGGTTTTGGTTTGGAAGGAACAAAACCGAAGTATAATGGTTTGGTTTGAAATCTCCCCTAAAACTGAACCAAACCGAACCGTTAACACCCCTACCACTTATTGATTTAATGGAGATTAAGGATACGGGTAGATTCTATTGATTGTTTTAAAAAAAAAAAAAAGAAAAGAAAAGAAAAGAAAAAAGAGGTCCACATTGATGGTGAAAGTTCACCTATTATTTTAGACAAATATTACTATGGAAAGAGCTAGAACGTTAAGCATTTCTAGTAAAAAATTTTAAAAAAAAATGGAAATTATATGGTACACAGCAAATTCTTGTAAGATATGATCCTTTACGTACTTAATAGGAGGACACATTTTTGGAAACGTGCCTTACGTACAAAATTCAGAACAGTGTCGGCAGGGGCACTATACACTACAAAAAAAGAGGCCATTAGCCATAGCCCTATATGTGGTTAAAACATGGATATCCGTGGCTAAATTCAATTTGGCTACAGATTTGATCTGTGGCCGATTCGTGGCGAATGGAGGTGTGGCTAAATTGCTTAGCCACAGATTTCTTCCCGTGGCCAAGTGTACCCACAGATTTTTCTGTGATAAAAGGCATCTGTAGCTAGCTTTTGGATGAATAAAGAACAAATAAATAAATCCTTACCCACACATATATCTGTGGCCAATATAATGTTAGCCACAAATATATCCATGGCCAAGGATGAAATTGGTACCAAATTCAGTTGTATATCTAATCTTAGCCATGGTTATATCTGTGGCCAAATATGAAATTGGATACAATCAGTTATAGATCCGTGGCAAATATGAAAGCTAAGTTATAATTTAAAACTCTTAGCCACGAATATATCCGTGGCTAAGTGTAGATTTGCATTTAAAAAAATAATAATAATAAATAATTATAAATTTTTTAATGAGAATCCTATATATAACCTGTTAATATAATTATATGTTGCTAAGGACAATATCAATATCAAAAGTAAGTAATAAGCCAAAAGTTGTTAATATATATCAATATCATAGAGATCGAGTTACAAAGATGGCTGGAATTGTAATAAGATGTCTACCATATCAAAAGTAAGGAAGATGTCTACAAAATCAACTAGTTACAAAGATGGCTAACATTGTTAATAAGATGTCTACAATATCAAAAGTAAGATTCATCTTCATTTACATGAGCTTATCAAAAAAATCTTCATCTACATGAGGCTTTCTTTGTATGTACTAGAAGCTTTCCTTTCCTTGTACAAAAAACTTCTCGTATACCTACAAAGATAGCCATTAAAATGTTTAGATTTCAACTAGTGTTGCCATCAAAAGATGAAGAAAACCAAAATCAAAGTCAAATTGTCCAAAAATAAGAATCAGTTAAATCCATCAAGCATCTCTCTTATGTTTTCAATAGATCTGGCAGACAAAATGACAAGAAATAATAGAAAATGAAAAAGGTAGTAATTCATTTGAGATAATGAGTAATATAATACATAAATAGAAGACCAAGCACCATGTGCTCCAACTTCTCCAACTATTTTGCATAACTCAAGACTATAAATGAAATATGAACCTAATTAAAACACCAAATTGCAAATGAATATGACAGAAATCAACTCGAGTGAAAGTCTTATTTGGTAACCACATGCCAAGCCATGACAAAAATCCAACATGCTTTAGCAGATTAGAGTGGATGCAAATATAGAAATTAAAAGGATCCAATTTAAATTAGCAAATTAACCAAGCTTTTAGCATACATAAACACTGCCCTCTAAAAGGTGCCATTCAAGCAACTTAATGATAGGACGATAATAACCTAGATAAAGAAGGAAATCTCATTGCTGATTTCCATACCCCAAGCCCATTTGAATACTAGCTTATTTTGCATAACCAAGAAACTTAACACCTATAGAACAAATCTGAGGGGGATCTATAGAGATTCTCCCAGGAGGGGAAAAAGGTGCACGAGTAGGTGCGTAGATCTTAAGGCTAAAAAGGAGTAGCTCTATACATAATGTCAGAGACATATGTATGAAATTATATTTCATCAGGATACAGATTCTGTAGTCAAAAGTGGTATTGTAATTAATTAACCTTTAATATTGTTGGCATGAAGTTTACACTTGCATACATCATGGAATATGTTAGGAACTTTAATAAATAACATAATATAGAAATAACATGATGTATGAATGCCAACACTTCTTCTACCTTGAGAGATTCTGCTGGCAATTTTAAACTCAAACCATCCAAGTGTAAACTTGCATAATTTAATGTGCCCCAAGTCAATAAAGGGATTTTTTTGTTTTGGTTCTGTAATACCACTGAATTGAAAGAGCTTTAAAGGACTGACCATAACTCACTAAACATCCATTATGAATCAAAAACAGCACACACTGATGATGCTTAAGTGTGGTTTTCATTTCCCAGTTGCTATCAGAACAAAAAATAAAAAATAAATAAAAGTTTTTAAAATCACTAATTTACTTTGAGGGCAAAGCCATTAACTATCAACAATTGAAGATGATTCCCAGTCAAATTGCATTTCAGCATAGCCAACATTTAACAGATTATATTTTATCAATCTTAGGTCAAAAGTTCCAAGAAAGATTGGCCCCTTTGCGTACACTTTTTGGTGTTGGTGAAGAGAGAGCTAGAAAGAAATTTCTAATGGGAGAAATTACAATTTGATAAAATCAAAGAAGAGTTTATTAGCACCCTATTTATTTGGTTCTCTCCGCATTGGTCTAGTGGAAAGCCTTCCTTTTGGATTTTATATATTGTTTCTTTGAAGAGATATACTTAGTTTGTATACATCCTGTATACCAGGCCTTTGGCATTTTTTATGATTACTATAATTTACCTATCAAGAAAAAAAAATTAAAGGGCCAAAGGTTCCAAGAAGTCCTTACCTTCCATTTGGTTGAAGAGAAAACTAGGGAAAGAGCCTAAAATGAATGCTTCGCGTTGTTTTGGTTTCCAATATATAACAGGCTGACCTCAACTAAGCCAAAAGGTCATATTACCTCCAGCCTGCTCCATTTCCAGCAAGATTATAGAACAGCCAAATCAAAATGTGTATTATCAAAAATTTGATAAAAGTCGACTTTACAGAAACTTTCCATGTTTGACTCAACAAAAAGCCCAATTTCCAAGTTTAAATCAGAAAAAATGAAAATAATATATAAAGGAGTATTCGTTATAAAGGCAATGTAGCTATTCTGAGCTGAAAATTCACAATTTCTAGTTTCCATCATGTCAATTTCCACAAATTTCTCTCCCAGTTTCAATCTCTAACTTCAACAGGTTCACACATAATTGAGTTGCTAAGAAAATGTAATAGAAGATAAAAGAAATTAAAATCTTGAATATTAATTTTTTCATTAATTAGGACCCAAAACAACTAAGACCTCCACTCAACTAAGCATTGTACAAATATGTGGTCTATTTGGGTTGCTATTTTATTTTCTTTCTTCCTCCCCATGCCCCCCTTCTTTCTTTCTTCTTTTTTTTTTTTTTTTTTTTTTTAAAGAAAAAAGCATAATACATAAGATCCAACATTTCATCCTCTATAATTTCCTCCCTTTTCTTAGAAACCAAAACACAATGTTAAAGACTAAAGAGTGACAAGTAATTGGGTGCAACGACTAATTCATAAAATCCAACATTACATTTTCCTTTTGTTGCACCCATTTCTCAGCAACCAAAAAAAAAAAAAAAAAAAAAGATTAATAATATCTATTGAATTATGAAATAAAAAACAGTTGACTAAACTTGGACATTGAAAAACAATTTCCCTACGCAGAACATGATGAGTCACTGGCTAAGGAGTTAAATCCATAACCACAACAAAAGGTTCAAATTGTCATAATTTGAAAAGTCATGCCAAAAAGATTAATCATAATAATTTGAGTAGTCATGCCAAAATTCCCCAGCCTAATTCATGAATTCAAATCAAGCCAACATGCATTATAGAGATATATCTTGAGTCTTCAGGTAATATATGTATATCGATCTTAATTATGACATAGTATTCAAATAAATTTATACAACATAGTAAGCCTCGAAGAATAGACACATAATCAAATAAAATATTGAAATAAAATTCAATAGAAAACAAGTAAAGAAGACAAAGGATAGCTAACAGATAGAGATATTTCACTTGTCTTCCTTAATCAGCAGCATTCTCAAGGACATTATTCAAAACAAACTTGAACAAAAAAAAGAAAAGAAAAAGATTTAAGGGTCCTAGTGGAATGAACCTGCACAAGCCTATTATTTTACTTTATTATTGAAATCCCCTAGCCTAAGTGTTGGCTCAAAACTAAGATAAAATTTAAAAATCAATAGTATTTTAATCAATGAACATACCTCCAAGAAACCAAAAAACGAGTAACAAAAGTCATCAATGGGCTGGGTGAAGATGTGCCTGTGGGTGTGGCTGATGTTGTGCCTGTGGCTGGTGCTTTGTCTGAAAGGGGTGCTCTGACTGAGGCATAGGAACATAGTATGGTTGGGGCTGATTCTGTGTTTGAGGCACATTAGGTGGCTGGGGATGGTCTACAAGAAGAGAAGTAAAAGACTGGTAAGTGCCACCTTCTCGCTCACGACGCATATAATGTAATTCCTCTTCTATAGCAGCCATTTGACGCCTTATAGACTCAGCCATTAAACTCATTTCCTCCCTAGTGGATCGCGCAAACTCCTCAGCGCGTTTTGCATTCTCATCAGCAATCTGGCATGATTTGTTTGCTTCCCTCAATGCCTCCTTCATAGCAGCATCACGATATTTTCAGGCAACGGTTTCTCGAGCATGAGTACCAATCAAAGGAGTGCGACCATGCCCTCCCTCACCAACCACTGCTTTGAATGCTTGATCTCGAGCATTTTGAACTACAGTCCCCTCAAGAATCTGGGTAAGGTGTACCTCCATCGCCCCCTGCATATATTAAATATCTAAAATTATAGATTACTTAAAACCCTACATGATTCACACAAATGATAATTAAATCACTAACTTTGAATTAAACTTACCACAAGTTTTTTAGTAGGTGAATCCATAGGCTTGGTACCTTTGGGCTTGTGAAGTATCATAAACATCGTCATTTTGTCAGGCTTGATTCCCCCATTCTTCATTGCCTATCATTGTCAAAGATATGCATTAAGTTTTATTCATGAAATCATAGTTAGGATCATATAATGAAATGACATTTAAGATATGAAATATTATGTTTATACCTCATCATGCTCAATTCGTGCAAAAGCCTTCCTTCCAGCCCTATGGTTGACTTTTTTTAGTATCTGATTGTCATGGTTCTTCTTTGCCTTTGCCTGCAATTGACAATTATATGAAGTAAAAAGTTTGATTTTAACATATTCCCTACACAAAACAATCATAAAAATGTTCATTGGATTTTTTATTACCATAGTCTCAGATTTCCTCCAGTGGTCCACAAGGTTCTTCCATTGAGTCAGATCAAGATAGCTCGGGCCATATTGGTATTGTAGGTCAAGGGTAATTGTGTCAACATGGTAATCTCTCTTTACTCGATATTTTGCACCCCTCCATAGTTCACCAAATTTTTCCATCAGCTAACCCTTAGTAAGAGGGTTTACAAACTCAAATTCAGACTACACATAAATTACAAATGTTAGTAGCATCGTGGTAGAAAATCTCCAGTGAAGTGGTAGAGAATTTCTAGTGAAACACCTTTAGAAGTTAGAACTATCTGGTAAACACATTTAGAACAAAATGTAATAATCTAAATTAGCAAAGTGGCATAAAAATTCATGGCAATCAAACTTAGAAAATTCATAACTCCCTCCACAAAATTCGAAATTTAGTGATTCTACTAGTCTTAGAAAGCTTAAACATTGATATAGCATATCAAAACAAATTTTTTCCACGAAATTAACAACAAATAACCATTAACGTATATACTTTATATATCTAGAAGTTCAAGTCCAAAAACCAAATCAAAATAGGACAAAATTTCATAATTTTGAGCCACTGTTAGGATTTCCAGAATTTGTGAACAAATAGTTTGTGCATTTGTACATTACTAGCTTGAGCATACCTCTAACATAGTGATCACTGTTTCTTCATCTTTAGTGCACACATGCCTCCAATCAAGGATATCTAAACGAATAGGGTCTCCGGAGGACATAATAGCTCCAATTTTATCAGACAGCATCTTTGAATCAGTATCACAAGGCTGACCAACCTCATTTGCAAGTATACTAACCTGACCCTGCCTCCGTGATAAGTTAAGGCCAACCCTACGGTTTATTTGCCTTGGAGGTTCTATTAGAAATAATGCATCATATTATAATTAGTAAATTGATTAACATGTGACTAGTTAGATCATGCAAAAGGCAAGGTAAATGTAGGAAAAACAATAATAATAGTTTCTTACTGTCACACCCCATTTTTGTCACCTTAGCTAGGACATATCATTTCATGTAGGATTTTGAGTCCTTTTCGAGTCTAGTCTTTTGCATTGAGTTTCTACAGCATTGAATATCATGTGCATGAATTTTGAAGTGATTTGGAGTTCATCTCGATAGTCAATAAGAACTTTTGCGACTTAAAGGGCATAATCGTCTTTTAAGCCGTATATTTTCCATTTGACTTTGGAATGAATCCCGAGTCATTCCCTCGAGTTCATATGAGTATATAGAGTCTATATATAGGTTCAATTTCATGAATTAATGGTTTAAGATTAATTCGGCTCGTAATGGTTCGGGTTGGCTAAAAGACCCTTTCTTGGTTTGCTCAAATTGACTCATAAGACCCAATCAATTTCTCTCATTTAACTTCAATTGGGCTTTATTTATGTCCTAAATATGTTTAGAAAGATCGATTTTCAATTGGGAAAGCATTTGGTTCGACCTTGTGTACAAACCCAGCTTAGCGACGGTGAGGCACCATGGTTAACCACCTTTGTAAAACCTAACCATGCACCCATGGTTAAGGATTTTTATCCTAAAATGCTTAAAAATGTGTTCCCCTTCGAAACACTGTCGTTTTGGCTTTTATTTCGTCAAAATCGGACTTAATTTGAAGATTTTAGGACTTCTACAGCGAGTAGGAGTCAAAACCGGAGTGAAACAAGGAGAGCCCTCGGGTAACCGTCCGGGGCTGGACGGTCAGCCATCTAGGCCCAGACAGCTAACCGTCCGGGGCCAGTTGATCACCCGAGGAATCCTTCTTTAACTCAACTTCTGACTCTCTTTTTCCTCTTTTGACGGTTTCCTCCGCCAAAACAACTTGTTTGCTCTTAGGAGTGTGTAAGTTTGAGTTTTTTGAGTACCAAGAGAGTCTCTAATAGCCCTAGGATCATTGTTTAATGAATTAATCCTAGCCATTGGTTTAGGGGGTCAGTTCTCTATATAAAGAACATGATATTCAGCACATAAGGGAGGTTAATTGCACTTTACACTTAGAGAGAGAGGGAGCTACGAGTTTGGAGAGCTAGAAAGACATCAAGAGGAGGCTCTTCAACCCCAAGCAAGCAAGGAAACAAGGAGTTTGAAGACAAGGAAGAGTCTACAAGAGGTAATGTCACACCCCATTTTTGCCACCTTAGCTAGGGTTTGTCATTTCATGTGTCTTTTTGTTTCCTTTTCGAGTCTAGTCTTTTGCATTGAGTTTCTAGGGTCCTAAGGATGGTGTGTATGAATTTTGGTTCAATTTGGAGTTGATCTTGAGGGTTAATAAGAACTTTTGTGACTTGAGGGGCATAATCGTCTTTTTGGTCACAAACTTTTCATTTGACCTTGAAATGATCTCCAAGTTGTCAATTGGAGTTCATATGGATGCATTTGAGGTATTTATTGGTTCAATTAGATGAATTGATGGTTCAGGATTAGAATGGCTCAACAAGGCTCAGGTTGGCTAAGAGACCTACTTCGGGTTAGCCCGAATTGGTTCATGATTTTCACTCTATGACTACTCATTCGACCTTGATTAGTCTTAATTTCACCCCCAAATATGTTTAGGGAGGTTGAATTTCGAATTGGAAAGCATTTGGTGCGACCCTATGTGCATACCTAAGCTAAGCGATGGTGAGGCATAGCGGTTAACCGCCTTTGTAGGACCAACCATGCATCCATGGCTAGGGTTTCTTGCCCTCAAGTGACTCAAATTACATTCCCCTTCGAAACACGGTCGTTTTGGCTTTCGTTTCGTCAAAATCGGAGTTGATTTGAGCCCTGAAACACATTTGGAAGTCGAAAGGGTCAAAATTTGGGCTGAGGATGACATGGCCTCGGGTGACCACCCAGGCCTGGGCGGCTAGCCGCCTGGGCCCAGGTGGCTAGCCGCCCAGCCCCAGATGGTCACCCGAGCCTCTTTCCCTTTTTGAGCCTTGACGCGGTTCCCTCCCTATTTCCTCGGATTTGCTCGCCTCCAGCCGCCATTTAACCCTAATTTCAGCCCTATTTGACCTACTTGAGCCCCAAGGGAACCTCTAAGAGCCCTTGGATCAATCCCTAGGGTTTTAATCCCAGCCATTGAGGGTTTCCCCTCAATCCCTATAAATACCCCTTTATACTTCAGCAATAGGGGAGGCAATTTCTGAAGTGAGAGGCATATTGGAGGCTATGGCAGCCATCCTTAGGGTAGTTTAACCTAAACTTTGAGTGAGAGAGTGTGAGAGAAAGCTTGAAGGAGGGCTAGAGTTTGGTTTGAAGGCTTGAAGGAAGGAATTCCCAGCAGTGCATGAGAGGAAGGAGGACTCTCTACAGCAGCAAGAGGACACTTCACCATAGGTATACCCCCCTCCTCCTCTTCTCTCTTTTCAAGTTAGGGTTTTGCATAGAATAAGATGATTGCATATCAAAGCTTGTGTTCTTATCATGTCTTGTTGCTTCCATTGGTATGTATGCATGATTAGGAGGATGTTTATGGGCTGTTTAGTATGCTAGGATGCTATTCCATGTGATTTACTGCATGTTTGGGATTATAGGGTTTCTCTTGTGTTGAAATTAGGTTTTTACTTAGAATAGCTATATTTCATGTGCAAGCTTGTGTTTTTATCATGTGTTGATGCTTCTATTGATTAATATGCATGATTAGAATGATGTCCATGATGAGTTTTGCATGATTTAGAGTTATTTTATGTGATTTTGAGCACAATTGTGATTCTAGGGTTTCATTCACCCTTGTATTAGGAAAGTTGCATATAGCATGATAGATTAGGGTTTTTCTTTATTTTTTTCTTCATAGTTGATATATATGTGCTGCATATTTGATAACTATGATATTTTTGAGCATTCATATAGTTGATTTTAGGGTTTTTATGCATGTCATGGTTCTAGGTTCAAATTAGGGTTTATGATTATTCACTATTTATGTTGTTTGCATGCTTAGTGGATGAATATAGGCTTTAATTCAATTCTGTCAAGATTTGTTTATTTCCCTAAAAATGATATTTTTGCATTCATAGTAGTGGATTTTAGGGTTTATTACATGTCATTGCATATAGGATTGAATTAGGGTTTTTATTGGTTCATGATTGGTGTTCTTTGCATGACTTATGAGTGATTTTAGACCTTATTTCAATTCTGTCCAGATTTGTCCATTGTTCTTATTGCCATATTCTGAGCATGTGTTTGCCTATGTTTTAGCATGATAATTGTTTGATAGGAACCTAGCTTGGTTGGTTGGTATTTTGGTATGTTTTGCATGCAAATTGCAGGTGCTTGACAGGTAAAACAGGTGCAACTACCCCACCAATGTGGGGTGGTTATTTTGGCTATTGCGAGATGAAATCTTGCAAATAAGGTAATTACCCTATGCAATAGGGTGGTTATTTTGACAGGTTGCTTTTGCTTAAAGGTAAGTAGGGTATGAGGGTGCCCCAATTCACCCTTCTTTCCTTTCCTTGAAACTTTCCCTTTCTCCCCCCCTAGGGTTATTTCCTAATAGGGGAATATGGTAATTCCTATAGTATCCTTTCACAAAAATACCTTTTAAATCAAGGTTTCCATCTTTATCAAATTCCATATTTATTGAAGATCTTTTGAGGATCATTTATTTTTGGAATCTTACCATGTTTTTCTTGAAAGGAAACTTAGGGTTTATCATAGGCCTCTATTAGGTTATAAGCCTATTCCCCTTCGAACTACGTGGACTTTGATCCATGTATTTCCATACATGGTACGTAGGCGCTCTTTGTGAGGTTCAAGTCCGCCCTAGGATACTAGGTATCCTAGGTTTTCTTCCCCCTCTTTCTCTTTTCTGTTTTTCTTTGATTTACTTGATTATATGGATGAATGAATGAATGATATGCATGCTGTCTTTTGATGATAATTGTTGATTTGTGTGTGATTAAGACTTTGATTTAGCCCAATTAAATTAAGAGACCGTTTAGGGCGATATGGGTGCCTATAGGCTTTGCCTAGAACCTTCCCATATCGTAACTTAGCCTCCGAATCCCCGATTTCTCTGGTTTCCAAAAGACTTTTTGCCTTACCATTTTTAAACATGGAGTCAATCTTTTGTTTTCCTAAAACAAAACTGTTTTTTTAGGGTTTTCCTTGTTTCCTTTAAAAAATAAGGTGGCGACTCCTTTTTCGTTTTCAAACCCTATTCTTCTCACCAATCCCTTGTGGGCCCGTTTTCCGGGGTCCACAGACTGGCGACTCTTAAATCCTTGTGGGCCACCTTTTTAGGGTTCACAGACTGGCGACTCCACTGGGGATTTGTGGGCTAGACTCTATACAATTTGATTGGGCTAAGTTAATTTCTTTTGTTTAATTAAAATCAATCACATTGCATTCGCTTGATTGTGTGCTTTCATTTATTGCATTGTGTGCGCAAACTCTTGCATGTTAGGATCGATGTCCCTTGCCACTGACGGGCCTAGCCTCAACCTTGGTTTCCTGATTCCATGTGTTGGGGCGAAAGCTCTCAACCTCTCTTGCCAAGTACCCTTGGGCTTGCCCTTGGGTATATTAAATGAGTTAATCACGTACTGCTGGACCCACGCGGCGTTCCTGATGCCACATGTGGTTAGGTATAAAGATTGCTCAAGCAAGTGAAGGACCCCAGCCTACCCTTATCATTAGTCCATATAGACAGACTTGTAGGGCACTATGGTTTCACCCTTATGCACCCACTTTGTTTGTAATGATATCATGACCGTGTTTGTGATGTGCTTAATGGACAATTAATAGAGGACCTTTGCACCCTATATCCTAAATACGTACCTTTCACCCATGACCCTTGCAAAGGTGATTGAATTGGAAGGGACTAGTTGAGTATATATGGCGTGAAGTCATTGAGACAAATATGGAAGCCTAGGACATACCCTTAGGATGAGAGACTGATTGTTCCCTTTCTTAGAAGAGTGAGAGGACGTACTGGCTTGGATCCGCGACCAGCAAGGGCGCTTAGTGAAGATTGATTCTACCAACCAGTCAGATATGGCCGATGAAGCAACTAGTGAAGGGGGTTTTGATGTTGAGACTTGTTTGAAGGCTATCATGACCAAGCTTGATTACACCACTAATGTATCCGAGAGAGCATTGAAAATGGCCCAAGATATCCAACATAAGATGTCGGAACCCGAACAGAATAATGGCCGTACCCCGGGGGATAACACCGAAAACGGGACCCAGTCTGGAGAAGGCACTAAGACCAATGAGGGAAGAAGTACTAAGACCAAGGGAAATGAATCACCTAAAATTTTTAACCTAGAAGGGGGAAGCAAGAGGAAGACCTCTGATACAGACTCTGTGTTGGCTAGTAAGGTAGAAGCCTTGGAGAGAACTATAAAGGGAATCCGTAGGACAGATGACATGGTGGATGTACGTACCCTATCTTTGTTCCCTCAAGCTTGTATTCCACTACAATTCAAGATGCCCGAACTAGAAAAGTTTGATGGAACGGGCTGCCCTAAGACCCATTTGAAGATGTATGTACGAGCTATGCACCCTCGAGGAGCAACAGATGAACTCTTGGCCCAAATGTTCCATGAAACCCTAGCCACTTCTGCTTTAAAATGGTTTCTAGCCTTGGATGAGAATAGAACCCGGACTTGGGAGGACATATGTAATGAGTTTTCAGAGCACTACAAGTACAACATTGAGGTGGATGTCACAAGAAGGGACCTAGAGACCACGAAACAAGGGGCTAATGAGACTTTTTCCGCTTCATCACAAGGTGGAGGCAAAAGGCCTCGAAAATGGCCGATAAACCGAATGAGGAAGATCAGATTCAATTGGTGGTTAAGAACCTATTGCCGGTGTATCACAAACACCTCTTTGCTCACTACTTCCCTAATTTCAGGGCTCTTATCAGAGCAGGTACACAAGTTGAGGATGCCATTGCTGATGGGTCAATCAAGACAGAAGAAGTCCAAAAGAGCCGCAGGCCAAACTTTGCTGGGAAAAACAATGCCGAGGTCAATGCCATAGCCCAACCCATTCAACCCATCTCCCTAAATGACACCAACCCACCTCGCCAATTCACTGAGTTGCATATGCCACTTGAAAAAGTGCTTGAGAAGCTAAAAAGTCGAGGCCTGTTGAAAGCTCTCGACCCAAGACCACCACCAAACCCATTGCTTAAGAACTACAATGAGAATGAATACTGCAAATTCCACTAAGCCAAAGCCCACTCGACCAACCGTTGCTATCGCCTTAGGCATGAGATCCAAGACTTACTTGACAAACAAATCATCTCACCGCTAACTCCACCAAATCGTCCAAATGTCACCCAAAATCCACTTCCCTCTCATAATTCATCCAACTCCATAAATGCCATTGAAGCCAACCCATCTCAACCTTGCCTACCCATAAGACAATATACCCCGTTACCCATGTCCTTGACCCAAGCCTTTTACCAATGCTGTAACCAAGGCCTTATCATACCTCACCTTCCAAAGCCAAGACCCCAAACACCCCATCAATATTGCCAATACCATGGTATATCCGGCCATGACACTGAGGACTGTGCCATGTTGAGAAAGGTCGTCCAAGACCTCATTGATCAAAAGACCCTACAATTGCCAAAGAAGTCTATTCAATAGCAGTTGAAAGAAAGGTATGAAGCAGGAGACCCTCAAGTGGGGTTAATAGGAGAACCTTCGGGGAAATTTGATTACTATGTGCTTTATCCTAATCCATTGCCAAATGAGCCCATAATTCCCACTGGTTGGGACGATATACCTGAAGAGGTGCAGATGGATGACATTGACATGATTAAATGGGATGACCTAATGGGTGACACAAATGAAATTGATGACATATGGGCTAGTGATGAAGAAGTAGACCACATGACAAGAGGGGGCCGCCATTTCAAGCCTCCACACTTGGAATCTGATAATCCACTGGGTGAGTTAGATAAGCGCCTTGATGTGCAAGAAGAAGAGGATGAAGTACTCCGACAGTTGAAGAAGACCAATGCTAATATCACCATATGGGGCTTGCTTATGGCCTCTCACAAACACAGATAGACAGTGCTGAAGTTGTTAAATCAAATACAGGTTCTGGTTGATTTGTCTCCTGAGGGATTGGTGAATCTAGTAAACCCTGCTCTGAAGAATTCCACTATAGTGTTCACAGAGGCTGACTTACCTAAAAGTGGGCCAAGCCACTCCCAAGCTTTGCACATAACCGTTGACACCATGGGGAAGAGGGTTCCCACAGTCTTGATTGCCGCATTTCAAAATTCGGCTCATCAGGTTCGTGATCTGAAATTCCACCCGCGAATTTCCCAATTCCGCCCGCGAATTGTCCGTTATCGATTCAACCCGCGAATTGTCCGTTATCAGAAATTCAGCCCACGAATTTCCCAATTCCACCCGCGAATTGTCCGTTATCGATTCAACCCGCGAATTGTCCGTTATCAGAAATTCAGCCCACGAATTTCCCAATTCCACCCGCGAATTGTCCGTTATCAATTCAACCCGCGAATTGTCCGTGATCTGAAATTCAGCCCACGAATTTCCCAATTCCACCCGCGAATTGTCCGTTATCAATTCAACTCGCGAATTGTCCGTGATCTGAAATTCCACCCGCGAATTTCCCAATTCCGCCCGCGAATTGTCCGTTATCGATTCAACCCACGAATTGTCCGTTATCAGAAATTCCCAATTCCACCCGCGAATTGTCCGTTATCAATTCGACCCGCGAATTGTCCGTGATCTGAAATTCCACCCGCGAATTTCCCAATTCCGCCCGCGAATTGTCCGTTATCGATTCAACCTGCGAATTGTCCGTTATCAGAAATTCAGCCCGTGAATTTCTCAATTCCACCCGCGAATTGTCTGTTATCGGAAATTCAGCCCGTGAATTTCTCGATTATGCCTGTAAATCGTCCGCTATCAGAAATTCAGCCCGCGAATTTCTCGATTCTGCCTCTGAACCGTCCGTTATCAGAAATTCAGTCCGCGAATTTCTCGATTCCGCCCGCGAATCATTTAATCTGCAGCATCAATTCAACTCATTACTGTTTTTACGGACTTTCTCGTGCCCCCGAAAAGTCAATACCGCGCATAAGAACTACGTTAGGTCTGATCTCTGAAAAGAGTACGTAGGAAAGCAGGCTCATTGTCTGATTCGACCTCATCTCACCATATGCATATGTCAGCATTTGTTCCAAGGACTTGGAATATCGGCCGGCCAAAATGGATTGTTTCTAGTCTTTCAGTTCTATTCACTCTGCGAATAGAGCTGAAAGAAGGGGCAACTGTTAACACCCCGTTTTGTGCCGCCTAAATATTCCAAGCCCATTTTTTTAAGCCCAGTGATGAAGCGTAGCCCAACTTGAAATGACTAACAAGTGATCCCCAACGAGCTGATGTGGTCGCAGTTGCAGCCTGGCCCAAAGAAGCCCAGCCCATTCCTTTGTGCGTACGCACCTTTAATATGTGCGTACGCACCTTACATTTGTGCGTACGCATGTTAATATTCCAGTATTCGAATTTTTCCCCCCATTTCCCCTGTTGCCTTATATGGATGGAGCCTACTGCACGTCCAGCCTGTGACGGCTGAGAACCGGAGAAACCCTAGTTCCTTACCCCGAAACCCTAATTCTTCGCCTATAAAAGGACCACTTCCGCATCAAATGGGGGGGATCCTGGACCACCACTTTGAAAGCCCCACAAACCCTAAGGACTCTAAACCTAAAACCCAAAAAGGCGGCGGCTGCGATTACGGAGGCTTGAAGAGGAGATCCTTGTTAGTGCATTCATTGGGATTCACCCAAACCTGAGGGTAATGTCTTTTATGATTCAGTTCTTTGAATGTTAGAATAATCACTAATTATTCCTCCAAGTATATTTTCTATCAAGCATGTTTTCATTGAATGCCATGATTTCATATTTACTCAAGTGCTTTCAATCAAATGTTTTATGACCGGATCTACACTTTGCATTATGTTCTAGCATGTTTAGTATCATTTAAACATGTCTTTACACGTTAATCGGGGTAATGCTTAGAGTACATAAATTCATGATTAGATTTAGGGTGCAATAATGACATGATAGGATATTTTCATGCAATTAGGGTTCTGTAATCTGGAGCATGTGCAATTTCAGCATATTTATGTTATTGTCGAATCTGCCATGAAATGTGCGTACGTATAAATTAAAGGCGCGTACGCACCTTATGTTTGTGCGTACGCATATCTGTGATGCTGTGCTAACCCATTTTGCAGGCCGTGACGAATCCTTCTCTTTTTTTTTTTCTCCTTTCATAGCTATTGTTTATTCTGCCTATTAATTTTTATCTTCTGTTTAGTTATTTATTTGCATATTTTTATTCATATAATGTCATCCTGTGTGCCATAGTCGCTTGATATATTTGTCGCATGAATAGGGTTAAACCCAATTAATGTTTCTCATTAATTAAAGCCAATAAAATGCGTGTGGAGGCCGGATTTAGCCGGGCGTTGTCGGGTGCCTAACACCTTCCCAACAACGTACCTTAACTCCGAACCTTAATTCTTTGGGTAATGACGAGCGGGCCTCTTGCTAGGGGTCAATCGGTTCCCGGGGCCAAACCGGGTGGCGACTCCCTCTCCGCCCTAATCACACCCGTGGTTAGCGGCGTACCCCCGAGCCGGCGTGGTTCAGGACGCGGCGCTCACACTTAGCCTCCGAATCCCCGATTTCTTTGGTTTTCAAAAGATTGGTTTTTGCCTTTCCTTTTTTATGGAGTCATTCAAATTGTTTTCCTAAAACAAACTATTTTTAGGGTTTTCCTTGTTTCCTTTAAAAAATAAGGTGGCGACTCCTTTCCTTTTTCTTTTTCAAACCCATTTTCTTTCAATCCCTTGTGGGCCCAATTTCTGGGGTTCACAGTTTGGCGACTCCGCTGGGGATGTTGTGGGCTAGACTCTATAAAGTTTAATTGGGCTAAGTTAATTTCTTATGTTTAATTAAAATCAATCACATTGCATCCGCTCGATTGTGTGCTTTCATTTATTGCATTGTGTGCGCAAACTCTTGCATGCTAGGATCGATGTCCCTCGATGTATCCTTGCCAACGATCGGCCTAGTCTCAACCTTGGTTTTCCTGATTCCATGTGTTGGGGCGAAAGCTATCAACCTCTCTTGCCTAGTACCCTTGGGTATATTAAATGAGTTAATCACGTACTGCTGGACCCACGCGGCGTTCCTGATGCCACATGTGGTTAGGTATAAGGATTGCTCAAGCAAGTGAAGGACCCTAGCCTACCCTTATCATTAGTCCATATAGACAGACTTGTAGGACACTACGGTCTTACCTTTATGCACCCACAATTGTTTGTAATGATGCTATGCCGTGTTTGTGGTGTGAGGCTTTATATCTTATGCCCTTAATATAGACCTTTAAACCCTAGCCTTCGTTAAGGCCATGGGTTAGGAGGAATAAATTAAGGAAATAGGATGTAAAGCTATGTTTGTGATGTGCTAGTCCTAGGGGATTAATTAAACCTAGTTGAAGGACTCTATGCCCTATTCTTTAAAACGTACCCTTAATCCATGATCCCTGTAAAGGTAATTGGATAAAAGGAATGAATTAATTGAACATGGTGTAGAGACCGAGTTCATTAAGGAAAATATGGAGGTTTAGGACAAGTCCTTAGGCTAAAGGTTAAAACTTTTCTATCCATAGACGTGCTGGCTTGGATCTGCAATCCACAAGGGCGTCTAGTGAGTGTTGAGTCTACCCATCAGACAGACATGGCCGACGAAAGAACTAGTGAGGGGCACTTTGACCTTGAGGCTTGCCTGAAAGCCATCATGGCCAAGCTTGACCATACCGCCGAGACATCCGATACCGCATTGAAAATGGCTCAAGAGAACCAACAGAAGATGGCGGATCTTGAACAAAATGGCTCTAAGGCCCATTCCTCGGGTATACCTCATGGGGCTGGCACCGAAGAGGGACCTCAATCCAATGAGAACACCAAGACAAGGGGGGAAAGTAGCTCGAAACCTGAGGTCACCAACCTAGAAGGGGAAGCTAAGGGGAAAGGTACTAGCAGTGATTCCGTGTTAACTAGCAAGGTAGAAGCTTTGGAGAGAACCATAAAAGGGATTCGCAGGGCTGATGACATGGTCGATGTGCGGACTCTATCCCTGTTTCCAACGGCTCGTATTCCACTACAATTCAAGATGCCGGAGTTAGAAAAGTTCGATGGGACGGGTTGCCCTAAGACTCATTTGAAGATGTACGTGCGAGCTATGCACCCTCGAGGGGCTACTGACGAGCTTTTAGCTCAAATGTTCCATGAAACCTTGGCCACTTCTGCTTTGAAATGGTTTTTATCCTTGGATGAGAATAGAACCCGGACTTGGGAAGACATATGCAATGAGTTTTCAGAGCACTACAAGTATAACATAGAGGTGGACGTTACTCGAAGGGACCTAAAAACTACCAAGCAAGGGGCTTATGAAACTTTCTCCGCTTACATTACAAGGTGGAGACAAAAGGCGTCGAGAATGACGGATAGGCCGAATGAGGAGGACCAAATTCAGTTAGTGGTTAAGAACCTGCTGCCCGTGTATCACAAGCACCTATTTGCCCACTATTTCCCAAATTTCAAAGCTCTCATTGGGGCTGGCACGCAGGTTGAAGATGCTATCAATGATGGGACAATCAAGACTGAGGAAGTGAGGAGTCGTAAGACAAACTTTACTGGGAAGAACAATGCCGAGGTCAACACCATAACTCAACCAATCCAACCCTTTTCTCTCAATGATGTCAACCGACCTCGCCAATTCACTGACCTATTCATGCCACTCGAAAGAGTCCTTGAAAAGCTCATAAGTCGTGACCTATTGAAGCCACTCGACCCAAGACCTCCACCAAATCCCTTACCCAAGAGCTACAATGAGAATGAGTACTGCAAGTACCACCAATCCAAAGGCCATGCCACCAATCGCTGTATTCGCCTTCGCCACCAAGTCCAAGACCTCATTGACAAGCAAGTCATTTCACCACCAACCCGTCCAAATGTCACCCGTAATCCTCTCCCATCACACAACAACACACCCCCACCTAACACCATAAATGCCATTGGGGTTGAATCCTCTCGCCCTCGCCATCCCATAAGACAATACACTCCGCTCCCCATGACCTTAACCCGTCTCTTCACCATTTGCCGCAATAACAGCCTTATCATGCCACTTCCACCAAAGCCAAGACCATCAATCCCTCACCAATATTGCCAATACCATCGTGCACCCGGCCATGACACCGAGGCTTGTTCTATACTAAAGAAGATCATCCAAGACCTCATTGACCAAAAGGTTTTGTTGTTGCCAAAGAAATCTATCCAACAAGAGCTGAAAGAAAGATATGAAGCAGGGGATCCTCAGGTTGGCCTATTAGGTGAAGCGTCGGGGAAATATGATTACTATGTGCTGTACTCAAGCCCAAGTCCGATATCAGATGAGCCGATAGTCCCTTCAGGTTGGGATGACTTGCCGACAGAGATAGAGAGCATTGACATGATAGAATGGGATGACTTAATGAATGACTCCGAGGAAGTCCATGATATATGGGCTAGCGATGATGAGTTGGACCATATAACCAGAGGGGGTTGTCATTTCAAGCCCCCCCACCTAGAATCTGAAAATCCGTTGGAAGATTTGGAAGGGCAGAGGCGTCCTAGCTTGCAAGAAGAAGAGGATGAAGTGCTTAGGCAGCTGAAGAAGACCAATGCCAACATTACTATTTGGGGCTTGCTCATGGCCTCGCATAAGCACAGACAGACCGTGTTGAAACTGTTGAATCAGATACAAGTGCCTGTTGACACATCCCCCGAGGGATTGGTACATTTGGTGAATCCAACTCCCAAGAACTCAACCATCGTGTTCACCGATGTAGACCTACCTAAAAGCGGGCCGAGCCATTCTCAAGCTCTCTATGTGACCGTTGACAGTATGGGGAAGAGGGTTCCCACCGTTCTTATCGACAACGGGTCCGCACTGAATGTATGTCCTCTCCGAACTGCCACTGTTTTGGGTTTGGGACCCACTGATTTCACGCCATCTGGGCAGACCGTAAGAGCTTATGACAACACCTGCCGAGAAGTAATAGGGGTAGTTACTTTGCCTCTTATCATGGGACCCACTGAATTTAGGGTAGAATTCCAAGTGTTGGATGTGCCGTCATGTTTTAACTTGTTGTTGGGCCGACCTTGGATCCATCCTGCTGGGGCTGTGCCATCTTCACTCCATCAAAAGGTGAAGTTTCCTTATGAAGGAGCCATAGTAACACTTCAAAGGGACTATGAATTGAAACTCGCAGGTGTGCCTATATGTGAGATACAACCTGAATCAGCAGCGATACCGCTATCTGGGTTTGACTATGTCCAATGCATTGAAAAAGAGCTCGAAAAGGGTGAATTAATACCTTTAGACTTTTGCCCCCATGGCAACTTGCACGTCGGTGAAATAATGAGAAAGATGAGTTTCTTTCCAGGCATGGGGCTAGGGCGTCACCAACAAGGGATCCCTACGTCTATTCAAAGCCGTGTCACCTCATACACCTTCGGGCTAGGATATGAGCCCTCCAAAAATGATCATGCAGAAATGCTAAAGAGGAACAAGGAGAAAGTAAGAGCCAAAGCCGAGGGAAGGGTGCCAGACCTGAATATCTCGCCATATCGACCTACTTTGAATGGTTACTTCGTCAAAGAAGGGGATGATTTTCTATATTGCGGGTTTCCAGAGCCCACCTTTGACCAAGCTACCAAGATCCGAGTTCCGGGTTTTGAAATCTTCTTCACCGAATGGTATCCAATCACAGCTGAAATGGTGGATGATGATGCCATCAATGATGAGTTCTGGGAAAAGAAAGAGGAGGACTGAGCAGAGAACCTTGATGCAGGGGCTATGACTGAAATGTTCCAAGACATGATCCTCATCATGGAAGACTCGACCATTGAAGAACTCCAGGGTTCGTCCATTAGCCATGCTACCTTGCCACTCCTGAATTGGTACCTTGAATGTGGTGTCGTTGCGGAGATCCATGAAGAAGAAGACCTTGGCCTACCTGATAGCAGCTTTGTCTCTTTTCTCTCCTCTATGGATATTTATGGCATGGATATAGATCCTAGGAACGAGGTCCCCCCGGAGCTCGTTGAGCAAAGGAAAAGGGGCGTCACCGAACCTAATATGGATGAATTGGAATCAATTAACTTAGGGATGAATGAATTGCCAAGAATAGTTAAAATTGGGAAAACCCTCTCCCCCGTTGAAAAAGAAAAGATGATCTCCCTCTTGAAAGCCAACATTATGGCTTTTGCATGGTCTTATGAAGACATGCCTGGCATTGACCCCGATATTGTGCAACACTATATCCCCACCAATTCCCTAAAGAAGCCGGTAAAGCAGAAACTCAGAAGATTAAAACCAGAATGGGCCCTAAAAGTAAAAGAAGAGGTAACTAAACAACTAGACGCGGGTTTCCTTCAAGTTGTGGAGTACCCCGAGTGGTTGTCAAATATAGTGCCTGTGCCTAAAAAAGATGGGAAAGTGAGGATGTGTGTCGACTTCCGAGATCTCAATGCCGCGAGCCCTAAGGATGACTTTCCTTTACCCCATATCGACGTGTTGGTGGATAGTACAGTGGGACATGCACTCCTCTCCTTCATGGACGGATTCTCCGGGTATAACCAGATAAAGATGGCGCCTCAAGACATGGAGAAAACAGCCTTTATCACGCAATGGGGAACGTACTGTTACAAGGTAATGCCTTTTGGCTTAAGAAACGCTGGGGCTACTTACCAAAGAGCAGCTACGACCTTATTGCATGATATGATCCATAAGGAAGTCGAGGTTTATGTCGATGATATGATCGTAAAGTCCGTGGATAGAGAAGGGCATTTCAAGGCACTAGAGAAATTCCTAGAGCGAGCAAAAAAGTACAATCTCCGTCTCAACCCATAGAAGTGCGCTTTTGGTGTCACTGCAGGCAAGTTATTGGGGTTTATGATCACTCAGAGAGGTATCGAAGTGGACCCAGGGAAGATAAAAGCTATTGTGGAGATGGAGCCGCCTAGCACTGAGAAGCAGATCCGGGGTTTTCTGGGAAGAGTTCAATACATAATCCGATTCATTGCCAACTTAACCATGGTTTGCAAACCAATCTTCAAATTGCTTAAGAAAGGTGTGCCAAAAGTATGGAACGAAGAATGCCAAGAGGCCTTTGAGACCATTAAGAGATACTTGAGCAATCCTCCAATCTTAGTTCCCCCACGGCAAGGTGCGCCGCTTTTGTTATACTTAACGGTCACCGAAACCGCGACGGGGGCTATGTTAGCTCAATATCTCAAAGGGTCTACAAAGGAGAATGCCATCTATTACTTAAGCAAGAAAATGACAGACTATGAAGTGAAGTACAATGCGATTGAAAAAGCTTGTGTGGCACTAGTATGGGCGACGCAGAAACTCCGACACTACATGATGTCCTTCGAAGTGTTCTTGATAAGTCGCATGGACTCGTTGAAGTACCTGGTAGAAAGGCCAGTATTGTCATTCAGAACTGCTCGATGGTCAATTCTCCTCAATGAATTCGACATCAAGTACGTGAATCAGAAGTCTATCAAGGGAAGCGTCATCGCAGACTACCTAGCCAGCTGTCCGGTGTCATCATCCGCTCCGTTCAACGATCAATTCCCAGATGAGGACGTGCTAGAGATTGGTAGAAAAACTTGGAGAGTATACTTCGATGGGGTAGCCAATAAGAAAGGTTATGGGATAGGAGTCCTGCTGGTCTCACCCGAAGAGGCATTTACACCGTTAGCGGTCAAGTTGGGGTTCGAAGCTACCAACAACATTGCTGAGTATGAGGCCTGTATCCTAGCACTGGAAGCGGCACTTGAATTGGGGATCAAAGAATTGGAAGTGTTCGGGGACTCAGCACTAATCATTTGCCAGATAAAAGGGGAATGGAAAACTCGAGATGAGAAATTGTTGCCTTACCATGCCTATCTGGAAGCTCTAACCAAGGAGTTCTCAGAGATAGAGTTCAACTACCTTTCAAGAAACAAGAACCAGTTCGCCGATGCCTTGGCGACCCTAGCATCCATGGTGGAGATACCTGAAGGGGGAAATGTGAAGCCGTTGGTGATAGAATGCCGAGACAAGCCTGTGTACTGTTGTGCAATCCGAGGAGGAGAGGTAAATGATGGCCACCCATGGTTCCATGACATAAAGAAGTTCATTGAAGAAAAGGAGTACCCAGAAGGAGCATCTCGCATTGATAGAAAAACCCTAAGGCGATTGGCAAGTCACTATGTACTTTGTGGAGGAAAGCTATATCGAAGGTCATACGACGGGATCCACCTGCTGTGTGTCACCGAGGAGGAAGCCGAGCATCTGATTAAAGAAATCCATGAAGGAACAGGGGCTCCACACATGAACGGCTATATGTTGGCTAAAAAAATCATGAGGCTAGGCTATTATTGGTCCACCATGGAAAGAGACTGCCACGCACATGTCAAGAAGTGCCACAAATGCCAACTGTTCGCCAGTAGACAACATTTGCCTTCTATGCCTTTAACGAGTATGTCATCACCTTGGCCATTCGCGGTATGGGGGATAGATATCATCGGACAGATCAAGCCAAAGGCATCAAATGGGCATGAATACATCCTGGTCGCCATCAACTACTTCACTAAGTGGGTGGAAGCAGCGTCCTTCAAGACCTTGAATTCCAAGAAGGTAGCACAGTTCATACAGCACAGCATCATCTATCGATATGGGGTACCGCATGAAGTTATCTCAGACAATGGCCAGCACTTTCAGAAAGAAACCCATGAGCTCTTGCAAAAGTACAGCATAGTTCACCATCTGTCATCACCATACCGTCCTCAGACTAATGGAGCGGTGGAAGCAGCTAACAAGAACATCAAGAAGATACTACAGAAGACTGCGGACTCACACACAGACTGGCATGAGAAGTTGCCATTGGCTCTATGGGGTTACAGAACATCAATAAGGTCGTCAACAGGGGCTACCCCTTATTCTCTAGTTTATGGAATGGAGGCCGTGTTGCCAGTTGAATTAGAGGTTCCTTCATTAAGGGTTGCTGTGGAGAGCCAGATAGCAGAAGTGGATTGGGTTAAGAGCCGTTATGACGAGTTAGCTTTACTCGATGAAAGGCGGTTAAGGGCGCTGTATCATGTTCAGGGGTATCAACGGAGAGTTGCCAGAGCATTCAACAAGCATGTCAAAGATCGAGGTCTAAAGAAAGGGGATGTAGTGCTGAAAGAAATCAGAGCTCCAGTGTTCGATCCGCAGGGAAAATTCAAGCCAAGTTGGGGTGGGCCATACATTATCAAAGAGATATTGCCAGCAGGGGCTGTTCGCCTCATGGATTTAGATGGAATTGAGTTCGCTCGTCCAACTAATTTGGATCAATTGAAGAAATATCATGTTTGAAGCCGGCTAGGTTGAAAACCCGTAAGGGCGGCCTAGGCAAAAGTTAAGGCATAAGAACTACGTAAGACCTGATTCTCCATTCAAAAACAAAAAAACAAAAAAAAAAAACAAAAAAAAAAAAAAAAAACAAAAAAAAAAGAAGAAAAAAAAACCATGGAGATACGTAGGCAACCCATAAAGTTACCTTGGGTGCGGTCTAAATCAAACAAGAAAATCCCAAATTTGATTTATTATTGGCAATTTATTCAAAACTAAAATTGATTGACATAGCAATTCATTGGTATTAAGTAAAAGAACTATAAATATGCCATAAATATCCTATTCTATTGAGTCTTCAGCTTTTCTTGGGCTTCTTTGCAGCTCGCTCTTCAGCTTTCTTCTTCTCTCTTTCATGTCTTCTTTTCTTCCTCAAGTCATGTTCATAAGCTGTTATCACTGCTTCCATAATATCTTCTCTGCAAGATCCAAGTTCATTGTTCTTGATAAGTCCAAAAATCCTTTCTCTTCGAGTAGTCTCTCTCTCACCTAAATTGCTTTTCAACCATTCCTTATACTCTGAGCTCATCATATACGGACCATCAGTATTCGTAACTTGGGTTAGTATCAACTTGCTAGGCCATCGGTCCTTCGCCCAAGTCACTACAGAAAGACCCGCGGGCACCACAGGATAGTCACCTTTCAAGGAAGTAGGTATGGTTTGCATGGCACCCATCTGACGAAGAACCCTTAAAGGCCAATAAAAAGAAGTAGACCTCAGTCCTATGAGTCTCACCATGGCGCATCCAGAAGTCCGCAGAAGCACCTGGTCACTGCAGCCCCATATGAATACAAACCACTTGACACTCCTCCAAGAAAGGGTTTGGAAGAAACCTAGCCAATCTCTCAATGAAAATTGCCCAGGTAGTTCAATGCGGCGAAGGCAGTAATGCTGGGGCTTGTATGGTGTAATGGCAACTGGTGACAAGAAATTCAGTCTTTCAAGCAACTACATCTGCAGTAGAATGGGGCTACCTCCTAAAGGAACCTTTGGGTCCTCATGAGTTTTATCCAAACCATTCAGGGTTTCAGCTAGCACCATGGGAATCAAGTTATGGCCCTTGGCAAGGAGAGGAATCAAGTCACAGATTTGAATGGGAACATGTGGAGTACCAGTGGAAATAAGAAAACGACCAATGAGGCAAAAGGCAAGAGCATGCTTAATAGGAAAGGTAAAATTCAGAATACCTTTACTATCATAAGCTAAAAAAGAGGTTGCCAATTTCATCAAGTCTACCATATGGTCCTTTACAAACGTAGAGGCATATTGTGGGTGAATCCCAAGTAGATTGGAGAAAGAAGTAAGAAAGCTTGGGCGAGGAGTAGGGAGAATGAAAGGACCTACCGTTGAAACTCCATACAATGCACAGAATTCCTCCATGGTTGGGCACAGTTCTTCATAGTTGAAGCGGAACACATGAACTTGAGGATCCCAAAAATATGTAGCAGCAGTCAAGAGGTTCGTTTCAAGCCTCACATGCCTCAAGGAGAGCAATGGATCCAAGCCAAAGCACTTGAACTCAGATTTTGCTTCAGCACTCATAACTCTCAAAAACCCTCCTAAAAATTTGTCTAGAGCCTCCATAATTTCTAATGAATGAATACAAGTAGGTTTAGGAACCTCTTGGATGTGTTTTTATAGGGAAAAGGTCACAAATCCAAGTTCAAATAGGAAAAAACCCATCAGAATAGGAAGTTTCCTATTCAAAGTGGGATTTCCGCTTTGGGCTCGGGTAACCACCCAGGCCTGGGCGGCTAGCCTCCCGAGGCCTGGTGGTCACCCAAGCCACTTTGTTTTGGTTTTGCTTCTCGCTTTGTCTCGCCTTGATGCGTGATCAAACCTCCTTCCAAATGAGATATTCAACACTTTTTGAGCTTAAAATCAATCAAATTCCATCTTGAAATCAATTCCTTGAATTGATTTTATGTTCAAAAGGGTTGAATATATTTCCCCTGTGTCATGCCAACTCAAGTGACAATGTGTTAAGTCACTTTCCTCTTGCACCATGCTTGTTCTATCTTGATAAATTAATCATATATCCTCATCTCAAATCTTGATTTTCCATCCCACTTGGTTGAATATGTTCATCACTTGAATATGTTCTTCCATTTCAAAAGTGTATTCACCCTTTGAATATGCTTCTCAGTTTCAAATCCTCATTCTCTATCATACTTGGTTGAATATATTCATCACTTGAATACGTTCTTCCATTTCAAAAGTGTATTCACCCTTTGAATATGCTTCTCAGTTTCAAATTCTCATTCTCTATCATACTTGGTTGAATATATTCATCACTTGAATATGTTCTTCCATTTCAAAAGTGTATTCACTCTTTGAATATGCTTCTCGGTTTCAAATTCTCATTCCCTATCCTACTTGGTTGAATATATTCATCACTTGAATATATTTTTCCATTTCAAAAGTGTATTCACCCTTTGAATATGCTTCTCGGTTTCAAATTCTCATTCCCTATCCTACTTAGTTGAATATATTCATCACTTGAATATATTTTTCCATTTCAAAAGTGTATTCACCCTTTGAATATGCTTCTCAGTTTCAAATTCTCATTTTCTATCATACTTGGTTGAATATATTCATCACTTGAATATATTCTTCCATTTCAAAAGCATGTTCGCCCATTGAATATGCTTCCTAGTTTCAGATCCTCATTATCACTTACTTGGTTAAATATATTCATCACTTGAATATATTTCTCCATTTCAATGGTATGTTCATCACTTGAACATACTTCTCAGATATTTTGTCACTTACTTGGTTAAGTATATCCATCGCTTGGGTACACTTCTCCATTTCAATGATATGTTCATCACTTGAACATACTTCTCAGATCATTTGTCACTTACTTGGTTAAGTATATCCACCACTTGGGTATATTTTTTCCATTTCAATGGTATACTCATCACTTGAGTATACTTCTCAGATATTTTGCCACTTACTTGGTTAAGTATATCCATCGCTTGGGTATATTTCTCTATTTCAATGGTATGTTCATCACTTGAACATACTTCTCAGAATATTTATCACTTACTTGGTTAAATATATTCATGACTAGAATATATTTCTCCATTTCAATGGTGTACTCATCACTTGAGTACACTTCTCAGATTATTCTCTATCTTACTTACTTAAGTATATCCATCGCTTGGATATATTTCTCTATTTCAATGGTATGTTTATCACTTAAACATACTTGTCACTTACTTGGTTAAGTATATCCATCACTTGGATATATTTCTCTATTTCAATGGTATGTTTATCACTTAAACATACTTGTCACTTACTTGGTTAAGTATATTCGTGACTAGAATATATTTCTCCATTTCAATGGTGTACTCATCACTTGAGTACACTTCTCAGATTATTCTTATCTTACTTGGTTAAATATATCCGTCGTTTGGATATATTTCTCCATCTCAATGGTATGCTCATCACTTGAGTGTACTTCTCAGCTTACTTGGTTAAATATATCCATCACTTGGATACATTTCTCCATTTCAAAAGTATGTTCATCACTTGAACGTACTTCTCAGTCTTTTTCAATCATTAAGTATACTCATCACTTGAGTATATTTCTCAGCATCTTTTTCATCACTTGGTTAAATATGTTCGTGACCTGAATATATTTCTCCATTTCAAAAGTACACTCATCACTTGAATACACCTCTCAGATTATTCTTATCCTACTTGGTTAAAGATATCCATCGCTTGGATATATTTCTCCATTTCAATGGTATGCTCACCACTTGAGTATACTTCTCAGATTTCATTCTCAGATTACTTGGTTAAATATATTCGTGACCTGAATATATTTCTCCATTTCAGTGGTATACTCATCACTTGAGTATACTTCTCAGATATTTTGTCACTTACTTGGTTAAGTATATCCATCGCTTGGATATATTTCTCCATTTCAAAGGTATGTTCATCACTTGAATGTGCTTCTCAGATTTCATTCTCATCACTTGGTTAAATATATTCGTGACTAGAATATATCTTTCCATTTCAAAAGTATGTTCATTCGTAGTGGCTTGAATATGCTTCTCTTATCAATTCTCAACCCTCAGTGGTTTAAGTATACTCATGACTTGAGTACACTTCCTTATTTCAGTCTTAGGTTTTCAACCTCCCATCATTGTTGGTATCAATGTGTGATTTCTCCGGGCTTTTTGGCCAAAAATGGGTTGTTCTTTATCATTGGTTCACAAGTGTAACTTGTTCGCCAATGAGGGGCTTCTGTCACACCCCATTTTTGCACCACCTTACTAGGGCTCATCATTTCATGGATGTTTTTGTTTGGTTTTTGAGTCTAGTCACTTGCATTAGTTTTCTAGAGTCACAAGGACAATGGATATGAATTTTGGTTCAAATTGGAGTTGATCTTGAGGGATAATAAGAACTTTTGTGACTTGAGGGGCATAATCGTCTTTTAAGTCCCAAACTTTTCATTTGACCTTGGAATGATCTCCAAATTGTCAATTGGAGTTCATATGGATGCATATGAGGTATTAAGTCCCGTGGCCCTGATGATGAGTTTAGTGTGGTTATTTACAGATTATCCTTGAAGAATTAGTGCGAATCACAGCATGAGATCTTTGGTTAAAATGAAAAGAAAATTATTTTATTAAATTAGCCATTTTTATCATGACACTAACACGTGTACGTATGTGATGAGTGTGTGTACGCACATACGATACATGTGCGTGCGTGTTAGCGGTCAGTCTCCCAATTTTTATAAAAGACAATTTCCTTTTCCTATTCAGATTAGAAGTCTTTTATCATTATAAAATACCTTTTGATTATTCTCCAAGAAAACCTAGTCCAGGAAGGAAAGGGAAACTCCAGATTTCAGCTATAAATACTCTCTTAATGTCTTTAAACAAGGGGGAGGAGAAGAGGGTTTGGAGGGAGTGAAATTCGTCATAATTCAGCAGCAGATTTTCTGAAAACCAGCAGTCGTATTTTAATCATAACCTTTTCATCCGAAGTCAGAATTTGATGAAATTGGTCTTGTTAGAAAGATAATTCAATTCTCTACAACTTTGTATTTCACAGGCTTTGTCCAAATCCAACATTTTCATACCCAAAAACGCGATTGAAGTTGCTGCTGCTGCAAAGTGACGAAAATCACTTTTCTTTTCTCTTGTTCTCTTTTTGTTTTCTATTTCTTTTCAAAGTTGAGTGAGTTTTGATCTCTTTGCTGTGATACCACTTTGACAAAGAGGAAGATTCGTGTTGGTTTGATTCACTCTAAAGACCTGAGGAGCCACGAACAATTACAAACACAAAGGAAGGCCCTTCCTAAGGTATTCTCCTTCTCTATTCAAGCTTAAACTAGGTTTTCATATGGGTTAGGCTTATTGCATGTTAAAGGTAACTTTTTTATCATGTATTAACACTCTAGCTAGTTAATATACATGGAATATCTATTTTTTATCTACTGTTTAGAATGCTTTAGGGCTGTCCTTTAGGTTTTTAATGCATAGTTATGATTCTTGTGCTCCTGTTTGTCCTTGTGCTAGGATTAGTGTCATTGCATGTTAGAGTTAGGATTTTCATCATGTTATATTGCTTTAGTTAGTTAATATGCATGATTTAATTTCTGTTTAGTTTGGTTTTAGCATGATTAAAGTATGTTTTGTATGCTTTTAAGCATATTTGTGAGTTTAGGGTTTTAGAGTCATTGTTTCGTGTTTGTTTTCATATAGCATGATAAAGTAGACTTTTTTATTGGTTTTTCTTCGTGTTTGCTGTATATGTTTTGCATATGGAGTAAACATGATAGTTTTGCATGCATATTAGTATGTTCTAGGGTTTTTATGCATGATATGGTTCTAGGAATATGTTAGGACTTATTATTGTTCGCTGTTTTTGCTATTGGCATGCTTAGTGGATGATCTTAGGTCATAATAGTATTCTGTCCAGATTTGCATGTTAGTGTTTTTACATGATTTTGAGCACTTGTAAGGGTGCAAATAGGTGTGGTATTTGTCCTATGGCAAATAGGGCTGCTTATGTCTGAAATAGCTAATGTTTGGAGTAATTGCGCTCAGGTAAGTGGGTGTGAAGGTGCCCCAATTCACCTTTCTTCCTTATCCCTTCTCTTCTCCCTATTTAGGGTTAATTTTTAATATGATCCTATGGTTTAATTAGAGGTTTCCTTCATAAACAAAATTCTGGTTTTTATTAAGGTTTCCATTTTGTGGATTTCTTTCCTAAAATCAAACTTTCTATCAATTCTCTTTTGATCAAATAAGGAAACCTAGGGTTTTTACCATAGGTTTGTATTAGGATTTAACCTTAGTTCTAATCGAACTACGTGGACTTTGATCCATGTATTTCGTTGCATGGTACGTAGGCGCTCTTCGTGAGGCTCAAGTCCGTTCTAGGATCCAAGCATCCTAGGTTTATTTTTGTTTTCTTTTCTTCTTTTTCTTTTTCTGTTTTTATGTGCTTATTATGCATGGATGGATGAATGAAATATATAATATGCATGCAATTCTTGTGATGATATACTTGCTGATTTTTGTATGGAAAGATCTTGATTTAGCCCAAATGAACTGAGAGACCGAAAGGGTGACATGGGTGCCTATAGGCTTTGCCTAGAACCTTCCCATGTCATAACTTAGCCTCCGAATCCCCGATTTCTTTGGTTTTCAAAAGATTGGTTTTTGCCTTTCCTTTTTTATGGAGTCATTCAAATTGTTTTCCTAAAACAAACTATTTTTAGGGTTTTCCTTGTTTCCTTTAAAAAATAAGGTGGCGACTCCTTTCCTTTTTCTTTTTCAAACCCATTTTCTTTCAATCCCTTGTGGGCCCAATTTCCGGGGTTCACACCTAGGGCGGACTTGAACCTCACGAAGAGCGCCTACGTACCATGTATGGAAATACATGGATCAAAGTCCACGTAGTTCGAAAGGGAATAGGGTTATAACCTAATCAAGGCCTATGGTAAACCCTAAGTTTCCTTTCAAGTAAAACATGGTAAGTTTCCAAAATAAATGATTCTCAAAAGATTTTTGGTAAATATGGAATTCGATAAAGATGGAAACTTTGATTTGGAAAGTATTTTTTATTTAAAGGAAACTATAAGGATTGCCATGTTCCCCTATTAGGAAATAACCCTAGGGGGGGAGAAAGGGAAAGTTTTAAGGAAAGGAAAGAAGGGTGAATTGGGGCACCCTCATACCCTACTTACCTTTAAGCAAAAGCAACCTGTCAAAATAACCACCCTATTGCATAAGGTAATTATCATATTTGCAAGATTTCATCTTGCAATAGCCAAAATAACCACCCCACGTTGGTGGGGTAGTTGCACCTGTTGTACCTGTCAAAGCACATGCAATTTCCATGCAAAACATACCAAAATACCAACCACCCAAGCTAGGTTCCAAATCAAGCCATTATCATGCTTAAACATAAGCAAACACATGCTCAAAACTCATCATTAAAGCCATTAAACAGGTCTGGACAGAATTGAAATAGAGCTTAAAATCAACCATAAATCATGTAATCAACATGAATCACAAGCTAACTAAAACCCTAACTCAACCCTACATGCAATGACATGCAAAAAAACCCTAAAATCAACTATATGAATGCTAGAAATATCATAGTTACCTAATATGGAACACATATGCAACAACTATTAAGAAAAAACAGAGAAAATCCCTAAGCTATCATGCTATATGCAACTAAGCCAACACAAGGATGATAACAACCCTAGAATCACACTAGTGCATAAAATCCCATGAAATAACCCTAAATCATGTAAAACAGATTATGGACAGCATTCTAACCATGCATATTAATCAATAGAATGATCCACACATGATAAAGACATAGACTTTCACATGAAATAAAGCTATTCTAAGCATAAACTCAATTTCAGCACTAAGGAAACCCTAGAATCCCAAACATGCAGTAAATCTCTTGAAATAGCATCCTAGCATACTAAACAGCCCACAAATATCATCCTAAACATGCATACTAGCTAATGGAAATAACAAAATACGATAAAAACATAAGTTTTAGTATGCAAAAGAGTTATTTCATGCAGAAAACCAATTTCAGCACTAAGGAAACCCTAAAGTCCCAAACATGCAGTAAATCACATGGAATAGCATCCTAGCATACTAAACAGCCCATGAATATTATCCTAAACATGCACACTAGCTAATAGAAGCAACAAGACATGATAAAGACACAAACTTGAACATGAAATAATGACTATTCCATGTAAAACCCTAGAAAAGACTCTAAAAAAACCCTAAAAACACAAACACTCATAAAACCACATAGAATGACATTATATCATGCAAAACCAGCCATAAACAATATCCTAATCATGCATTCTAAGCATTAGAAGCATCAATACATGATAAAACAATAAGCTTTAAACATGAAATAATGCAAAGCTATGCAAAAAACCCTAGTTTGAATGAAAGAGAGAAAGAGGGAGGGGTATACCTATGGTGGCTGCTGTAGAAAGTCCTCCTCCTCTTATGTGCTACTGGAAGCAACCTCCTTCAAGCCTCCAAGCAATGTTCCAGCCCTCCTTCAAGCCTTCTCTCACACTCTCTCACTCAAAATTTAGGTTAAACTACCCTAAGGATGGCTGCTGTAGCCTCCAATATGCCTCTCACTTCAGAAATTGCCTCTCCAGTCCCCCTTATTGCTGAAGTATAAAGGGGTATTTATAGGGATTGAGGGAAAACCCTCAATGGTTGGGATTAAAACCCTAGGGATTGATCCAAGGGCTCTTAGAGGTTCCCTTGGGGCTCAAGTAGGTCAAATAGGGCTGAAATTAGGGTTAAATGGCGGCTGGAGGCGAGCAAATCCGAGAAAATAGGGAGGGAGCCGCGTCAAGGCTCAAAAAAGGGAAGAGGCTCGGGTGACCATCTGGGGCTGGGCGGCTAGCTGCCTGGGCCCAGGCGGCTAGCCGCCCAAGCCTAGGTGGTCACCCGAGGCCCTGTTAGCTTATGCCCATTTTTTACCCTTTCAGCTTCCAAATGTGTTTCAGGGTTCAAATTAACTCCGATTTTGACGAAACGAAAGCCAAAACGACCGTGTTTCAAAGGGGAATGTAATTTGAGTCACTTGAGGGCAAGAAACCCTAGCCATGGCTGCATGGTTGGGTCCTACAAAGGCGGTTAACCGCTATGCCTCACCATCGCTTAGCTTAGGTATGCACATAGGGTCGCACCGAATGCTTTCCAATTCGAAATTCAACCTCCCTAAACACATTTGGAGATGAAATTAAGACTAATTAAGGTCACATGAGTAGTCATAGAGTGAAAATCATAAGCTAATTCGAGCTAACCCGAAATAGGTCTCTTAGCCAACCTGAGCCTTGTTGAGCCATTCTAATCCCGAACCATCAATTCATCGAATTGAACCCATAAATACCTCAAATACAACCATATGAACTCCAATTGGCGACTTGGAGATCATTCCAAGGTCAAATGGAAAGTTTGTGACCAAAAAGACGATTATGCCCCTCAAGTCACAAAAGTTCTTATTAACCCTCAAGATCAACTCCAAATTGAACCAAAATTCATACACACCATCCTTAGGACCCTAGAAACTCAATGCAAAAGACTAGACTCAAGAAGGAAACAAAAAGACACATGCAATGACGAACCCTAGCTAAGGTGGCAAAAATGGGGTGTGACAAGTCTATTTACTATTTGTTCATTTTTTTTCATTATAGAGCTTGAAATAATAGGCACTTTACCTTAGTCATTTTCAACTGATAACATATGCTTTTTTTGGCTTACTTTGGTTCATCATCCCACTTAAAATAATTTTTAAGTACTTGAAAAGTCTATTTTAAAATGTTCCAAGTTTTAAATGTATAGTGACCACAATCTGAGTTTTTAAATGGTAAAATGAATAAAAATTGGCAATCTGATGGGATGTTCGTAAAGGACCCAATGAATTTCTATTGGCAATTAAGGGATCTGTGTATTCTAATTTCTATTGGCAATTAACGCACACACAAATAAACCTGATTTTTTTTTTCTTTTTTGGGTAGGAAAAACAAATTTTATTAATAATATTATCAGAAAAATACATAGCATAGAAACACCCTACAAAAGTTCCGTCCAATACCCAAATGCAAATGGCCTGCTATCTATCCAGTACAAAGACCAAAACCAATCCCCCCCAATCTATGATAAAACATTTAAAACTCCTTTTCCAAAACACTAAAATACCTATTGAAGGAAAGCACCTAACAAAAAATCTCCCCCTAAAAATACAGCATAACATATAAACACATATCACAATTCACAACACATATATTGATACAATGAGAATAGTTTTCTAAGGATTAACAAATCTCTAATAAACTTACAGAAAATGACATACCTGATGAAAACATGCAATGCACCGTTCAACTTTCAGCACTTCCACACATCCACCTTAAAATCTAATTCATGAAATCCAATCCCTAATTCCTTCCTCGAAGTCTCTAGCTTAATCCAAAACAAAACAAAAAACCAACCAACCTCATATAGAGTAAATACTCTAGTCAACAACCCTCCACCAAGAGGGAAATTACCGGTTCATTTAATCTCAGGTTTTCAATCTTGCAACCCAAGCTTGACATGTATGAAGAATATCAGATTCTTTAAAAGTGTTATTACCATATGATCAAAAATAATTCTATTGTCATTCAAAAAGGTCCATATATCATTTCAAAAATTCAGCTGATTTAATACTTGAAAATCAAAGAAACAATGACAAAAATCAGCATTCTGAGTTGAAGGACCCTTTGTCCATCTTATGGACTCTGTCTCTTTGTGTCTTTATGACAATCTGATATCTTTTCTCCATGGATGAGCACATTTTACTTACAGCATTAATAACGTACGTACGTAGACTCTCTTTGTATTTTTATTTTCTTAACAGTAACCATATTTTGATTAACAGCAATGTACTTCAACAATTCATAATATAAGATAATTTTATATATTTTTTGTTGATGTAGCTATGAATTGGTGGATAGGGCTCATCATGTTAGTAAATTCTTTTCAAATTACAGCCCCACCCCTTTTTTATGCAATTTTTATTTCCCATAAATTTTCCTTCTTCATTTTTTAATTTTTTTTTCAACCAAAGTTTGGACTCATTCTTTTTCTTCTACTTCTTCTTTTGCTTTTTTTTTTTAATTTTTTTTTCCCATGCTATGCTTCTTGGATACCCATATCCTACATTTGACTTCTACGAAACTTTTGAAGGTAAACTATTGAAGAGAATATAGTTGAAGATTGTATGTACCAATAAGTTTTTGGATGGCTTTTGGTCAATTTAATTTCCTGTGCTTTGTAGAGTTATCAGATAATATTTTTGGATTGGTTTTGATTTTCTTAATTGTGATTGTTGATATAAAACTTGGAGTTTTGGGTATTATTGTAGCAAGGAGGATGGTCATGGTGGTGGTTGTTGTGAGTATCAGTGGTTATCGATGAAAATAGAAGTGTGGTTAGAAGGAGTCAATGTTGCAGATAGGTCTTTGGTTATTGACAAGATGGGTGGTAGTATTGATGGATTTATTGTTGGTGAGGGAAGAGCTTTGAAGATAGTGGAGAGGAGTCCCTGCTTCTTTTGATGCTGAAGAGGAGATCAGATGGGATGGGCATGCCTGAAACCATGTATTTGAAAATAAGAGCTTGGTGTTCAAGCTCTTGCCACTGGGATGCAGTGAATGGAAACCTATTTTGTCCACTCATCATTGAGAAACACATAAAAAAACAAAAACAAAAACAAAAACAAAAACAAAAACAAAAAAAACAAAAAAAAAAAAAAACTCTGAAAGAGAATAACAACAACTTCTGAATCAAAGAAGTTTCAGACTTCTGGGGAGCAGTGAGGGAAAGAAAGAAAGAAAGAGAGATAGTTCCTCTAGAGGGAAATACAGGGAGGTGATGTGTTTAAGTAAACAAACAGAGGAGCCTTTGTTGCTGTTGCTGCTGTTGCTGCTGTTACTATTGCAATGTCGCTACCTCTGTGGCAGCACTTGTGTTAACATAGTTGGGATTGAAATTTTTGTGATAATTAAGCCTCTATTGTGTTTCTTTCGATATTGAGTTGGTTGATATCCAATTCCTGATATTTTTGGTGTTATTGACCTTATATTTTGCTTTTGTTGAACTTTACGTTGCTGATTTTTGCTTTTACCTTCCATTTACTTGCTAAGAAATTAGATTTATAGCCTATCATCATATACTAATCTAAATATATATATAGATAGGTAATGTTATTTTTTGCTTTTAGTTGGGATCTTCATTTCGTTGGTGAATACTTAAATTGTAGTGTGCTCGATGGAGGGGAGTTCTTATCATGAGTAGCTTAGGATTATTGGTAGGAACCCATGAAGTATAGCTAAGCATTTTCATTGGCATTATGGAGTTTTAATAACTAAGCATTTTCATTTGATGACTGCTGCAAATTTTCCCAACCTAACCAATTTTAATTTTTTGATTTCTATTAACATTTGATATTAGGATCATTAGGAGAACAACTGAATTATATTTTGAAATTCATTTTCTAGGTGTCTCTTAGTTGGTATGGTCTATTTGATAGTTGCAACATATACGTAACTTGATCTATAATTTAGCACTACTGGTGTTTCTCAAATTAAATATAATAAATAAAACATTTTCTAATCTCATCCATAAGGGATTTGTTTTCTTTAACCCCTAATTAATTCAATTTTATTTCTGTTGACTTTTTTTGTTCAGCTCACATATGTATTGATTTTTTTTAATTTTTCTTATTATCCCAGGTTGTTTTTTGGACCCTGCATTTGATTGTTACGAAAATTTTGGAAGTTAAAAGAGTTGTGATCAAAGAACTTCCTTTTTGGACTTCTGGTGTCAATATTTGTAAGAATTCCTATTCTCAATTTCACTATTGTTGAGTAATGTCTCTTCCTATTAGTCTTTGTTTGCAAGCACCAAACAACATGGGTTTAAACTATTAGTTTGACTTGATTCTTTGACAATTTGTGATCTAATTGATGAACTTTAATAGACTCATTTTTCTTTCTTTTTTCCCCCCGTTTATTTTGAAACTTATATTTTATTGACGTACATGTGATTTTAAAATCAAAATCTTATAGTTAGTTGTGTGGCTCTTGATTATTTGACAATTTGTGATCTAATTGATGAAATTTAATTGGCTTCTTTTTTCATGTGATTATAATATCAAAATCTTATAGTTAGTTGTGTGGACCAACCTTCTCTAGGGTCCAAAAATTTGAGAATTGTCTTCTATGAAGTGATAACTGCTTCCAACGGTGTATGTTCTCTCATTGTACATGCTTTCATGTACATATGCACTATTTTTGCTTCCGTTGCATGATTATGTACTTTGTTATGTCAACTTTCTTCTTCTTTAGTTTCCTCAATCACATATCCATATTTATATTTGGAGTAATTTGATATTTGTGTGGACCCCGGAAATTGGGCCCACAAGGGAATGGTGAGAAGAATAGGGTTTGAAAACGAAAAAGGGAGTCGCCACCTTATTTTTTAAAGGAAACAAGGAAAACCCTAAAAAAACAGTTTTGTTTTAGGAAAACAAAAGATTGACTCCATGTTTAAAAATGGTAAGGCAAAAAGTCTTTTGGAAACCAAAGATTGGGGATTCGGAGGCTAAGTTACGATATGGGAAGGTTCTAGGCAAAGCCTATAGGCACCCATATCGCCCTAAACGGTCTCTTAATTTAATTGGGCTAAATCAAAATCTTAATCACACACAAATCAACAGTTATCATCACAAGACAGCATGCATATCATCCATTCATTTATCCATATAAGCAAATAAATCAAAGAAAAACATAAAAGAGAAAGAGGGGAGAGAAAACCTAGGATACTTAGTATCCTAGGGCGGACTTGAACCTCACGAAGAGCGCCTATGTATCATGTATGGAAATACATGGATCAAAGTCCACGTAGTTCGAATGGGAATAGGGTTATAAACTAATAGAGGCCTATGATAAACCCTAAGTTTCCTTTCAAGAAAAACATGGTAAGTTTCCAAAAATAAATGATTCTCAAAAGATCTTTAATAAATATGGAATTTGATAAAGATGGAAACCTTGATTTAAAAGGTATTTTTATGAAAGGATACTATAGGAGTTACCATATTCCCCTATTAGGAAATAACCCTAGGGGGGGGAAAGGGAAAGTTTCAAGGAAAGGAAAGAAGGGTGAATTGGGGCACCCTCATACCCTACTTACCTTTAAGCGAAAGCAACCTGTCAAAATAACCACCCTATTGCATAAGGTAATTACCTTATTTGTAAGATTTCATCTCACAATAGCCAAAATAACCACCCCACATTGGTGGGGTAGTTGCACCTGTTGTACCTGTCAAGCACCTGCAATTTGCATGCAAAATATACCAAAAATACCAACCAACCAGGCTAGGTTCCAATCAAGCAATTATCATGCTTAAACATGGGCTAACACATGCTCAAAACTCATCATTAAAGCCATTAAACAGATCTGGACAGAATTGAAATAGAGCTTAAAATCAACCACAAGTCATGCAAATAACATGAATCATAAGCTAACTAAAACCCTAACTCAACCCTACATGCAATGACATGCAAAAAACCCTAAAATCAACTATATGAATGCTAAAAATATCATAGTTACCTAATATGGAACACATATGCAGCAACTATGAAGAAAAAAATAGAGAAAAACCCTAAGCTATCATGCTATATGCAACTAAACCAACACAAGGATGATAAAAACCCTAGAATCGCACTAGTGCATAAAATCCTATGAAATAACCCTAAATCATGCAAAACAGAATATGAACAACATTTTAACCATGCACATTAGTCAATAGAATGATCCACACATGATAAAGACATAGACTTTCACATGAAATAAAGCTATTCTAAGCATAAGCTCAATTTCAGCACTAAGGAAACCCTAGAATCCCAAACATGCAGTAAATCTCATGGAATAGCATCCTAGCATACTAAACAGCCCATAAAATATCATCCTAAACATGCATACTAACTAATGGAAATAACAAAATACGATAAAAACATAAGCTTTAATATGCAAAAGAGTTATTTCATGCAGAAAACCAATTTCAGCACTAAAGAAACCCTAAAGTCCCAAACATGCAGTAAATCACATGGAATAGCATCCTAGCATACTAAGCAGCCCATGAATATCATCCTAGACATGCATACTAGCTAATAGAAGCAACAAGACATCATAAAGACATAAACTTGAACATGAAATAATGACTATTCAATGCAAAACCCTAGAAAAGACTCTAAAAACCCTAAAAACACAAACACTCATAAAGTCATATGCATGGAATGACATTATATCATGCAAAACCAGCCATAAACAATATCCTAATCATGTATTTTAAGCATTAGAAGCATCAACACATGATAAAAATATAAGCTTGCACATGAAATAATGCTATCCTATGCAGAAAACCCTAATTTGAATGAAAGAGAGAAAAGGGGAGAGGTATACCTATGGTGGCTGCTGTAGAAAGTCCTCCTCCTCTTATGTACTGCTGGGAATTCCTTCCTTCAAGCCTTCAAGCCCAACTCCAGCCTTCCTTCAAGCTTTCACTCTCACTCTCTCACTCAAAATTTAGGTTAAACTACCCTAAGGATGGCTGCTATAGCCTCCAATGTGCCTCTTACTTCAGAAATTGCCTCCCCCATTGTTGAAGTATAAGGGGGTATTTATAGGGATTGAGGGGAAACCCTCAATAGTTGGGATTAAAACCCTAGGGATTGATCCAAGGGCTCTTAGAGGTTCCCTTGGGGCTCAAGTAGGTCAAATAGGGCTGAAATTAGGGTTAAATGGCGGCTGGAGGCGAGCAAATCCGAGGAAATAGAAAGGGAGCCACGTCAAAGCTCAAAAAAGGAAAGTGGCTCGGGTGACCACCTGGGGCTGGACAGCTAGCCGCCCAAGCCTGGGTGGTCACCCGAGGCCATGTCAGCTTCAGCCCATTTTTGACCCCTTTTGGCTTCCAAATGTGTTTCAGGGCTCAAATCAACTCCGATTTTGACGAAACGAAAGCCAAAATGACCGTGTTTCGAAGGGGAATGTAATTTGAGTCACTTGAGGGCAAGAAACCCTAGCCATGGCTGCATGGTTGGGTCCTACAAAGGCGGTTAACCGCTATGCCTCACCATCGTTTAGCTTAGGTATGCACATAGGGTCGCACCGAATGCTTTCCAATTCAAAATTCAACCTCCTTAAACACATTTGGGGATGAAATTAAGACTAATTAAGGTCAAATGAGTAGTCATAGAGTGAAAATCATAAGCCAATTCGAGCTAACCCGAAATAGGTCTCTTAGCTAACCTGAGCCTTGTTGAGCCATTCTAATCCCAAACCATCATTTCATCGAATTGAACCCATAAATACCTCAAATGCAACCATATGAACTTCAATTGGCAACTTGGAGATCATTTCAAGGTCAAATGGAAAGTTTGTGACAAAAAAGACGATTATGCCCCTAAAGTCACAAAAGTTCTTATTAACCCTCAAGATCAACTCCAAATCGAACCAAAATTCATACACACCATCCTTAGGACCCTAGAAACTCAATGCAAAAGACTAGACTCAAAAAGGAAACAAAAACACACATGCAATGACGAACCCTAGCTAAGGTGGCAAAAATAGGGTGTGACAATTTGCTTCTATTATATCTTAATTTTATCTTCCCTACCTTGGGATTGATGTAGCCAATGCATTGCACCTGCTTGGAGGATTTTCCAATGTTGCTTTTGACCGTTTCATTATTTTAAAAAGCAAATTATTTAGAAGGCAACTTAGGGTTTATCGAATTGATTGTTTCAATTCATTTTGCCCTGTTTGGATATCGAGAGAGTCATAGAAAAGAAAATCAAAATAAATTATTTGTTGCTGAAATCCATCTGCTACAATACCCAACTAACCTCACCCTTTTAACACATCTTTTACTTGTTTCAGACGCAAACCTTGGGTTTATCGTTCTGATTTTTTATATGTGCAATACCCAACCCCCCTTTATTGCATTGAGCTGGATTGGCTAGAAAATTAGGATTAACCCACAGTTCTAATTTGTTACGTTACAATATTCAACCGACCTCATCCCTCTCTTCTTCTTTAGTTTCCTCAATCACATAATCAAAATAACTCCTCCTAACGCCATCAACAATGGAGTTTGAGATTCCATATTTGAATCTATTTTCCAGAGTAGAGTTGAATCATTCTATGGCGTCTTCTATGAGCACAAATCGTAAAGAATCTTAACTCCGATAGCATGTTGATCCAGGAGATGCTTGAACTTTACAAGCATCAATCTTGTGTTCCAATCGAATGCGATGAGCTGGTCTCCTCCAAGAACCCACCAAACAAGTGGATCTCATTCTATGACTTTGACATTGCATCAATCATGTAGAATTATTGCTTAGGAAGCGTGGGGCACAGTAAGATGCTCGATTTTCAAGAATGTTAACTTCACACTCAAAGCGATGTAGTGTCAAAGGCATAGAAGAAAACACCACCAAAGAACTTCCAATTGCCGTGCCTCCTACTTTAAGCAACAATAATCCTAATGATTCTACATGTTGTAACTCCCTCGCACAATTTCAAGGAAAATCTCAGCTTTTTCACTCCGCAATACTACGCTTGAGTGAGTTGCCAAGTGAAAATCTCAGGCCAATAGGCAATTATAATGTTGCAACTAATGATTATAACCCAAGCATCATGCCTACATCTCCTAATGAAGATGGACTGCTAAATGTTATTCCTAGAGTAGATGTAATGGTTTCAAGCACGAGAGATATTGGCATTGCCGGTGCTACATCCAGCCCTTTGAACATACCCGCACAAACAGGTTACCTCATTACATATATTCTTTCATATCGTCCAAGATACTTCGTCAATATTTGGTACCCAAATATTGAATGCTTCATTTTAAATAATTCCAGGTTCTTCATTTGTCGTGCGTTTAAGACAACAAAAAATATCAGAGCGTTGGGGTTTTGGACCAAGATCAATTACGTGCTCTTATTGCAAGGCATTTATGTGGATCGAAGAAAAGGTTGAAAATAGCGCAAAGAGTAACCCAAGATTTAGTCTTTGTTGTTAGCGTGGGCAAGTTATTTTTCCCTTACTACCATTGACCCCTGACTTTTTAGAACAAAAATTCAAGGATAGGAGGTTGAAGGAGCATATAAGGGCGTACAACTCGATGTTGTCATTCACATCGATGGGTGGAAAAATTGATCATTCCGTGTCGGATGGAAGTCCGTATTCCTTTCGAATTAGTGGAGAGAATGTACACAGAATTGGTTCATTGCTTCTTGAGCCAGGGAAAAAACCCACATTTGCTCAACTTTACATATATGACACAGAGCATAAAGTCCATAATCGTACGGATACTATTATAACGGATGGGCATGCATCAAGAATTGATGTCCTTACTTTGGAAGGGTTATAAAAGATGCTCAATGATATTAACCCATATGTGAAAATTTTCTGAAATGCTCGAGATAAAATGTCTGAGAATAACGTTCGAGATTTGAAGGTGCGGATTATACAGTCGAGAGGTGGAAGGCAATATATTAGACCAACAATAAATGAGATTGTAGTATTGATTGTTGGTGATGGGACTGAGGATGTGGGAAACACAAATATTGTTGTTTGTAAATCAGATAGGACCTTGCAGAGGATTGATGAGACACACCCATCATACATGCCTCTCCAATATCCAATACTCTTTCCATTAGGGACAGATGGGTGGTGTAGGTGTATACTCTTCGCTCCTGGGTCAAGCAATAGTCGAGAGGGTGTGTCGATGAGACAATTCTAAGCATTCAAATTGAAATACCGTGATGGTGAAGGTAAAACGATTTTACAAGGTGGACATTTGTTTCAATAGTTTGTTGTGGATTGCTAAGCTGCTATAAAACAACATAGGCTTACTTATGTGAAGCTCAACCAAGATAGGTTGCGTTTGGATTTGTATAAGGGTTTGCAAGATGCAGTTACTACTGGCGATATTGATGCATCAACAGTGGGAAGGCAATTTGTATTGCCTTCATCGTTTACAGGGGGGCCACGTAACATGGTTCAACATTATCAAGATGCTATGGCGATATGTCGAGCAATAGGCCTCCTGATTTTTTTATTACCTTCACATGCAACCCCAATTGGAAAGAAATCCAACTTGAGCTTTCAAGAATACCTGGTCAACGTGTAGACGACAGGCCCGACATAGTTGCAAGGGTCTTTCGAATTAAGCATAGATAACTGCTGAGTGATTTTAAGAAGAAATCTTTTTTGGGTAGAGTAGTTGCAGGTAATTTTCTTTCAAATTTACTATTAAATTATGTTGTAATGTTATTTCTAACAGATTATTGCCTTACAATATAAAAAATTAAATACTAATTCACTAACGTATCTTCTGTAACCAAATAGATATCCATGTCATAGAATTTCAAAAGCGAGGACTGCCCCATACTCACATTCTACTAACATTGGTGGTGGCTGATAAGCCAATTACAGTCGAGGACATTGATGATGTTATTTATGCTGAGATTCCTAACCAGAGAGAAGACCCGTTAGCATATGAGACTATAATTAAGTGTATGATATATGGCCCATGTGGTGTTAAAAATCCTAATACTCCGTGCATAGTGAACGGGAAATGCTCGAAACATTATCCAAAGGAGTTTTACAATCAAACAACTATAGATGAAAATGGTTTCGTTAAGTATAGACGCCGAGTTAATGTGAACAAAATAGTTGTAAATGGACGAACCATTGACAACCGATGGGTCATTCCTTACAATCGTAATCTCCTTGTGCGGTACGATGCACACATAAACATTGAACATTGTGCATAAACTAAACTTATTAAGTATTTGTACAAATATATGCACAAAGGTGTCGATTGTGCAACAGCTGTTGTGGAGGAAAATGTTTTACCACCTGGTAATGTTGGGCAACAACGTTATAAAGATGTTGATGAGGTTAAGCAATATCTTGATTGTCGATATATATCTGCTATTGAATCATGCTGGCGGATATTTGACTTTGATTTGCAATAACAGTATCCGTCCGTCGAGCGACTACAATATCATTTATCGGGTGAACAATTCATTGTTTTCCCTGAGGCAGCCAACGTCTAGTCAGTTGTTGAACGGCCCGGGGTTCAAGATACAATGTTTACAAAATGGTTTGAAGCAAATCGAAACCATCCAGAGGCACGAGTGCTAACCTACACTGACTTTCCTGGTTTATGGGTATGGGATCAAAAGCAAAAGAAGTGGACAGAGAGAAAGCAATGAAAAGTGATTGGTAGGCTTCTTTGTGCTCATCCAACCTCGAGGGAACGTTATTATTTACGAATGTTACTTAATAAAGTTAGGGGAGCAACATGTTACAAGGACATTAGAACAGTCAAAAGAGTTATGCATCAAACTTTTAAAGAGGCATGCTTAGCGCTTGGTCTTCTCGATGATGACAATGAATGGCATGAAGCACTAGCGGAAGCATTGATTTGGGCATCCGGATTACAGCTTCATAATATGTTCTATTCTATGTTGATGTTTTCAGAAGTTGCAAACCCACATGAATTATGGGAAAATCATTGGAATGACCTCACTGATGACTTGCAATTCAAAGTTAGAAAGCATATTGGTGACAATGAGGTACATCTTGACGAAGAAGAGTTGAGGAATTTAGGATTGCATGAAATTGAGCAAATCTTAAACAGGAATGGCAAGTCCCTTAAGGATTTTCCATATATGCCGTTGCCTTCTTCCCATATGGTTAATGTCATCACAAATAGACTAATAAGGGAAGAACTTGATTATGATAGCATTAGAGAGAAGCATATGTTTGAATCGTTGCATGCTGGTTTAAATAGTGACCAGTTACAAATATTTGATGCCATCATAACTGCACACACCAGACAAGAAGGGGGCCATTCTTCATTTATGGTAGTAGTGGAACTGGAAAGACGTATTTATGGCGGACGATAATTGCAAAATTTAGATCTGAACAGAAAATTGTTCTTTCTGTTGCGTCATCGGGCATTGCAACTTTGCTCATCCCTGGAAGAAGGACTGCACATTCACGTTTTAAGATTCCCTTTAGCCCTGACGCAGTATCATGTTGTTCCATTAGCCAACGATCGGACTTGGTAAATTTTATTCATGAGGCATCACTGGTTATTTGGGATGAAGCACCAATGATGAGCCGTTATGCATTTGAGGCTGTAGATCACACGTTTAAAGATATATTAAAATGCAATAAGGTGTTTAGCGGAAAACTATTTGTGCTTGGAGGTGATTTGAGACAAATATTGCTGGTTGTCCCAAAAGGTGGGAGGGAAAAAACAGTGGCCGCTTCATTACAGAAGTCAAGAACCATCTGGAGCAATTGTCAAGTTATGCATCTGAAGACTAATATGCGGCTTATGGCACAAGATATTTCCGAGCAGACACGTCTTCAGCTACATAATTTCGCTAATTGGGTGAAATTGGTTGGTGATGGAAAAGCTCATCAAACTTCTTTTGTTCAAGGGTCCGAGCTCGATTGGATAAGGATCCCGGAAGAATTTTTAATAAAAAATGATGATCGTGGCTTACATCGATTAATTGATGCAATTTATCCCAATTTGTGTAATATGTACATGGACTATACTTATATGAAAGAACGCAATATTCTTGTACCTAAGAACAGTGATGTGGATGAATTAAACTCAATTATGTTGTCAATGCTACCAGGAGATGTTCGTACATATAATAGTGCGGATAGACTGTGCCCAACTAAGAATGGTGACCTTGAACAAGACATGAATCCTCCTGAGTTGTTGCACTCACTAAATTTTCTCGAACTTCCAGCCCATTGTTTGTAGTTAAAAGTTGGAGCACCAATCGTGCTTCTGAGAAACACCAATCAATCTATGGGCTTATGTAATGGAACTCGCTTAATAATTCATAAGCTGGGAGATCGAGTTATTGAGGCCAGAGCAATTATAGGTTCTAATATGCATGGGACAGTACTCATTCCACGTATTGAGCTGTCACCTTCTACCACCCATTGGCCATTCATGCTGAAAAGAAGGCAATTTCCTGTAAAGCTGGCATTCGCAATGATTATTAATAAGAGTCAAGGGCAAACTTTGACGAGGGTTGGTCTATATCTTCCTATCCCCGTTTTCACTCATAGCCAACTATATGTGGCAATATCGCGTGTCACCTCCCCGTCCAGTTTGAAGGTTTTGATAGTGAATAAAAAAGGGCTTCCAAAGGATTTCACACAAAATATGGTGTATAGAGAAGTCTTTAACAACATTCCAGAGTGATTATGTGGTATCGTTGTACACTCCAACTGCATTAGTTCCTTATCCTTCCTTTATTAATGGTTTTGTATGGAGTCTTCTTTGATATTTATCGTATTTTATTGTTTCGTATTTTCGTTGCGACGACTAGATAAATGTTTATACCAATTTTTTGGGTTTACTTTCTTCAGTTTTCATGTATACACATCGTCCATTAATTAATCATTATACACACTACAATTCTAATTGTTTACAATTGTTATGCAAGGATTTATAAACTGTGAGTTCTGAAATGCATATTTGTTCCATTTTTCTTATCTTTGTGTCAAACGTTTTACCTTTGTGTCAATAGTTTTGGGAATTGAACTTTTATATTCTAAATTTGATTTCATTGTTTCCCACTGAATGGGAAACATGACTTATAATTTTTCTCTCCTAATTTATAACTTTGGGTGTTAATCTTACACTATTGAATTGAAAACAATATGTTTTCCTTCTTTTTTAACCAATTTTTGTGTTGTTTTTTCTTCAACAGTTAGATATGCATCCTCCCATAAATCTTCGTCATAGTGCACATTTAGAAATAAGGAGAATGTTTAAAATGCTTGAGTGCAAATGTTTAAGAGAAGGGACTCCAGTTAGAAAGCATGGCTTTAAAAAAATTCGAATGGGCTAGACTTTAAGGGAATTTGGATACAAAGTGCCTGACCAATATTTAATGGATACAATTTTGAAGACATTGCCGTCAAGTTGGGATACAGTGAAGGGTAGTGTGCTCCAAGAACACAATCCTTCTTCCACTATAGAGTTAGTGATGTTGTTGGAAGAAAAAGAGCATGACGTGCACCTTTTGTGGATAATATTGGAGACGAATCGAATTCCTATAAATTTAATTGTGCGAGATCACGTACTCAGTAAACAAGATATATACAATAGGCTTAGTGCAGGAGGTTTTAGTCTACACCTTTCTATTCTAACTCATGCGATAATGAGCACACTCCCCCCTTCATGGCCAATAAAAACTATACGGTGAGTAATGGAAAAAAAGAATGTGGGCATGAAAGATTTATTGGTTTTTTTGGAGAAGGAAGAGCGCATGTATGATCATATGTGGGTAGAATTTCTCAAAAAAGAGATGATTTCAACTTCTTCTGTTTATTGCCATATTATGTGCAAATATGACTTATGGCAAGAATTGCAAAAAAGGGATACATCGTTGATTTTTCTATTTTTGTTGAAGCTGTCGTCAATACTCTGCCACGATCTTGGCCACATGTAGTGTCCAAGACCATTTGCGCAGAACATCCTCCTGATTTAACTACATTTGTCAAAGTTTTAGAAGAAGTTGAAGATGATATAATATTGTCAGCAACATTGGATGAAGTGGAGCAGAATGAAGATATGATATTATTAAGAGCATTAAATGAGGTGGAGCATAACGTGGTGACAAAAATTCAAGCTACCAAATGATTTACTACCCACTTTCAAGGTAAATTGTAGGTATTTATTGTGAGTTGGATATCATCCTCTATTTAAGCATATCATACACAACCTACTAATAGATTTTCATTTTACAGGTTGTTGGTGATGAAATGATCTCAGCCTAGAAATTGGCTACTAACCCAAACAATCACTTTTTGTGTCTCTATATACCTTTTATAGTTGTTTTTGGAAATTAGGATTAGTCGATGGTTAATTATCTTAGCTATTGTTAATGACATTTTTTGTATGACAACGTTTTGGTCATCAATTGTAATTATATAGTTGTGACCTTTGTATACTTTATAACTGATAAAATATAGTACCAAAGAACATCAATTTGCAATGTTTAATGGATGTTTTTGAATTGCTATTGTATTCTGTCTAAATATAGCATTACTTTTCCTTTCATCGATTGTCGGGCATTATATAGTCAAGTGTGTCGAACTATTTGCTTAGAATGCCTATAGGTAACATGGGACCTCATCAAATTTTAATGGTAAGTTACAAACTCTGCTTTTTTTTTTTCTCTCCATCTATAGTGGCATATTGATTGAGTTTGGTGATATGTAGATATAATAGGTTTTGTAGATCGAGAAAGGCTGCCTTCAAAATTGGTCAAAACCCCTCTGGTCTTTTATCCATGTATGCATAGTCTCTCTTTCTCTCTCTCTATTTATGTGTGCATATACGTTATTCAACTAGCGAGATTTACGCTATTGGTATTAATGTACTTGCTTTCTTTAAGTTTAAAATTTGTTTTCTTTTCACAAATGGAAAGGGTCTTGTGTCTTTCTTGATGATCAAAATATATGTGACAATCCCAAGTGGTAAAGTAGTTGTTTTGGATTGTTACGCTCCATATAGTGAAACTGGGTTAGACTTCATATAGAAAATGTAACATTGTATTGATTTAACAGGAATGATGCAACACTTGGAGCCACACCAACTGTGGGAAAAATTTCAAGAGCATCAACCCTTGCCCATTCATATGGAAAAGGATGAAAAGGTATTTCCAAAACAATATAATGACTTATGATTGTCTTGAATATTGTGACATTCAGTACTTTATCAACTCAATATAATGTTACGTTTCATTTATTACAAGAAAAATAAACAAAACAATACAAATATTTCAGGTTAGACAATTTCCAGTTTTTAGTCCTTGTTAGAAGTGCATTGTCAAAGCTGATAACACACAAATTAAGAAATTGGTGAAGAGGGAGTGGGATCGATTATGGCTGAAAAGGATGTGTAAGCTACCTAACCTTAATAATATTTATGCCTTTAAATGTAAAGTATTGACTAGATATCTATTTTTATTTAAAGAAAAAAAAATAGATGAGTCATACTTCATGATGTACACACCATGGGCTAACCACTTCTCAAACTTTGCTGTAGAGATAATGTTAAAAATTCGACCAAAAAAAGAAGAGACGCTCGCTATATTGCAAAGGTGAATTTTTTATGACAACCTATATCATGTAGTATTGCTTACGAGTAACTTAATATTATTTATACCGTGTCTTGCAGTTTTTTAGGCGTCATAAAAAAAAGCATGCGAAGAAATATAAGTTAATGTGTATTGTTGTCATGAAGTATGTTATTTATGCTAATCTCCAACCTAATAAATTACATCTGACAATGCATTTCCTAATAGTATATTTATGCATGCAATATTTTATTTTCTTAGGTATATGGCTGATGTTGCTGGAAAACAATTAGAAGACACTCTTAAAGATCAAACCAATGGTATGTAGTTATTATGAGTTGGATGTTATTCACCATTTGGGAGTACCAAAAACCAATTGCTAATTGATCTTCATTTCACAGGTGGTTGCTAAATGATATGATCTCAACTAGAGACTGGCTGATGTTCCAGTGATCACTTTTTGGTTTTTGTTTTTGTTTTTGCCTTTTTTTGGTCTATATATATACCATTTTGGTTGTCATGGTTTGTTGTCAGGTCCATTGTGAATGAAATTTTTTGTATGGAAACCTTTTGGTCATTAATTATATATATAAATGTGATGTGTATTCTTTTGAATTGGTAAATACAATACACAAGGATAGTAATTTCTGCTGTATATGTGGCTTGATTATTTTTTTGTTTACTTGAATTTTATTTTAACCTTTTTGCTGTTCATTGTACTTTATTATTTGACTTACACGGGTTTGTCAATCATGCTCATTTAAGTATAGCCAACCTTTCACTTACACAAAGGTAAGCTACTGTTATTACATACTATGATAGGTTCCTTCAATTTGTATCTCTTTCTTTCGTAATAAAGCCGCTGCAGTTTCACTTGCCCAATTTTAGGATACAACCTGTTTGATTCATCTATCTATCCGTCTATCTTTCTTTCTCTTGGGTCTTTCACACCCATTTTAATTGATCCCTTATCTCTCACTCCCTCTCAACCCACATCACACCTGTACTCACCTCTGCTTGTTTTCAACCTTCATATTGCGAGGTCATCATAATACAACCTTGCTTGGCCATTTATTTGTTTACCTTTTTTTTTATATAAAAAAATTGTTAATATTTGGTTAGTTCTCTCCACTTTCTCTTTCTACTTTGCATCTGCAGAATGGGAAGGAAGAGAGAAGATATCAAAAAATATGAAAAAGCATATTGGGGGTGGGCCAGTAAGTGAATTTTTTGTTCTTTAATTTTTAATGTGAATCGTTGCCAATTATCTCTCATATTTGCATCCTCCGTTTTCAATTGGTAACATAAAAAATGATGAGAAACTATTATACTATTACTCTCCATAGGTGAATATTTTGAACAACTTTTGGAATTCAATTAATGATAAAGGAAGTATTTAGGAAGAAGCTTTGCAGTTGGGGTTGGTTGTTGTTTTGGGACGCATTTTGGTGTGGATGCTCCTCTTTGGATTTTCTTTTTGTGGTTGTACAATATCTTGACAAATATGGGTTAAGGTGCCAGATAGTATCATTCCTGGAATAGGAAAGACATTGGAGTTGTATACTTTAGGGCCTCTTAATTTGGGACTTGGGCAACTGTATCAAGTTGAATTTGGGAGAAATCTAGTGGAGACGCTGTGTAGTGGACCAGTAATAGTCATGTTGGATTTCTTGTGGTCGTCTAATTGTAGTTTAGATGGATAGGTATTGTTGTGCTTTCTGTCCCTCTTTAACATGATAAAGAATGATAGTGGTGTCAAGTGTGTTAGCAATTGGTACTTTCAATCATTTGGTGCAAGCTATCTTTTGCACCTTAAAAAAACATTATTTATGCTTTAGGCATTTAATTTAAACATTGTGATTGGTATGAAAAAGTTATTTATTTATAATTTTGTGTGTTGTCCTGCATCAGTTTTGGTACTAGAACATACTTTAATCCTGCGTTTCGCACAATCAACCATCTCCTCTCAAGCACACCACACCCTTCAAGCAACACCACAATCGACCATCTCATCTTCTTAATTAATACAAATTGTTTCTTATAAAAAAAAAAAAAAAAAAAAAAATCGTACCCTGCTGAGAAGACATTTCCTCTATCAATTGGCCCAACTCCTTTTGAAAGCCTGCTGTCTCCTTTACACCAATCGTGATTCCCATACCCCAACAAAGCCCAGGGTTTAAAATATCTGGTCCACCATTATCTTTGAACCCAACACTCTCTCTGCTGTCAACCTCTCTGCCTTAGACCATCACATAGCAAGATCAAAACCCACCAAAATCTTTCTTCCCAAAAGTAGGAGGAAAAGTGGAAAGAAAGGGTAAGTGATGCTTGATATGAAAAAAAATACCCTTTTCCTTCATTTCTTCTTTTTTCTGTGTGAGGGAAATATGTAAAATAATATAAATATTCATTTTCACACCTTTCTATCCTTCTTGCTTAGCAAACAAAGAGAAAGGAAAGAAGGTTTCCTTTGCCTAGGGATGGAAATTCTGTCCCTCTTATCTTTCTTCATTCCACATTATATTGTTTTGGCCACCTACCAAACGGAGCATTAGTACGTTCTCTTCTCTTTGTTTTGGCCACTACTTATTATACTAAATCAATATCCTGTTTGTTAGTTATTTTCTATATACATTATATTGTTTGTTCGTTATTTTGTACAAATGAGCTATGCATTATCTAAGTGTAGGAATAATTGATTTTGTCAAAGATTTTTTGTTCCTATTTTAGTTTTATATGTATTGCAGAACTTATTGATTCTTAATGTAGGCTATATCCTTAAGAGAGACAGAAGATGTTGCAGCTTTGGAGGAGAAGTTAGGCCGGTCACTATCAAAGCAAGAAAGAAGTAGAATAGGAATAAGTAGACTCATACTATTCTTAGAAGAATTGCTACAAAAAAGGTACACGGGTGGTTTTCTTTATTTATCTGTTTGGATTACACTTGCTATATTCTTTAACAAAAAATTTGAAAAGAATATGGTTGCATCCTGCAAGGTATATGGGCAGCGTTCCATTAATCATTCCACTTCTTGAAAAGCAGTATCGGAGTGCAACAAGAAAGCTAAATGAAATAAACCAAGAACTCAAGTCAGTAGTTTAACTCTGTAATCTACATGATTTGTTGAGGCATTATAGACAAAGATTTAACATGTTACCTTCAACTGCCAAACTCCCAAAAAAAAAAAAAAAACCACTAAGCTAGAGTCTTATATTTGGTCACATTATGTCATATTTGTTTGATTATTTATTCATTTATTTTTTGTGCTGATTAATTATATTCCATTTATTTCTTTATGTACAGCACTTTGGATGAAGTAAAATTGAAGGAGGAAGAGCTTTTCATGATCTGTTCCTGACCAAGGTTTCTATCAACTATGGCCTTCTCATAATGGAAGAATAATAAATTATCAATGTTTATTGTCAACATAATACCTAATTTCTTAAGTGGTAAATAATATTGTCCTATATTTGAAGATAGTACAGCTCTTGACATGGTTTTTGGTCCAGTAAATAATATTGTCCTAAATTTGAAGATAGTACAGCTCCTGATTTCTTTAGTAGTAAATAATTTTGTAGGCAATAGAAGAGTGGGACGCATTGTGATAGCTGCCGCTGCAAAGCACCTTATACCTATAGTTTTGGAGCTTAGAGGAAAATCTCTAGTTATTATTGATTCAGCCATTATCTTAGAAGTAAAGAGCTCTTCCATTTTTATTTTTTTGTTCTTTTCACTTGCATAGCCTGAGTGATTGTGCCGTATCATTTTATTGGTTTATAATTCTGACACCATGATTTCCATCTCTGCACTTGCATGCTGACATAATTTTGTTTGTTTTTCCAATGTTGCAATTAGGAGGATAATTGCAAGCAAGTGGGGATGCATTGACGGACAAGACTGCATTGCTCTTGATTACAGTATAACGACAACAGATTTTGCTCCGAAGTTGGTAAGATTGCGGATGTATTGTTTGTGATTCCCGCACATTGCGCGGGTTCATACTAATATATATATATATATGTATATATATATATGTATGTTAGTATTTGGATCAGGTTTTGACCCGACACCCAACCCATAGAGCATCCACATGGGTTAGTTGGAATTAAAAGGTTGTGTCTATTGGGAATAGACATAAGACATACCTATATATATATGTGTGTGTGTCTTTTGGAAACATACATAGCATTAAAATTCCCAGTCCCTTTCTTCTCTCTGTTTCATCTCTTTGGCAATCATCACCATAGCCATTGAACTTGGAGTGTGGATATTATTGGAGAGACTCTGGTAGCCTTCTCCATTGACCAGTGGGTGTGTCTTCAAAGTTCGTGATTGTGTGGGACTTGTAATCCAAGTACAAAGATCCAATTCATTTCCGCTAAGCTATTCCGTATACCCATATTCTTATAATAATATTACATTAGTATCAGAGCATGTGATTACTTGTTTTCGCTCCTGTGATCATTGAGAATATGATTTGCATCATACATGAGTTTTTCTTCAAAACACAATTTTTAGGATTATTAAATTTGTTTTTATATATGGTGTTTTTATCCAAAATTTCTTATAGGGTTTTATTCCTCTATATGTTAGGAACTTCCCTCTAAAATTTTATGAAAAATTGTTGTGTGTTTTGGAAGAAAAATTAAATTTTTGTTTTCTGAAATTATGGTTTTTCAGAAACTTTGGGTCAATTTTCGATACACTTAGATAATTTTATAACGTATGATGTTTATCTATTGCGAATCTATGTCTCATGGGCTTTCCAACAATGTATCATATGTGTAATTTGGACTTAAATTGAATGAGATATGGCCATTCAAAGTTTGGGGGTTGGTAATACGGAATCTACGTTTTTCTACGTAACCAAAGGTTGAAGATGAACAGTGCACAGCTCGGCTTGGCACGGGATACAGCTTGGCTTGATAAGTGATATGGCTCAACTTAGAGCATGGCTCGGCTTGGCTTAAATTATGGCTTGTCTTGGCTCGGCTCATGGCTCGGCTAAACCCAAAAAAAAGAAGAAAAAAAAAAGGTGCCGTGTTTTTTTTTTCACGCCCAAGTGGCTTGTGCTAAACTTGGCTTACATCATCATTGTTTACATTTTATTAAATCAAGCAGTGGATCCCTCGTACTAAGGACACCATGGCTATTATCAACTAGGCTTGAATTGGTGTGTGTAAATTTTTTAAAGGACACAATGGTGCACAAAGTCAGAACTGTCCACTGTATGCCATGGACCCCACAATTTTTTTTATGGCCATTTTTATTCATTTTTTTTAATCTCATGTGAGTATAAATAATTTTTACTTATGTCCATTTATGCATTGTTTTGGCCTAAAAATAAAAGAAAATTTCATTTTTCTTTATTATTCATGCATATTAACTAGCCTAATCAATTTACATAGTTTTGTATTCTGTTTTGTTATTGTGATTAGGTTATTTTTTGTATAATGTGTCCTAGGTTGTTATTGACCTTAAATCATTTCCATAGATGGAAGTGTGGTTATTCCTCCATTCAATTGAACACAATTTATATTGTAAATTTGTTATTGTATAGATAGTTTATGTATGGATGGAGGCATGGCATTGGTATTTTGTTTTGCTCATGGTTAGTGTTATTTATTTATTTATTTTGTGGATGGATTACGGCACACGTCAAATATGTTGGTGAAGTGGCATCCCCATTTATTTTTATTAGATTCTTTGTAATTGGGAATTTTGGTTTTGTAATATTTGAAATGTATTATTTATTCATAACTCTGTAAGGGGATGTGTTTCATGTTCACCAATATATTTTAGAGGTTGTTTTGACATGATGCACCAAAATACCAAAGGGTTTCAAGTGGAGCCCGTGCCTAAATATTGTGGACACATGGATATATATGCATGATTTGACTTGTGGCATTAGAAAGGTTAAGTCCTCTATTATTTTATTCGAAATCAATTAGATGCGTTGTTCTAACTTACATAGTGGGAGATAATTACTGGCCTCACGAAATTTTTGATCTTGCTATGTAGGTGGGGACATCATATGCTAATTGGGTTTCTGAAATAAAATTAAAATGTGTGCTAATGTCAACCTTGTGCAATAAATGTAGTGAAATGGCCTCTAAGAATGTTGTTGCTTATCTCACCAAAGGAGAGAAATTAGATGGAACCAATTATAATATGTGGCAGAGAAAAATCTGATACCTGCTTAATGAACAAGAAGTCTTAGAGACTTTGACCACTTCTATGGTTGAACCTGAAAAGGGTGACACTGCCCAACACCGTCATGATATGGAAGCCTATCAGGCTTAGATTAAGAAAGATCCGTGCACGCGCTTTACCATGCTTAGCAGCATGCACAACGATCTTATTGGAGAGTTTGAGAACTCTCTCACTGCCCGAGACATATGGGAGCAACTGAAAGTTACATATGGTACTACATCTGCTACTAGGTTGCGAGCTCTCACTTTGAAGTTTAAGCAGTATACTGCAGACCCTAAACATTCTATGCCTGAACATTTGAGGGCAATGTCTGCCATGATTCAAGATTTAAAGGCTACTGGTAATGTCCTTACTGATTAGCAGTAGGTTACAACTATTATACGCTCTTTGCCTGAGTCATGAGGGCAAATGAAGCTAGTCCTCACCCATAGCGAGATTATTAAGACTTTTCCTGATATATCTCGTCACCTTGAGTTAGAGGCAGAGCGCCAAGGGGCGCACCATGGCACTCTCTTTGTCGCCCAAGGAGGGCAGCGCCAACCATTTGGGTCTAAGCGCAAAGGACAAGGGAACAGTGCTGAGACATCTGGTAACCATGGGTCCAAGAAAGGCAATGTAGGAAAGCGCCGTAGAGGCAAGCACGGTGGGAAAAAGGACAAGTCCAAGATAAAGTGCTATAACTATCAAAAGATGGGTCACTTTGCTCGTGAATGCACTGAGGCAAAAAAGGTAGACCTCTAATACAACTCGCTTAATACTTATGTTTATTCATATATATTTGTTGCTCATTCTCTCCATGGTTGGATTGTAGACACAGGAGCAACCAAACATGTAGTCAGAGATAGAGTTGGGTTTATAGATTATAGAAAGATATCTGCAAGAACACAGTACGTTACTTTGGGTAATGAAACTCGAGAGGATGTTCTTGGTGTTGGTACTTATCAGCTCAAGATACATCTGGAGCGCATATTACTCCTCCATGATGTGCTTTATGCACCTAGTATCTAATGTAATATATTTTCAGTTGTTGTTTTGTTAGAACTTGGATTTATTTATTTTTTTGATGTTACCCAGTTAGACTTCTATTTACATGGTAATTTGTATGGACATAGATATCTATCTAAAATTTTTATGTTAGATTTGGATTTTTCTTCATATTTTTATGTGGCTTATGATGATAATGCTTTTAATTTTGTGAAATGGCATGCTAGACTTGAACACATAGGAAAAGATAAAATGGTTAGACTAGTTAGAGAAAGCTCATTGGGGTCTCTCGCTAAAGTGAACCTACCTATGTGTGAGTGTTGTTTAGCAAGGAAGCCTGTAGGAAGCCTTTTGGAAACACACCTAGGGATCATATCCTTTAGAACTAGTCCATTCTGACATTTGTGGACTTATGAATATGAAGGCATGCTATGGCACTTATCCTCTCACCTTTATAGATGATTATTCGCGTTTTCTTTTAACTGCAGCCTACATCCTTAATTGTGTGCCTTCTAAGTTAGTTCCTACAACACCATGTGAGTTATGGAATGGCACAAAGCCTAATTTAGATCATATGTGGCCTTGGGGTTGTGCAGGTTATGTTCACAATTCTTCCCACAATTATGGGAAACTTGGCCCTAGAGCAAATAAAATTTTTTTTTATTCGATAGTCTGATTGCTCTAAAGGTTATGTGATGTATGGCAAACATCCTAATGGTAGAATGACTAAAATAGAGTCTCAAAATGTCAATTTTATAGAAAATAATTTTCGAAACATTGGTGAATTGAAGAAAGATCTTGAACTTTATGAGTTATAAGAATCTGAGGAAGTTATACCATCTTTAGGCGAAGGTAGGGAATTAAAAACTCATCCTAGAATCGTTAAAGATCGTTGGAGTAACTTGCCTCCTAGTGGGAGTGTACCACTAGAAATTAGCTCATAAGGGTCTCAGTTACGTAGAAGCGAACGTAGAGCTAGTAATTCTCCGTCGTCGTTTTGAGATTGAAGAGGAATTCTTTTTGTGTGCTCCGTTGGACCCTAATGATATAGATGAGCCTATTTCTTATGAAGAAGCTTTAGTTTCACCTAACTCTACAGAATGGTTAGATGCTATGAAGGATTAAATGAATTTCATGGCTAAAATTCAAATCTAGGAATTAGTAAAAGGACAAGAGCGCAAAGTATATCACCGCCTTAAGTGTTCCATTTATTGCCTCAAGAAATCATTTCACAAACTAATAAGGAAAAGAAGAAAATAGAAACGGCTCCCTATGCGAGTGTGGTTGGTAGTCTAATGTACGCCATATTGTGTACTCAACTGAATATATGCATCACAGTGGTTATGGTCAGTCGTTACTAGAATAACCCAAGACGTGTTCATTAAGAAGTAGTTAAAAGGATTTTTCGTTATTTTCATGGGATAACATATCACGTTCTTTACTATCAGGGTGGAAACATGAGATTGGGTTAGTGATGTGGCTATTTCTTGGTATAGAAAGAAACAACCCTGCATTGTTTTGTCCACGTTAGAATTAGTGTATGTTGCTTGTTCTATGGCAATACATGAGGCTGTTTGGTTGAGTAGATTCTTCCAGTGTCTTGGGATCTCTGCTCTTGCAGATGAAGCCGTAATGATTTATATTGACAATATGGCAACCTTAGCGTACACTAAGGATCCCAAATATCATAGAAGAACCAAACACAAAGACATTTGTTTTCACTACATTTATGATATTGTTGTAAAAGGGGAAGTGGCATGGTCCTATAGCATATCTCCACCAATAGGATAGTAGATGATCCTCTTACCAAAACCGTAGCTAGAGATGCATTTCAGGCCCATTCTAGAGGTTTGGGACTTTATAGGTTTTGATTTAGATTTGGACACCTTATTAATTTTGATGTATTTGATTATTTGACATCTATGTTTATGAGTATCTTATGCATATGAGTTTATATTATGGCGTAATTGATACTATAATCTAGCACACATTTTATGTTGATGTCACCAAGCTTAGACCAGTCCACTCACACGAGTGATCACCCTGGCGCTTAGATAGCGAGCAGGATGAGACAATTATCTTGTCATTTAGAAAGTAAGTAAGATAGATATTTTGTTGATGCTTATAGAGTGAACAAAATATTATTTTTGGAAATGTTGCCTTAGTTGAGCTAAGATGAGACTTATTAAAGTCGCATGAAGTGATTCCACAACTTCATAAAGCCTAAATAGAGCCGAATGTGAGTTCTTAGATAGGCACTTTATAAGTGACTAGGCTAATAAACTCAAGTTAGACGCTTGTATAGCAACTAGACTAAGATTCGTACAGCGTTTGAGTGTGATAGGCCCAAACCTAGTGGGAGCTCTACTCTAACATACATATCATACTGTATGTGATATAGATGACCATTTAAGGGAATGGTTGGATAAATCCCTACTCCAGCATTGTGTGAGCCCTAATAGATCAAATCGTGATCTATACTGTGCTCTTTGAACCTGAGACTATGCTATGAAATAAGGACTCGATGTCGCTACTTTAGCATGAAATCCAAGGGCCATGAAAAGATACAGTCCAGCGGACTATGTCTAGGAAAGCAGTCAAGTCTAAATCAATTGGCATGAGTAGTTAGGGAAGATTGTTTGATCTTACACCCTTGTTTTGTAGCTCATAGTCCGGCCGGTTATGTCAAATTTGTTTTGATATAATCATGAGTACGAGTACATTGTTTGAGGTTGAGCATGATTTTTTGGATTATAATTATGAGGGGTTAAAATATGCTTGATATGGTGTGATAGGATAGTCTCGGGCATAGACGAGATTTTTCGAGTGATGTGCTACGTTAGTTAGATGGTAACTTAATGTAGCACTCCTACCTTACACCTTCTCGTTAGGTCGCACGCTCTATTTTCTGTATGAGAAGAGAATTGGAAACGAGATAGAGAAGAAAATGTTCAATGGACATGTTGCCCAAAGTGGACGAGTGAGAGATGTTAGTATTTAGATCAGGTTTTGACCCGACCCCCAACCCATGGAACGTCCACATGGATTAGTTGGAATTAAAAGGTTGTGTCTATTGGAAATAGACATAAGACATACCCATATATATATATGTGTGTCTTTTGGAAACATACATAACATGAAAAATTTGTAGCCCCTTTCTTCCCTTTGTTTCATCTCTTTGACAACCATCACCATAGCCATTGAACTTGGAGGGTGGATATTATTGGAGAGACTTTGGTAGCCTTCTCCATTGACGAGTGGGTACGTCTTCAAAGTTCGTGATTATGTGGGGCTTGTAGTCCAAGTACAAAGATCCAATTCGTTTCCGCTGAGGTATTCCGTATACCCATATTCTTGTAGTAATATTACAATATATAATTCAAGATTTTGGAAAGTAGCTAATATGATTGGAGTAAAACTTAAGTAGCCGGCTAGCTATTTAAAAAAATTATCCTTTCGCTAGCTATTTTAGCTAAAATATAGCGCTTGTGATTAGAGATGCTCGAAGCGTGTTATTGCCTTGGTGCTACCCCTATATTCTCCCTCATAAGTCTGTTCACATGCAAACCGGATTGGTTAGTTAGTATGTTATATTTGGACAGATTAAATAATAGTGAAAGAGTAATACTATATAGTCAAGTCATTTGGCCAAATTTACTTGTCTAACCAATTAAAAATTTTATTGAAAAATTTGATAACTGTATGCCACATAACTGCGACATTAATTGGGTAAGTAAATTTGGATATAAAAAATTAGACTTTTTAGCATTTTCGTATTGGAAATATTAATACAATTATTGAGGGGTTTTTTGTGTTGGTGTTTTGTAGCTTCTGTGGTGTGGATAGGGTTATATTCTTGGTTTGGGTGTTGGTTGCTGTGTATCTTTATGTACTTTTATCATTAATAATATCATTCTTATTTTTGCTGATAAATATATATATGTATATATTAATACAATTATAAATTAAAAACAAGATTAAGGAGGGGAATCGAGATAATATGAACAAATTAAAGGGAAAATATCATGGAGAAATTTATAAATAAATAAAAAATTGTTTATTTGTTCTAATTTCCTTCTTTATTCGGTTCTACATTTACAAGTGTTTCCATTCCTATTTCAATGTTTTCCTCATACTGTACGTCGATCTCATCCCAATCTTCAAGCATTTTTTTTTTTTCCTTTTAATGTTAAAGAACTCAATTCCTAGCAAATTTTATGTGCACAACTTATGTAGCAACTAAATTGGCCACATCAATTGTCACTAGGGTTGCAACTTGTGTGGGTTAAGAGATCAACTCAGGTTCAACCCTAAGTATAAAATGCTCAATTTAACCTAAGTTTCAGGTTTAAACAATCAAGTTCATATTGTCCAACCCCTCTGCCTAATCCCAAGCTTCTGAGTTGGGATTTTTCAACCCAAATCCAACCCAATGTATAAAAATTATTGCTGACCAAATGAGGTTCAGATTGAGAAGGTACAACACCCCAAATAATTACAGCCCTACTTGTAATGTTAGTTCAACAAGTAAATATGAGTAAGCATGCTGCTTGGATATATAGCACGTTTTTTGGGGGGACATTTTAGAGGATTTCCCATGTGGTCCACTCAGAATAATAATAACAATAAAAATAATAGATAAATAATTATTGGGTAAACTATAAGAAACCCCCCTTGTATTTAACTTTTTTTCACATAACCTCTCTAAAGGTCGGGGGAAAAAAAATGATGCAATGTCCCTCTTGGTTAGGTTTCGGATAAAAAATCGAATAAAAATTGGATGAAAAGACAATATATGAAATGGTGAAAATTGAGCACATGAAAGGGATATAGTGCTATTTAGTATTTTCATCCAAAACCTAATCAAAAGGGGAACATTGCATCGATTTTTTCTTAAGGGCTATGTGAAAAGAAAAAGGTAAACATATGAGGGTCGGGTTTCTTGTAATTTACCCATAATAACAACTATGACGTCATTGAATACGTGCCCTAATATGAGATGAGGAAAGGGGATTGATTTTTTGAATATGAGTCGGGATTGGGCAAGATCTCCCTAGTCATGAAGTACTGCATATATTTGCATGTGTTTTTACAGAATTGATGAGAAGGACATAAGCTCGGAAGAGAAATGGAAAAGGAAAAAGACGCCTCCCAAGCATGCATTGTCCATTTATGATACCACTTTTGTCCTTTGGTACGTAGAGATGGAAAATAATCGACTTATGCAGCTTGGGTTGCCATAGAAATTAAGACGCACGCCAAAAATAAGAATCAAGTGTGCATTATCCACGCTGTTCAATCTTTGTATTATTTTTGGTACAACAGGAAGGATTTTAAACCACTAACCTAACTAACTCTATCTTTTTCCTTATCCTCTCTTATCCTCGATAATAGCTTTTCCCTCGTGGGTACATTGCAACTTGTCAGAGCTTTGGTTTTTTAGCACACTTAAAATAATTGGACAATTTACTAGATCTAGAAATACTTTTTCATCTATCTTATTCATTTACTCCTGCATTAATAGAAAATAGGCTCTTTTCCCTAAATAGTAAGATTTTAAAAATTTATTCCGACTATTATATAATATTCAACTTTTTTTTCAGACAACGATAAATTGTGATTAGTAACCACGATTTTATTAAAATCATGGTTAGCGTTTGAGTATACGAAATCCCTCTCCCTAGCCCAACCTAAAATCATGATTGTTAGCCACGATTTTATTAAAGTCGTGATTGCTACCTACGATTTATCCCTATCTGAAAATAAAGTTGAAAATTATATGATAATCAAAATAAAGTTTAAAAAACTTACTATTTAAGAAAAAGAGCCACAGAAAATAAGTACCGAGTCAATAGTACGGCGTTTCTCGTATGACCTAGGCTATCACGGGAGCCAATCTTCTCCGGTGGCTTTATTCTCCAGTCTGGTCCATTTCACGGCTGCCAAGTTCTGAAAAAAATCTAATAGCAATCAGTTGCCCCCTCATCAAGGTATTTCTAATTTCTCTTTTGTGCCTTAACTTCTACCGCAAACAGGCGTTAAGCTACCACCAAGTTATAATCTTGGCTTCTTCATCACGAACAATGTTCAAATAATAATAATAACTAGTAATCGAGTACACGCGATGCGTGTGCAATACATCTTTTCAAATCCATTAGTGTAACTGCTATGTCAGTTTCAAAACCGTATGTGTGTATGGGAGAGATTTAAGGGGAACAGGTTATGGTGGGTTTTTCAAAGTTAGTAAAATTACCAAATAGTCTTTTAACTTTATTAACATATAAGGGTTTTTAAGTATTTTCAGGTGCAATCCAACCACAAAGGCAATTGGCTTAATATAGTAGTATAGATAATAAAATAAAAATTCATAGTCGCCGGCTACGATGACCTCTCTCACCTCCTCACCGGCCACACCACGACTTGTTAATCTTCCGTTACCATATCGCTTCACCCTTCCCAACCCAACCACCACTAATGAAATCCAAATAAAACTAGGCCACGCCTCCTCCATTTCCGGTGAAGCTCTTTGTTGGCAGCACCAATCTCCTCCATCGTACCCCAACCAATAAATTCAGGTAGCCCCATATTGGGTTAACATTTTCTGGCCACAACAATGGCTTTTCTCCACCTCTATCTCATATTTTGGAGAGAGATACCCATTTTCCGGTTATCTTCTCCGGCGATGGTTGCCAGAAAATCTTCAATGATAGGGAACTGCTCCCTCCGTTCCTAAATTATTAAACTCTTTTCATTTTTAGAATGTTTTACTAAAATATCCTTAAAAAAGTATTATCTCTTTTTTCAATATTTTACATACTTGAGAGTAAAATTGGAATATTAAAACATATATATTGATGTGAAAGCATTTAATAGGATCTCATAAAATAACGTGTTTTTTTTTCAAATGTGACAATCAATTAGGAACCGGCCGGGGAGTACAACTCCTTTCAATTCATAACACTTTCATCTCCATCTCTTTTGATAAAGGGGTGTTTGGAAATAAGCTCTCTTTTCAATACTTATACAGGCGCAAGTCTCTTTTCAAAAACTAGTTAAGCCTCAAGTCCTCTTTATAATGTCAAAACAAAAATGCCCTTATCACTATGAACACTTTCCATTTAAAATTTAAAGAAATAAATTCTCCATGATACCAGCAGAATATTTCGTCCCAAAATTTTAAAAAATGATGTCCCCTCGTATCCAAAGATTTCATAATTAAATTAAAGGCAAACAAATGTCTCTTTCCACATAAATCATGTAGCTGTTTTAAATTTCAGATTTTTGTATTTGTATTTGGAAAATTATAATAAAATGTGTAACTATTTAAAAATTGAAACGATACTTTGTGTAATTGGTTTAATTTTCTTTTCTTTCAAAAACTGAAATGTATTTTATTTTTTAAGTAGACATTCTTTTTTGGGTATTGAAAATAGTTACACTTGGGTTTGGAAAAAAAAAAAAAAAATTTTTAATTATTTTTGTAACTGTTTTAAGTAACTTAAAAATTCAAAAAGATGCACAAAAGTTATATGTATTTTGTGTGACAATAGTTACATATAAACCAGAGATTACTGGTGAAAATCAAGCAATCTCGTGTATTAAAATATCTGGTCAAAATATAAAAGTTTATTAAAGGTTAATAGGGGGAAAATAGGGTCTTTAAACCCATAAAAAAGGCAAAGTAGCGATAATACAAAAAAGTCTGATGACAGGCCCCAAAATGCTACTCAACAAATAATTCGAGTACTGAATTGATGCAATTTAAACTTTGGATCTTAAAGTAAAATTTGACTCAAACTTTGGACCCTAAAGTGCAATTTACCCTTATTTTAAAGAAACAAAATTGTTTTTTAAGTTTTTACAGGGTTTCATAGTATTGGTTTTGTATAGCAGTCGTCTCTATTTGTCCGAAGTTTCCTCATCTTTGTACAAACTTTAATTCTTATCATGTGGAACGTAGATATGAATTTTTGGAGTGTAATCGCTGAATCTGCGTAACTATTTTTTAGGGACGAATTGTCTAAAATCATGGCCTTTAATGTTAATTGCCATTATTTATGGAGCACAATAATCATATCACAGTTATGTTATTGGTTAAAAACATGTGAAGGATATCTTTTTTTGTATGTATAGTAATGAAGTTTGAGCCACATAAAATTTTTAAAAAGACTTTGAACCACACAAATCATTAATTATGGACTTGGGCTAAAGCCCCCTATTTTTTAAAAGAAGTTCACAACTACAATGCTCGTTTTTTAATGTTATCAAAACATTTTTTTTTTTTTTTTGCCTTATAAATAAAAGAAGGAAAAGCAAGGATACAAAAAAAACAGGGAGGCGATCCATACCCCCCACTTTCGACCTATTCGTTTCTTCATTATGCCTATCTGATGTAACATATCTATTTGACAATAAATACCTACTTGAAATTACTTGAAGATAGTTTATTCTTGTTTTTAATTATTATAGTTGTGGGGAGTATGAATCAGCCCACCATTCTAAGGGTGCAACGGGGGGTGAGTTTTGTTGCTCTTTGGACTTCCTGAAACAACCTATTGACTTACGTTTCATTGTATTTTACGATCATCTTTAGGGGTGTGCCTTAACCCAACCCTCCTTGCACGGATTGTCTTACTTTAAAAAAAGAAAAAAAGAAAAAGAATTAGCCCACCAGATTTTTCATGTAGCACCCTTTCTCCCTTACCTATGTGACCACTCTCTCTCTCTCTCTCTCTCTCTCTCTCTCTCTCTCTCTCATGAAAATGGTAGCCACACATGACTTTTGAAAATAGTTACATTAAAAGCATTCCATTCTCTCAAATCCACAATTTTTTAGACCAATAACACCAGATCTAATAATTTTATTCATAATTTGACTGTTAAATTTACTCATAAAGTAACTAATTTAAATTTAAACTCTACTTTAAAATATTTTATTTTATTTCTTTCCAAAACAATGACGTAATTATTTTGAAGCAGTTTCATGTAGTCAACGTAACCATTTTTTTTATTTAGGTAATTTTATATTCAACATAGGTCTTGCTTCGAAAGTCTCAACAAATAGATTATAAAAATATAAATTTTATTAAAAACTCGCATGTAAATTAAAATTATGTCATTTTAAAATTTAAAAACAAGAAATAATAACTTAAGAATAATATTGATCGACTTTTGCATTTAACTCTCACATAAAAATATTGATATTTACTTAAAAGTGGAGGTATGGCTGCATAAGTTTTTACTGTGGACTTATGCTCCCATAAGTCTTATGAAGTGGACTTCTCACTAATTTATTTTATTTAAATATTTTTTTAGGTAAAATAAATATATCTCAATTAAAGAAGCTTAACGATAGATCATTCAATTTCAATATAAAATGTGAAAGTCCTTTGATATACATTGTTTTCCCCATCTCTAATAACTCGGGTTTTTAGATGAACTATTAACATGGTTCCAAAGCATGAGGTCTTGTGTTTGAACCCCAGTAATCGTGTTATTACCTTGCTACTACCACTATATTCTCCCTTGTTGGTTTGTTCAGATGCAAGCCGAAGACCACACAAGAGTATAAAAGATCTCTGATTTACAACGTTTTCCTCCCCCCTCTATTAACTCAAGTTTTCAAATAAGTTGGTAAGTTACTACGTTATATTTGGACCATTTATATAATATTGAAAGAGTAATACTTTATAGGCAAGTTATTTGCGCAAATCTACTTGCCTAACCAATTAAAAATTAAATTGAAAAATTAAATTGATAACTGCATGCCACATCAATTGGCTCATTGATTAGGCAAGTAAATTTGGATTAAAAAAAAAGGTTGGGCTTTTTATCATTTTCCTATTGGAAATATTAATACAACTATAAATTAAGAGAAGATTAAGGAGGGGAATCTAGATAATATTTATGGACACATTAAAGAGAAAATATCATGGAGAAAAAAAATTTAAGAAAAAAAATTGTTGATTTGTTCTTCTTTCCCTCTTTATTTGGTTCTTCATTCGCAAGTGTTTCTATTCCTATTTCCATATTTTCCTCATATTTTCGATCTCATCCCAATCTTCAAACATTTTTTTTTTTCCCTTGAATGTTATAAAGCTCAATTCCTAGCCAAATTTTATGTGCGCAACTTATGTGACAACAAACTTGGTATGTGATATTGCTTTAATGAAATTTTAAATTGGCCACATCAGTTGTCACTAGGATTTTAACTTGTATAGGTTGAGAGGTCAACTCAAGATCAACCCTGATTATAAAACCCTCAGCACAACCTAAGTTTCAGGTTTAAATGGTCAAGTTCATATTGTCTGATCCCTCTAGGCAGACCCAATTAACCCCTTGAGTTGGAATTTTCCAACCCAAGCCTAACCCAGTGTATAAAAATTACAACCCAAACCAATTAATGGACTGAATTAGGTTCGGATTGAGCAGGTCCAACACCCAAATTACAATCTTAGTTGTCATGTTAGTTTTTTTTTTTTTTTTTTTTTGATCCACAAAATTAATCTTATTAATTATGATGAGATGTGAGTACAGCTTAAATTCCCATATATAAAAACCCCAGAAAACACTGAAAAACATAAAGAAACCCCTCCTAACAATGCACTCCACAAGCCCAGCAAAAACTTTCAAAAAGAAAGCTACTTGGATATGAGTAAATATCCAAAGAAGTAAATATGAGTATGCATGCTGCTTGGATATATCGCACATTGTTTTTTCCTTTTGGGTGTGTGTAATTTTGCCCAAAAAAAAAAAAGAAATTTTTTTTACAAGTGATCTGTAAAATGGAGAACAAGTGAACGACACCCATAAAAATTGTCCATCATAAATATTCATAATCATAACATTGAAATCATAGAAAATTATATCCCACTACTTGTCTACTTTATGGGCTCACAAACATTGGTAATGATGCTATCAGCATGTGCTGATATAGGTTTATATCAGCACAACTATAAACTTACAATTGTTGATTACAAACTTATAATTGACTGATTACAAACTTACAATTGACTGACTACAAAGGGACAATTATCTGGCCCACGGGCGACATTTGTAGTCAATTGTAAGTTTATAATCAGTAATTGTAGGTTTGTAGCTGTGCTGATATAGGTTTAGTCGTGCTGATATAAGCTTATATCAGCACGTGCTAATAGGATTGTTACCACACAAACATTACTTGACCGTTAAAAAAATAATAATAAAAAAAGGCTGACTAAGGAACAACACACCCAGGTGGGGGCAAGTGGGGGCTACGGCCCCACACAAATTTTTTTCTTCAATATTGACCCCATTATTTTTTTTTTATTTTTATTTATTTCCTCTTTCATATCAATTTTATTATTTTCCTCCACAAAACCTTCTACAACAAATTAATTTGTATGCAATTGCCTCATTTTTTGGTAAATACTCATTTGATGTTGCTTAAATTCAAGACACATTTCTTTCTCTCTTGTAAGCATACATACATATCTATTAGTTTACTTGAACGTCATGAGCAAGTAAACTAATAAGATATAATAAATTTGTTGCACTCTAATATAAAACACTATCAACTAAACAAAACTTTGAAAAAAATAAATGTAAATAAAGATTGTCCCCTTTAAGGTAAATTCATGACTTAGCCACTGCAACCAGCACCTTTACCCTTAAGCTAAAGACAATATAACAAAAGCCAGAGAGGGACAAAAACAAAAACGTGAGTAGCTATCTCCCTATATTACATTGTGGTTCAAAAACGTGTGATGTATTATGTTCTGGCTCACACTTCAAAAGCATTGTTAGAAGTACACTACATTTCACATCGATTAAATATCGAGTTTAACATGTCTTTATATACCTATTTGACCCTCCACTAATTACAATTAAACTTAGGTTTATAAGTTAGAAGTTTAACATGGTATCAGAACATGTCGTTTTTGGGCTATTTCACTTGTGAGCACATCTTAGGGTTGGAAATACAACACATTCCACATCGATTAAATATCGAGTGTAGCATCTCTTCATATATCTGTTTGGCCCCTCTACTAACAAACTTAAGCTTTTAAGTTGGAAACTTAACAAACATGTATTTAAATGGGTTAGATTAGAGAATTGCAATAGTATCTTTTTTATCCTTCAATCTCAGCTGTCTAAAACTTCATCTAAGGATCCAAAACATCTCGTGTTGAGTTCTTGTAAATTTAGCACCAAATCCAAAACTGTCTAAATGTCAATTGTGTGCCCGACATGTGAGGTGCCATAAAGTTTGGTGCTCCTCTGACTCTCCTTGAGAACTCTGCTCTATAGGACCAAATACCATATTGCATTATTATTATTTTTTTATTGTCATTATTATTATTATTATTTTGCAATATCATGTATTGAGGTGCGTATAATCCACCCATGCAATATTACAATCTTCCCAGGCGTGATGCTAATGCCATGTCAATCTAAAAATCATTATATATTCATATAAATAAATATGCCACATCAAACAGTTCATCCTGAAGAGGCATATGCCCGGATTAAAAAGAAAAAATAGGAAAGGAATTACAGATAAGTCTGGCCGTCCGGCTAGGGGCAAATAATTAATGTTCAAAATAAATGATTACCAATTTTCTAGTAAATGACTACTAACTTAACTAATAATGACTACTAACTATGATTTTTTGTCCGTAGCATGACCTATCTGTCATTCCGTAGCCTGACCTATCTGTAACTCCCTCCCCTTTTGTTTTTTCTTTAAAATCAGGGCATATGCCTCTTCAGGGTGATCTGCTCGACAAGTTTGGGATTGATCGAATTTTTACTATAAAAAAACATTGGTGACCTCTTCGGAAGTGCTAACTTCCCCATGTAATTTTTCTTGTATCCTCCCCTTCCATGGAATTGCGTACTTTGCAGACAGGTCTGCGTGCCAGGTTTCTTGTATATATGCCTTATATATATTCAGATGTTGTCGCTAGTAAGTTACGTTAACTTTACCTCAAGATGCGCCACCTCTATAATCCAAAATGCAATGTGATTGTATCATGCACTAAGGTTTTAAGAGTAGTGAAGCATTTACAATAGGCAAAAGATAGCACGTAGATTTGTCAAGAAATCGATGGAATTAGAAGCGGAAAGAAAACTACTGGTACTTTTTTTTTAAAAAAGTTACATTGGAGGGGTTTTTTTAAAATTTTTTTTCTAATCAACAAAATGTAAATTATTATTAATAAGAGAAAAGGGAACACCAAACATGAGGACATTGGAGGGACTTGAACCCTAGCTAGGTACCCACACCTCACCCCACCCCACCCAGGTGCCACTAGGCCACAACTAGCCGGCGGTAAGCCGACAACATTAGTACGTACAGGTCCACTAAAAATAATTAATCACCCACCACTAGCGATTATACTACTTATTAAACCAGGTAATTTATTGAATTGTCACCCTGGCTAATGACTAGGATAAACGTACATTAATGGATTTAGTTTGCAGGGTACAAATGGAGAGGCAAGCGGGGCATAGCACACGCGACCAATGGTTTAGCAAGAGAGAGATCATTTTTGGACTCAGAAAGATCACTGGTGGAAGGTGAGCTCCAATTAAACCCTTGAAGAAGCCTTGCGAATAGCATGACAGTCATTGCCGTCCCAAGTGTGGTGGCAATACACCCACGCCTGCCCGTGCTGAAGGATATGAAGCGCAAGTCTGGCTCGGTGAGCACAACTTGTGGGCACTCGCTGTGGTTCAAGTGTCGCTCTGGTTTGAACTTGAGTGGCTCGTCCCAAACTTTTGGGTTCCGGCCAAGACCCATCCGGCTCAGCAGTATGTGGCTACCCTTTGGAATGAAGTAGCCTGCGACAGTGGTGTCAGACATGGCCACATGTGGGACATTAAAGGGTGCGATGGGGTGGAGCCGAAAGGCTTCTCTGGCGCATGCCTTCACGTAATTGAGATGTGGGATGTCGGATTCTTGGACCAGTCTTTCCTTGCCAACCACCTTGTCCAATTCGTCGACGGCTTTCTGAAGCATCTCGGGTTGATTTATCATTTCTGCCATCGCCCATTCCACTGCATTTGATGGATTATCCACTGCAGCCATCATAATCTCCTGCAATTGTCCGAAGAGTGACCAATCCCAAAAATCCAAAAAGGCTATATAACAAACCAACCAAAAAGTCCGAAGAGGGACCAATCCCAAAATGCCAAAAGAGCTAAAACCTGCCCAACATAGCTACTTAATTTTTTCTTGGTACGTTGCATGCATGTAACATGCTCGTGCATAACCTTAAAAAAATATATAAAAAAATAAAAATGTTGATACATAATCTAAATTTTTGTCCAAATTTACTTACCCGCTCAATCAGTGGTAGCTTGACTAACTAGGAAAAATTTTCCTAAAACAGTCCGAAAAATACTCATTCACTCATAGTGAACAAGACATGCACCAATTATTAAGGTATAAGTCTTATATCCTATTAATGCATGGATCACTATTAATTCACATTACCTATCAAAATAAAATAAAATACCTATCCATAATAGGGTGGTGTAGCCGCTGCCACATCATTTGGGCAAAAAATTTGAGTAAAAAATTTGGCTTCTTTAGTATTTTCCTTTCACTTTCATCCAACATGTTCATAGTCTTAGTTTTAAAATAGTTAGCCATATTAAAGTTCGCATCCACAAGCCATCTCTCTCTCTCTATGTGTGTAGCCCTGCCACCTTTTTAAAATTTTTAAGAGAAAAAAATTCTGGAGTGCGTAGATAATACCTAGAAAGATTGAAAGAAGAATCTTACAGTGGTTTGTGCTTTGATCTCTTCTGGTGTCAGCAATGGCTTCCCATTAGCATCCTTAAGGCTAATAAGAACATCAAGCAAGTCTTGGGGATCCTTTGCTATACCATTGTCATTAGTCCACTGTTGAATCCTTTGGTTTATTATGGGATCGTGATATTTCTTCATAATTTTGTTAGCCTCTTTCACAATCTTTTCATGGCCATCCAGGTCAAGTCCTATCAAAAATGGAAAGTAGTCCGAAATGGAGAAGGAGTAGAGGTAACCGAGCGCTGTAAAAAGCGCATTGACGTGCTCTTCTTCTTCAATTCCGGGTCCTCCATCTTCCATTCCCTTCCCAAAGTATCTCTTATTGAACATCAACTTTCTGATCACATTTCCACTGTAATGCCTGGCCGCTATTCTTACTTTTACGATACCGGAGCTCTTGCAGCATTGGTTATAAACGTACCTAATGACAGAAGCAGAGTCAAAAAATTAGTATTAATTGAAGGGTCAAGACATGCATTAACTATTCAGAAAAAGGGTTTTTGCCGCCCCAAAATTCGAGGGGCAAAGTGGAATTAATTTTTTTTTTAAATTAGGACTAGAAGTTAGAAGGCCGAAAAGGTTTTGACTTTGATCGATAGACGTACTTTTGTAGAATTATCAAATTTATAAATGGGTCAAATTTTTGGGAGGGTCAAATTTGTAATCATAAAAAATTTAGAACTAAAAGGTATAAAACAAAATGGGTTTTCACTTAAACTTTTGTGGGATGATCGATCAAATTGAATTGACATAATTAAGGATCAAATTTTAAGGAGAAATAAATTTTTTGGAAGGGTCAAATACGTAATTATAAAAAAGTCATATACAAAAGAAATGAAAACATGTGAGGGAGGACTCCGCCCTTGCCTGGTGAGGTTGTCTGCCTCCTCATCTCTTTTGTCAGTGAGCCATCGGTGCCTTGCTGGAGAAATCACTTCTGAAGTCAATACTCTCCTCATCTTCTTCCATTGTTCTCCAAAGGGTACAAGCACTGTTGTTAAGTATCCACCACTAAAACTATGGGAGGACATAGAAAGTGGCCTTGATGCAAATATGGCATCCTGTTTTTTCAATATTTCTCGGCTAATATCAGGACAAGTAACCGGAATCACATTAACATTGCCGAGACGAATACAAGCTATTTCGGTGCTCATCTCCTCCATAAGGAGGTGTAGCCACCGGAATGTGGGTTTGTTTCTCACCATCTGTGGGACATTACCGATAATTGGCCATGGAACAGGTCCGGGAGGGAGAGAGAGGTGCATGGAATTGTTATGAGCCTTCAATTGAAATTTTAATTTTTTCATGAAAAGGATAAAGGCCAAGAGAAGTAGAGCGATTATGGCGGAGGAGGAGGATGTGCTTAGAAGAGTTAGTGCAGGTGTAGTATTGGCCATCTCGTGGCTTCCAGAGTTTGGAGCTAGCGTTTAAAGATGAAGAAGAAGTGGGTTGGTGTGCATGTTTAGCATCCATGTAGGTTACTATTTATTGGACAATACTTAGCTCCACATTCCCACTCATATTATGCCACGTGTCATGGTTAATTTTAAAAAATATGAATATGTGGATACAAACACGTGGACACGTGAATATAAATATATGGATACATATTTATATTTATTTGAATATATAAACATATAGATATGAATACGTGAATACATGTCTATAATATCATAAGTATGCATGTACATAATCTATACGCATTTGTTTTGTTGGACACGTGGCATAATATAAGTGAGAGGAAAGAAGAGTTGCTCTTTCATTGTGAGGAGTCAAATATTATCCCTATTTATATATGTTAATTACTTCATTATGGTAACTTAACTTTTCCTAGTTGAAGACCCAATGGAAATTAAAGAAAAAAAATATTTTGTAATGAACAATGTAATTTATTTCACCAATTTTATTCACCTATATGATAACTCATGCATTAATAAGGTATGAGACTACCCACCTTATTAATTTATTAATTAATGCTACTTCATACATGTTTTGTCACCCATCTCTACCCACCTTATTAATTAATGTTACTTCATACCTTATTAATGAACTACTAATGCTATCGAGACGGTTATTTTGGACTTTTTCTTTTTTTTGCCTCATCAATAATAATAATAAAATAAAATAAAATAAAAAGAAGGATAAAAAAAATGAGGGGGCGATCCATGCCCTCACATTCCATTCTTTATGCCTATCTGATGTAATATCTCTAGTTGACAATAAATAGCTCCTCGAAATTACTTTAAGATGGTTTATTCTTGTTTTTAATTATTGTAGTTATGGGGAGTACATATGAATCAGCCCACTAGATCTTTTGGATTTGAATCTCCTACAAAAATAGTGTTTTCCTTAAAAGTGGACTTATGACTGTATAAGTTTTTACTATACACTTATACCTCCATAAGTCCAATAAAATAGACTTCTCATTAATTTATTTTATTTAAATATTTTTGGTTAAAATAAATATATGTCAATTGGATAAGTGTAATGATTATTCAATTTTAATCTAATATGTGTGTCTTTTGATATATATTGTTTTTCCCATCTCTAATAACTCGGGATTTTAGATGAACAATTAACATAATTCCAACGCATGAGGTCTTGTGTTTGAACCCCTCTAAAAGTATATCCAAGGGGACTAGCTATCCAACCCCTTTGGCTATTATAACTAGCTAAAATGAAAAAAGAGTGCTCTAGAGGGCTAGTTAAATTGCTAGTTATTTAACATTTGTTATAGTAGCTAGCTATATATAACTAACCACTATTCACTAGCTATATGTATTTTAATATTTTTTTTCTCATACTGCAATGTCTTACAATTCAATATATATATATATATATATATATAGATAATTCAAGATTTTGGAAAATAGTTAGTATGGTTGGAGTGAAGGATCTTGAGTATCTAAATGGTGATACAACTATGTCGTTAGATCGGGTATCACACGTAGGGATAGTGAATGCAGAGAAGAAAAAGAAGAGAGACTTTATGTTTAACGTTAGTTTTCTGATTACATGTTGGGTTAGAATGTGATATATTTATAATATACCAAAAGGTACCATGTAACTAACTATGCAACCTTTCAAAGGGTTACATCTCTTCATAAAAGACATGTCTTTTCATCCACCCAATCATATGCTTGCGTACATCATAAATATAATGTACACTCCCACATATGATATTTCGCTACGTGGGAATTGGGAATATCATCTTGGAAAATATATTTCTAAGATGAATAATACGGTGTAGTGAAGTACACCGTATCCCATGTTTGTCATAATGAGTTCTTCATGGAGTACGTAAAACTAGCTGGCTAGCTATTTAAAAAAATTATCCTTTTGCTAGCTATTTTAGCTAAAATATAGCGCCTGTGATTAGAGATGCTCGACGAGTGTTATTGCCTTGGTGCTACCCCTATATTCTCCCTCGTAAGTCTGTTCACATGCAAGCCGGATAGGTTAGTTAGTATGTTAAATTTGGACAGATTAAATAATATTGAAAGATTAGTACTATATAGTCAAGTCATTTGGCCAAATTTACTTGTCTAACCAATTAAAAATTTTATTGAAAAATTTGATAACTGCATGCCACATAACTACCACATTAATTGGGTGAGTAAATTTGGATATAAAATATTAGACTTTTTAGCATTTTCGTATTGGAAATACTAATACAATTATTGAAGGGTTTTTTGTGCTGGTGTCTAGTAGCTTCTGTGGTGTGGATAGGGTTATATTCTTGGTTTGGGTGTTGGTCGCTGTGTATCTTTACGTACTTTTATCATTAATAATATCATTCTTATTTTGGCTGATAAAAATATATATATGTATATATTAATACAATTATAAATTAAAAACAAGATTAAGGAGGGGAATTGAGATAATAAGAACAAATTAAAGAGAAAATATCATGGAGAAATTTATAAATAAATAAAAAAATTGTTTATTTGTTCTTATTTCCTTCTTTATTCCGTTCTACATTTACAAGTGTTTCCATTCCTATTTTAATGTTTTCCCAATATTGTACATCGATCTCATCCCAATCTTCAAACATTTCTTTTTTTCCCTTTAATGTTAAACAACTCAATTCCTAGCAAATTTTCTGTGCACAACTTATGTGGCAACTAAATTGGCCACATCAATTGTCACTAGGGTTGCAACTTGTGTGGGTTAAGAGATCAACTCAGATTCAACCCTAAGTATAAAACTCTCAATCTAACCTGAGTTTTGGGTTCAAACAATCAAGTTCATATTGTCCAACCCCTCTGCCAAATCCCAAGCTTTTGAGTTGGGATTTTTCAACCCAAATCCAACCCAAAGTATAAAAATTATTGCTGACCGAATGAGGTTCGGATTGAGAAGGTATAACCCCCCAAATAATTACAGCCCTTCTTGTAATGTTAGTTGAACAAGTAAATATGAGTAAGCATGCTGCTTGGATATATACGACGTTTTTTGGGGGGACATTATAGAGGAATTCCCATGTGGTCCACTCTTACAAGTGGTCACTAGATAATTAATTAAAGCAATAGCTGGATAGCACACAATACGACAACCACACTTGACAAAAGAATAATAATAACAGTAAGAAATAATAGATAAATAATTATTGGGTAAACTACAAGAAACCCCCCTTATATTTAACTTTTTTTCACATAACCTTTCTAAAGGTTGGACAAAAAAAAAAAAAAAAAATGATGCAATGTCTCCCGTTGGTTAGCTTACGGATAAAAAACCGAACAAAAAATAGATGAAAAGACATTATATGAAATGGTGAAAATTGAGCACATGAGAGGAATATAGTGCTATTTAGTATTTTCATCCAAAACCTAATCGAAAGGGGAACATTGCACCGATTTTTTTTTTAAGGGTTATGTGAAAAGAAAAAGGTAAACATACGAGGGTCGGGTTTCTTGTAATTGACCCATAGTAACAACTGTGACTTCATTGAATACGTGCCTTGATATGAGACGAGGAAAGGGGATTGATTTCCTGAATATGAGTCGGGACCGGGCAAGATTCCCTGGTGATGGAGCACTGCATATATTTGCGTGTGTTTTTACAGAATCGATGAAAAGGACATAGCTCGAAAGAGAAATGGAAAAGGAAAAAGACGCCCTGTAAGCATGCATTGTCCATTAATGATACCACGTGATCCTTTGGTACGCGGAGACGGAAAATAATTGACTTATGCAGCTTGGGTTGCCATAAAAATTAAAACGCACGCCAAAAAAAAGAATCAAGTGGGCATTATCCAAGCAGTTCCATCTTTGTGTTATTTTTGGTACAACTAGAAGGATTTTAAACCACTAACCTAACTAACTCTATCTTTTACCTTTGCCTCTCTTATCCTCAATAATAGCTTTTCCCTCGTGGGTACGTTGCAACTTTTAAGTTCATATTGTCCAACCCCTCTGCCAAATCCCAAGCTTTTGAGTTGGGATTTTTCAACCCAAATCCAACCCCATTTATATAAAAATTATTGCTGACCGAATGAGGTTCGGATTGAGAAGGTATAACCCCCCAAATAATTACAGCCCTTCTTGTAATGTTAGTTGAAAAAGTAAATATGAGTAAGCATGCTGCTTGGATATATAGGACGTTTTTTGGGGGGACATTTTAGAGGATTTCCCATGTGGTGCACTCTTACAAGTGGTCACTAGATAATTAACTAAAGCAATAGCTGGATAGCACACAATACAACAACCACACTTGACAAAAGAATAATAATAACAATAAAAATAATAGATAAATAATTATTGGGTAAACTACAAGAAACCCCCCTTATATTTAACCTTTTTTCACATAACCACTCTAAAGGTCAGACAAAAAAAAAAAAACAAAATGACGCAATGTTTCCCCTTGGTTAGGTTTCGGATAAAAAATCGAACAAAAATTAGATGAAAAGACATTATATGAAATGGTGAAAATTGAGCACATGAGAGGAATATAGTGCTATTTAGTATTTTCATCAAAAACCTAATCGAAAGGGGAACATTGCATCGATTTTTTTTTTAAAGGTTATGTGAAAAGAAAAAGGTAAACATATGACGGTCGGGTTTCTTGTAATTTACCCATAATAACAACTGTGACTTCATTGAATACGTGCCCTGATATGAGACGAGGAAAGGCGAATGATTTTCTGAATATGAGTCGGGATCGGGCAAGATTCCTTGGTGATGGAGCACCGCATATATTTGCGTGTGTTTTTACAGAATTAATGAAAAGGACATAGCTCGGAAGAGAAATGGAAAAGGAAAAAGTCACCCCGTAAGCATGCATCGTCCATTAATGATACCACGTGATCCTTTGGTACGCAGAGACGGAAAATAATTGAGTTATGCAGCTTGGGTTGCCATAAAAATTAAAACGCACGCCAAAAATAAGAATCGAGTGGGCATTATCCATGCAGTTCCATCTTTGTGTTATTTTTTGTACAACCGGAAGGATTTTAAACCACTAACCTAACTGACTCTACCTTTTACCTTATCCTCTCTTATCCTCGATAATAGCTTTTCCCTCGTGGGTACGTTGCAACTTTTAAGTTCATATTGTCCAACCCCTCTGCTGAATCCCAAGCTCTTGAGTTGGGATTTTTCAACCCAAATCCAACCCAATGTATAAAAATTATTGCTGACCGAATGAGGTTAGGATTGAGAAGGTATAACCCCCCAAATAATTACAGCCCTTCTTGTAATGTTAGTTCAAAAAGTAAATATGAGTAAACATGCTGCTTGGATATATAGGACGTTTTTTGGGGGGACATTTTAGAGGATTTCCCATGTGGTCCACTCTTACAAGTGGTCACTAGATAATTAATTAAAGCAATAGCTGGATAGCGCAAAATACGACAACCACACTTGACAAAAGAATAATAATAACAGTAAAAATAATAGATAAATAATTATTGGGTAAACTACAAGAAACTCCCCTTATATTTAACTGTTTTTCACATAACCTCTCTAAAGGTCGGAGACAAAAAAAAAAAAAAAAAAAAAAATGATGCAATGTCTCCCCTTGGTTAGGTTTTGGATAAAAAATCGAACAAAAATTAGATGAAAAGACATTATATGAAATAGTGAAAATTGAGCACATGAGAGGAATATAGTGCTATTTAGTATTTTCATCCAAAACCTAATCGAAAGGGGAACATTGCACCGATTTTTTTTTAAGGGTTATGTGAAAAGAAAAAGGTAAACATATGAGGGTCGGGTTTCTTGTAATTTACCCATAATAACAACTGTGACTTCATTGAATCCGTGCCCTGATATGAGACGAGGAAAGGGGATTGATTTTCTGAATATGAGTCGAGACTGGGCAAGATTCCCTGGTGATGGAACACTGCATATATTTGCGTGTGTTTTTACCGAATCGATGAAAAGGACATAGCTCAGAAGAGAAATGGAAAAGGAAAAAGATGCCCCGTAAGCAAGCATTATCCATTAATGATACCACGTGATCCTTTGGTACGCTGAGACGGAAAATAATTGACTTATGCAGCTTGGGTTGCCATAAAAATTAAAACGCACGCCAAAAATAAGAATCGAGTGGGCATTATCCATGCAGTTCCATCTTTGTGTTATTTTTGGTACAACTGGAAGGATTTTAAACCACTAACCTAACTGACTCTATCTTTTACCTTATCCTCTCTTATGCTCGATAATAGCTTTTCCCTCGTGGGTACGTTGCAACTTTTAAGTTCATATTGTCCAACCCCTCTGTCGATTCCCAAGCTTTTGAGCTGGGATTTTTCAACCCAAATCCAACCCAATGTAAAAAAATTATTGCTGACCGAATGAGGTTCGGATTGAGAAGGTATAACCCCACAAATAATTACAGCCCTTCTTGTAATGTTAGTTGAAAAAGTAAATTTTAGTAAGCATGCTGCTTGGATATATAGGACGTTTTTTGGGGGGACATTTTAGAGGATTTCCCATATGGTCCACTCTTACAAGTGGTCACTAGATAATTAATTAAAGCAATAGCTGGATAGCCCACAATACGACAGCCACACTTGACAAAAGAATAATAATAACAGTAAAAATAATAGATAAATAATTATTGGGTAAACTACAAGAAACCCCCCTTATATTTAACTTTTTCTCACATAACCTCTCTAAAGGTCGGACGAAAAAAAAAAAAATGATGCAATGTTTCCCCTTGGTTAGGTTTCGGATAAAAAATCGAACAAAAATTAGATGAAAAGACATTATATGAAATGCTGAAAATTGAGCACATTAGAGGAATATAGTGCGATTTGGTATTTTCATCCACAACCTAATCAAAAGGGGAACATTGCACCGATTTTTTTTTTATGGGTTATGTGAAAAGAAAGAGGTAAACATATGAGGGTCGGGTTTCCTGTAATTTACCCATAATAGCAACTGTGACTTCATTGAATACGTGCCCTGATATGAGACGAGGAAAGGGGATTGATTTTCTTAATATGAGTCGGGGCCGGGTAAGATTCCCTGGTGATGGAGGACTTCATATATTTCCGTGTGTTTTTACAGAATCGGTGAAAAGGACATAGCTCGGAAGAGAAATGGAAAAGGACAAAGACACCCCGTAAGCATGCATTGTCCATTAATAATACCACGTGATCCTTTGGTACGCTGGGACGGAAAATAATGGACTTATGCCGCTTGGGTTGCCATAAAAATTAAAACGCACGCCAAAAATAAGAATGGAGTAGGCATTATCCAAGCAGTTCCATCTTTGTGTTATTTTTGGTACAACTGGAAGGATTTTAAACCACTAACCTAACTAGCTCTATCTTTTACCTTATGCTCTCTTATCCTCGCTAATAGCTTTTCCCTCGTGGGTACATTGCAACTTTTAAGTTCATATTGTCCAACCCCTCGGCCGAATCCCAAGCTTTTGAGTTGGGATTCTTCAACCCAAATCCAACCCAATGTATAAAAATTATTGCTGATCGAATGAGGTTCGGATTGAGAAGGTATAACCCTGCAAATAATTACAGCCCTTCTTGTAATGTTAGTTGAAAAAGTAAATATGAGTAAGCATGCTGCTTGGATATATAGGACGTTTTTTGGGGGGACATTTTAGAGGATTTCCCTTGTGGTCCACTCTTACAAGTGGTCACTAGATAATTAATTAAAGCAATAGCTAGATAGCACACAATACGACAACCACACTTGACAAAAGAATAATAATAACAGTAAAAATAATAGATAAATAATTATTGGGTAAACTACAACAAACCCCCCTTATATTTAACTGTTTTTCACATAACCACTCTAAAGGTCGGAGACAAAAAAAAAAAAATGATGCAATGTCTCCCCTTGGTTTGGTTTCAGATAAAAAATCGAACAAAAATTAGATGAAAAGACATTATATGAAATGGTGAAAATTGAGCACATGAGAGGAATATAGTGCTATTTAGTATTTTCATCCAAAACCTAATCGAAAGGGGAACATTGCACCGAGTTTTTTTTTAAGGGTTATGTGAAAAGAAAAAGGTAAACATATGAGGGTCGGGTTTCTTGTAATTTACCCATAATAACAACTGTGACTTCATTGAATTCGTGCCCTGATATGAGACGAGGAAAGGGAATTGATTTCCTGAATATGAGTCGGGATCGGGCAAGATTCCCTGGTGATGGAGCACTGCATATATTTGCGTGTGTTTTTACCGAATCGATCAAAAGGACATAGCTCGGAAGAGAAATGAAAAAGGAAAAAGACGCCCCGTAAGCATGCATTGTCCATTAATGATACCACGTGATCCTTTGGTACGCTGAGACGGAAAATAATTGAGTTATGCAGCTTGGGTTGCCATAAAAATTAAAACGCACGCCAAAAATAAGAATCGAGTGGGCATTATCCATGCAGTTCCATCTTTGTGTTATTTTTGGTACAACTGGAAGGATTTTAAACCACTAACCTAACTGACTCTATCTTTTACCTTATCCTCTCTTATGCTCGATAATAGCTTTTCCCTCGTGGGTACGTTGCAACTTTTAATTTCATATTGTCCAACCCCTCTATCGATTCCCAAGCTTTTGAGCTGGGATTTTTCAACCCAAATCCAACCCAAGGTATAAAAATTATTGCTGACCGAATGAGGTTCGGATTGAGAAGGTATAACCCCGCAAATAATTACAGCCCTTCTTGTAATGTTAGTTGAAAAAGTAAATTTGAGTAAGCATGCTACTTGGATATATAGGACATTTTTTGGGGGGACATTTTAGAGGATTTCCCATGTGGTCCACTCTTACAAGTGGTCACTAGATAATTAATTAAAGCAACAGCTCGATAGCCCACAATACGACAGCCACACTTGACAAAAGAATAATAATAACAGTAAAAATAATAGATAAATAATTATTGGGTAAACTACAAGAAACCCCCCTTATATTTAACTTTTTTTCACATAACCTCTCTAAAGGTCGGACAAAAAAAAAAAAAAAAAATGATGCAATGTTTCCCCTTGGTTAGGTTTCGGATAAAAAATCGAACAAAAATTAGATGAAAAGACATTATATGAAATGGTGAAAATTGAGCACATGAGAGGAATATAGTGCCATTTAGTATTTTCATCCAAAACTTAATCGAAAGGGGAACATTGCACCAATTTTTTTTTTTATAGGTTATGCGAAAAGAAAAAGGTAAACATATGAGGGTCGGGTTTCTTGTAATTTACCCATAATAGCAACTGTAACTTCATTGAATACGTGCCCTGATATGAGACGAGGAAAGGGGATTGATTTTCTTAATATGAGTCGGGACCGGGTAAGATTCCCTGGTGATGGAGGACTTCATATATTTCCGTGTGTTTTTACAGAATTGGTGAAAAGGACATAGCTCGGAAGAGAAATGGAAAAGGAAAAAGACACCCCGTAAGCATGCATTGTCCATTAATGATACCACGTGATCCTTTGGTACGCTGGGACGGAAAATAATTGACTTATGCCGCTTGGGTTGCCATAAAAATTAAAACGCACGCCAAAAATAAGAATGGAGTAGGCATTATCCAAGCAGTTCCATCTTTGTGTTATTTTTGGTACAACTGTAAGGATTTTAAACCACTAACCTAACTAACTCTACCTTTTACCTTATGCTCTCTTATCCTCGCTAATAGCTTTTCCCTCGTGGGTACATTGCAACTTTTAAGTTCATATTGTCCAACCCGTCGGCCGAATCCCAAGCTTTTGAGTTGGGATTTTTCAACCCAAATCCAACCCAATGTATAAAAATTATTGCTGACCGAATGACGTTCGGATTAAGAAGGTATAACCCCGCAAATAATTACAGCCCTTCTTGTAATGTTAGTTGAAAAAGTAAATATGAGTAAGCATGCTGCTTGGATATATAGGACGTTTTTTGGGGGGACATTTTAGAGGATTTCCCTTGTGGTCCACTCTTACAAGTGGTCACTAGATAATTAATTAAAGCAATAGCTGGATAGCACACAATACGACAACCACACTTGACAAAAGAATAATAATAACAGTAAAAATAATAGATAAATAATTATTGGGTAAACTACAAGAAACCCCCCTTATATTTAACTTTTTTTCACATAACCACTCTAAAGGTCGGACAAAAAAAAAAAAAAAAAAAATGATGCAATGTCTCCCGTTGGTTAGGTTTCGGATAAAAAATCAAACAAAAATTAGATGAAAAGACATTATATGAAATGGTGAAAATTGAGCACATGAGAGGAATATAGTGCTATTTAGTATTTTCATCCAAAACCTAATCGAAAGGGCAACATTGCATCGATTTTTTTTAAGGGTTATGTGAAAAGAAAAAGGTAAACATATGAGGGTCGGGTTTCTTGTAATTTACCCATAATAACAACTGTGACTTCATTGAATACGTGCCCTGATATGAGACAAGGAATGGGGATTGATTTTCTGAATATGAGTCGGGATCGGGGCAAGATTCCCTGGTGATGGAGCACTGCATATATTTGCGTGTGTTTTTACAGAATGGATGAAAAAGACATACCTCGCAACTACTACAATAATCAAAATAGATCACAGTTAAGTAAATAAAAAATTCACGGTTTTCAAAAATAACTGTGATAGTTGTACGGGCAAAATATTTAATCACAGTTTTTAAGAAAAAGTGTGATCTTTTTAAGCGTACTAGTCTCACTTTTTCTAAAAACCGTGACTATAGTGCAAAGAGATAAATCACGGTATGAAGTGAAACCGTGATCTTTTTAGAAAGAGTTTTTAAAGAGTTTTTTTTTTACTCAAAACTCGGCTTCCTCTCCCAAAAAAAAAGGCATGTTAATTTTCATCACTTCTCCAAACCCATGACCCATTCTCTCTCCATTATCCCATCTCTCAAACCCTAACCCTCCATCAACAAACTCACGAATCACTGTTGCAATCGGAACAACCCTGCTGAGCCTCCACTCAACAACAAACCCACTCTCTCTCCATTCAGCCACAACGGAGCTGGGGAGGACGACGAAGCTGTTTTACAACCAATCGAAGGTGTTCACTATTGCAATCGGAGCAGGGGAAGACGACGAAGCTGTTGTACAACCAATCGACGGTGTTTATTGTTGTAGTCCGTCTTGTTGGTGCGACATGCATTGCGTGATTTAGGGCAACAGCAGCAACTCCTTCAAGTTGTCTAATAGAGGGCTTCTTCTTCTCACGAACAAGGGTGTTCGTGGTCAAGAACAGAGGTTTTTCTAAGGTCAGTCCCTTACCTTTTTTTTTTTCCTTCTCTTCTTCTGTAACATAATGATACTTTCTGGATTTCTTAAGGCTGTATTCAGTGATAGGGATCAATGAATTGTTAAATCTACCACTGCCTACAGAAAAAGACAATTGAGCATATTGATGACAATTTTTCTTTCTTTCTTTCTTTCTTTCTTTCTTTTTTTTTTTTTTAATTTTTATTTTAAGATTTTGAAATGGAGAAAAATTAATCTTTTATGTTTGGGGGTCCTTGATATCACTTCCTTTGAAACAAATGGAGCCTATGTTGAGAAAGTAATTGACTTTTACGAGAAGTGAGGGAACCGTTAAACCTTGAAATTGGGAAATTTTGTGGGGAATGTAATTTGTATAAATCCTCAGATCTTTGTAAACTGAAAAAAACTGAAATAATTATTTCAGAATGGTTCTCTTCTGTTAACATTTTACAAAAGTTAGCTGAATGGATCATTAGCAACAGATACTTCTGGTGGTGATTGGTGAAAATTTCTTATACAAGAGACAAACACTTCGTAGTGATGAATCAACATATTTTTGATAGCTAATTTGTCAAAAAAAAAAAAAAAACAGTTGAATTCCTATCTTCTGAATATAGGCGTCCACATATAGCCAACGTGTCAAAAGAGATTTGATTCAAAAAGCAAGCCTACGAGTGGAATTCAAAGACAAAATGAGCTAACCCCATCAGTCCATCACTAGAGAAAGGAGAAAGGGTACCTTCAGCAGGCTGATAAAAATATGTGGACATTTACTCTAGTATTTCTCTGAGAAAAGGATTATGATCATCAAATGCTGCATTAATTTTTTTTTTAAACTATATTTCTGTGATATACCGCACATTTAATCTAGTATTCATTTTTAAAATTTTTTTATTCTATGGATTTCTATGACTCTGTCTATGCCGAGCTTAACATCTTCTGTTTCCCCTAGCTAGTCCCAAGCCCAGATAAAGGAGGGTTGTGGTACGTCAACGGCCAAAATAAAACTAGTCACACCTTACGCACATCAATCCAAATATAAAAACAAGTTGGAGTGTTCCCTACTTGCAGCGAGCGGTGCAATGAAAAATGGGCAAAGTGAACATCAGGAACTTTTGGTCTTAGAAAAATGGGCAAAGATGTGGCAGTGAACATATGGGTTTTAATATATAGATTTGGGCGGTCTATGTTTGTCAATTTTTTGTCTTAGAATTTGATTGTCCCACATCAGGAACTTCATATGAATTATGTATATGAATATAAGGAACTTTACATATATCAATTCATTTAGTGGAAGAATGTTTCCAACTATGTGAATTTAAGGACTACTTAGATTTAGTTATAATTGGAAAAGTGGGGGGTTTAAGTTCTTTTGTGCTAAAATTTCAAAGTCATGGGGTATTCAGAGTGTTCAATTTGAAAATGTTGCTGTCAACTTTGGAGTCAATTTGAGTCTATATACAATTCGTATGATATTTTATTCTTAGTTTCGTACATGATATACTAACAGTTTTGGGAAGAAAGTCACATTGTGTATTTCTGAGCCTTAATTATATTTTATTACTGGAAGTCAGGGTATTCTTTTGAGGTATGTTACTCAAGTTAGTGCTATTCTTTGTTTTGAAAATTCTTGAAATAATATGATACCATGTGAAATTGATATATTTATTGAAACTAATCTCTCTAAGATAGAATTGCACAATAGATGTATAGTGGGATTTACACGCGATGTTTGTCTGTCACACTGCAAAACGATAAATTAAATTCAACTCAACGTATCAAATTTATAATTAATTACATAAGCCTATGAAAATGTAGGGCATCACAAAGTACACAGGGTTGAGAGAGAGAGAGAGAAAGGAAAAAAACCAAGAAATAGTCTGTGTGAAACAGTGACTAGTGCTAAATGACAGAACCATGAGGAAATAAGTGGTTAGAAGGAATTAATCAACTGTAAATTCAAGGAATATCCCTACTCTTAATTGAAAATAAAAATAAAGCTTTTTTCTTAATAAATGAAGACAGTGGTACAGTTAAGATAAATTAATTTTGAAGCGACTAGATTTGATTAAGAACATGAACCTCTTGTTTCTGATATGTTTCAGGTATGACACACATGGTTTATCTGGGGGGCTGTGCATTATAGGTTTGAACATTCTCTTGGGGTGTATTGGCTTGCTTTTGAAGCTATTCACAAACTTAAGACTCATCAAGTATGGAAGTTTACTCATCAAGTATAAAAGTTTTATTCATACTTGTGAACACCTTGTGTATTGGAATTTTTACTCCTTTCGTTAATAATACTTTTTATATATAATTTCCTAGGAAATTGAATAGCTCTGATCCTTATTATTTTCTTGTTTTCTTTGTTTTTTGTTTTTGGGTAAGTCTTGTGATTATCAATATAATTCATTCTATGTTGTGGATGTTGTAATTTGATAGATGTGGCATTGTAACGCTATGACAGCACTTGTGTGAAGCCTAAAACATCAAAGATTTGGTTAGATATATTTAAATTGATAGACTTAGATGCAAAATTGCTATTAGCACGCACGCACGCACGTGCAACGCACGTGCGCACACACACGCACACACATTTCCTTTTTATTTTTTCTCATACTCTGTTTATGCAGTTTCCATAATTGCCATGGGAGAAATTAAAATATTAGAGATGCTGCATCGTGTATGTTAAGTTGAAAGAGATTCTGACCTCTCCAGGTACCTTTTGTTTTTTTCAAGAATCACTTATCTGGCATTTCATATATATAATATATTTATATTTCTCTTTTCAGGTATGGTGGATTAAAGTTTTAACCTCTATCAAGTGGCGTAGGGATCTCAATGGATTCAATACAATGCGGACCTAACAAAAATCGAGTTAATCTAATTGTATATGTAGTTATTTGATTTTTCAATCCAATTACATTTGGCAAGTTTTGAGTTAATGTATATATAGTTACTCGATTGTATAAAGATTAATTTTGATTTACAAAGTTTGAATTGTGATTGCATGATGAGTTTAATAGTTGAAATGTGATGTATAAAGAAGAGCGACAGGTTCCTCACCCATCAAAAGCAACACTAGTTCTCAAATGAAAATTTTAAATTTTTTTTAAAAAAAATAAAAAAGAATAGATCATACTTTTTCACCGTGATCTTTTCAAACTAAAGCTCACAGTTTTTTGAAAATACCGTGATCTTTTCTATAAGAAAGATCACACTTCTGTAAAAAACTGTGATCTTTAGTTCAAAAAGATCACGGTTAAAAACTGTAATCTAATGTAGCTACTTTAGATCACACCTTAATAGATCATGGTTTTTTCTTTAATAAATCACGGTTAAAAATTGTGATAAAAAGAAATAGATCACAATTTTTCACTGTGATCTATTTGGATTATTGTAGTAGTCAAAATCGGAAGAGAAATGGAAAAGGAAAAAGACGCCCCGTAAGCATGCATTCGCCATTAATGATACCACGTGATCCTTTGGTACGCTGAGACGGAAAATAATTGACTTATGCAGCTTGGGTTGCCATAAAAATTAAAACGCACGCCAAAAATAAGAATCGAGTGGGCATTATCCACGCAGTTTCATCTTTGTGTTATTTTTGGTTACAACTGGAAGGATTTTAAACCACTAACCTAACTGACTCTATCTTTTACCTTATCCTCTCTTACCCTCAATAATAGCTTTTCCCTCGTGGATATGTTGCAACTTTTAAGCTCATATTGTCCAACCCCTCTGCCGAATCCCAAGCTTTTGAGTTGGGATTTTTCAACCCAAATCCACCCCAATGTACAAAAATTATTGCTGACCGAATGAGGTTCAAATTGAGAAGGTATAACCCCCCAAATAATTACAGCCCTTCATGTCATGTTAGTTGAAAAAGTAAATATGAGTAAGCATACACCTTGGATATATAGGACGTTTTATGGGGGGACATTTTAGAGGATTTCCCATGTGGTCCACCCTTACAAGTGGTCACTAGATAATTAATTAAAGCAATAGCTGGATAGCACACAATACGACAACCACACTTGACAAAAGAATAATAATAACAGTAAAAATAATGGATAAATAATTATTGGGTAAACTACAAGAAACCCCCCTTATATTTAACTTTTTTTCACATAACCACTCTATAGGTCGGAGAAAAAAAAAATGATGCAATGTCTCCCCTTGGTTAGGTTTCGGATAAAAAAATCGAACGAAAATTAGATGAAAAGACATTATATGAAATGGTGAAAATTGAGCACATGAGAGGAATATAGTGCTATTTAGTATTTTCATCCAAAACCTAATCGAAAGGGGAACATTGCATCGATTTTTTTTTTAAGGGTTACGTGAAAAGAAAAACGTCAACATATGTGGCTCGGGTTTCTTGTCATTTACCCATAATAACAACCGTGACTTCATTGAATACGTGCCCTGATTTGAGACAAGGAAAAGGGATTGAGTTTTTAAATATGAGTTGGGACCGGGCAAGATTCCCTGGTGATGGGGCACTGCATATATTTGCGTGTGTTTTTACAGAATTGATGAAAAGGACATAGCTCAGAAGAGAAATGGAAAGTAAAAAGACGCCCCGTAAGCATGCATTGTCCATTAATGATACCACGTGATCCTTTGGTACGCTGAGACGGAAAATAATTGACTTATGCAGCTTGGGTTGCCATAAAAATTAAAACGCACGCCAAAAATAAGAATCGAGTGGGAATTATCCATGCAGTTCCATCTTTGTGTTATTTTTGGTAACACTGGAAGGATTTTAAACCACTAACCTAACTGACTCTATCTTATGCCTCATCCTCTCTTATCCCCGATAATAGCTTTTCCCCCGTGGGTACATTGCAACTTTTAAGTTCATATTGTCCAACCCCTCTGCCGAATCCCAAGCTTTTGAGTTGGGATTTCTCAACCCAAATCCAACCCAACGTATAAAAATTATTGCTGACCGATTGAGGTTCGGATTGAGAAGGTATAACCCCCAAAATAATTACAGCCCTTCTTTTAATGTTAGTTGAAAAAGTAAATATGAGTAAGCATGCTGCTTGGATATATAGGACGTTTTTTGAGGGGACATTTTAGAGGATTTCCCATGTGGTCCACTCTTACAAGTGGTCACTAGATAATTAATTAAGGCAATAGCTGGATAGCACACAATACGACAACCACACTTGACAAAAGAATAATAATAACAGTAAAAATAATAGATAAATAATTATTGGGTAAACTACAAGAAAGCCCCCTTATATTTAACTTTTTTTCACATAACCTCTCTAAAAGTCGAACAAAAAAAAAAAAATGATGCAATGTCTCCCCTTGGTTAGGTTTCGGATAAAAAATCGAACAAAAATTAGATGAAAAGACATTATATGAAATGGTGAAAATTGAGCACATGAGAGGAATATAGTGCTATTTAGTATTTTCATCCAAAACCTAATCGAAAGGGGAACATTGCACCGATTTTTTTTTTAAGGGTTATGTGAAAAGAAAAAGGTAAACATATGAGGGTCGGGTTTCTTATAATTTACCCATAATAACAACTGTGACTTCATTGAATACGTGCCCTGATATGAGACGAGGAAAGGGGATTGATTTTCTCGAATATGAGTCGGGACTAGGGTAAGATTCCCTGGGGATGGATGCACTGCATATATTTGCCGTGTGTTTTTACAGAATCGGACAAAAGGACATAGCTCGGAAGAGAAATGGAAAAGGACAAAGACGCCCCGTAAGCATGCATTGTCCATTAATGATACCACGATGATCCTTTGGTACGCTGAGACGGAAAATAATTGACTTATGCCGCTTGGGTTGCCATAAAAATTAAAACGCACGCCAAAAATAAGAATCGAATGGGCATTATCCAAGCAGTTCCATCTTTGTGTTAATTTTGGTCCAACTGGAAGGATTTTAAACCACTAACCGAACTAACTCTATCTTTTACCTTATCCTCTTTTATCCTCGATAATAGCTTTTCCCTCCTGGGAACGTTGCAACTTTTAAGTTCATATTGTCCAACCCCTCGGCCGAATCCCATGCTTTTGAGTTGGGATTTTTCAACCCAAATCCAACCCAATGTGTAAAAATTATTGTTGACCGAATGAGGTTCGAATTGAGAAGGTATAACCCCCCAAATAATTACAGCCCTTCTTGTAATGTTAGTTGAAAAGGTAAATATGAGTAAGCATGATGCTTGGATATATAGGACGTTTTTTGGGGGGACATTTTAGAGGATTTCCCATGTGGTCCACTCTTACAAGTGGTCACTAGATAATTAATTAAAGCAATAGCTGGATAGCACACAATACGACAACCACACTTGACAAAAGAATAATAATAACAGTAAAAATAATAGATAAATAATTATTGGGTAAACTACATGAAAGCCCTCTTATATTTTACTTTTTTTCACATAACCTCTCTATAGGTCGGACAAAAAAAAAAAATGATGCAATGTCTCCCCTTGGTTAGGTTTCGGATAAAAAATCGAACAAAAATTAGATGAAAAGACATTATATGAAATGGTGAAAATTGAGCACATGAGAGGAATATAGTGCTATTTAGTATTTTCATCCAAAACCTAAACGAAAGGGGAACGTTGCACCGATTTTTTTTTAAGGGTTTGGTGAAAAGAAAAAGGTAAACGTATGAGGGTCGGGTTTCTTGTAATTTACCCATAATAATAACCGTGAGTTCATTGAATACGTGCCCTGATATGAGACGAGGAAAGGGGGTTGATTTTCTGAATATGAGTCGGGACAGGGTAAGATTCCCTGGTGATGGAGCACCGCATATATTTGCGTGTGTTTTTACAGAATCGATAAAAAGGATATAGCTCGGAAGAGAAATGGAAAAGGAAAAAGACGCCCCGTAAACATGCGTTGTCCATTAATGATACCATGAGATCCTTTGGTGCGCTGATACGGAAAATAATTGAGTTATTTAGCTTGGGTTGCCATAAAAATAAAAGCGCACGCCAAAAATAAGAATCGAGTGGGCATTATCCAAGCAGTTCCATCTTTGTGTTATTTTTGGTACAACTGGAAGGATTTTAAACCACTAACCTAACTGACTCTATCTTTTACCTTATCCTCTCTTATCTTCGATAATAGCTTTTCCCTCCTGGGTACGCTGCAACTTTTAAGTTCATATTGTCCAACCCCTCGGTTGAATCCCAAGCTTTTGAGTTGGGATTTTTCAACCCAAATCCAACCCAATGTATAAAAATTATAGCTGACCGAATGAGGTTCGGATTGAGAAGGTATAACCCCCCAAATAATTACATCCCTTCTTGAAATGTCTGTTGAAAAAGTAAATATGAGTAAGCATGCTGCTTGGTTATATCGGACGTTTTTTGGGGGGACATTTTAGAGGATTTCCCATGTGGTCCACTCTTACAAGTGGTCACTAGATAATTAATTAAAGCAATAGCTGGATAGCACACAATACGACAACCACACTTGCCAAAAGAATAATAATAATAGTAAAAATAATAGATAAATAATTATTGGGTAAACTACAAGAAACCCCCCTTATATTTAACTTTTTTTCACATAACCACTCTAAAGGTCGGACAGGGAAAAAAAAAAAAAAATGATGCAATGTCTCCCCATGGTTAGGTTTTGGATAAAAAATCGAACAAAAATTAGATGAAAAGACATTATATGAAATGGTGAAAATTGAGCACATGGGAGGAATATAGTGCTATTTAGTATTTTCAACCAAAACCTAATCGAAAGGGGAATATTGCAACAATTTTTTTTTTAAGGGTTATGTGAAAAGAAAAGGGTACATATATGAGGGTCGGGCTTCTTGTAATCTACCCATAATAACAACTGTTACTTCATTGAATACGTGCCCTAATATGAGACGAGGATAGGGAATTGATTTTATGAATATGAGTCGGGACCAGGCAAGATTCCCTGGTGATGGAGCACTACATATATTTGCGTGTGTTTTTACTGAATTGATGAAAAGGACGTAGCTCGAAAGAGAAATGGAAAAGGAAATACACGCCACGTATGCATACATTGTCCATTAATGATGCCACGTGATCCTTTGGTACGCTGAGACAGAAAATAATTGAGTTATGCAGCTTGGGTTGCCATAAAAATTAAAACGCACGCCAAAAATAAGAATCGAGTGGGAATTATCCATGCAGTTCCATCTTTGTGTTATTTTTGCTACAACTGGAAGGATTTTAAACCACTAACCTAATTGACTCTATCTTTTACCTTATCCTCTCTTATCCTCGATAATAGCTTTTCCCTCATGGGTACGTTGCAACTTTTAAGTTGATATTGTCCAACCCTTCTGCCGAATCCCAAGCTTTTGAGTTGGGATTTTTCAACCCAAATCCAACCCAATGTATAAAAATTATTATTGACCGAATGAGGTTCGGATTGAGAAGGTATAACCCCCCAAATAATTACAACCCTTCTTGTAATGTTAGTTGAAAAGGTAAATATGAGTAAGCATGCTGCTTGGATATATAGGACGTTTTTTGGGGGGACATTTTAGAGGATTTCCCATGTGGTCCACTCTTACAAGTGGTCACTAGATAATTAATTAAAGCAATAGCTGGATAGCACACAATACGACAACCACACTTGCCAAAAGAATAATAATAATAGTAAAAATAATAGATAAATAATTATTGGGTAAACTACAAGAAACCCCCTTTATATTTAACTTTTTTTCACATAACCACTCTAAAGGTTGGACAGAAAAAAAAAAAAAAAAAAAAATGATGCAATGTCTCCCCATGGTTAGGTTTTGGATAAAAAATCGAACAAAAATTAGATGAAAAGACATTATACGAAATGGTGAAAATTGAGCACATGGGAGGAATATAGTGCTATTTAGTATTTTCAACCAAAACCTAATCGAAAGGGGAATATTGCAACGATTTTTTTTTTAAGGGTTATGTGAAAAGAAAAGGGTAAACATATGAGGGTCGGGCTTCTTGTAATTTACCCATAATAACAACTGTTACTTCATTGAATACGTGCCCTAATATGAGACGAGGATAGGGGATTGATTTTATGAATATGAGTCGGGACCAGGCAAGATTCCCTGGTGATGGAGCACTACATATATTTGCGTGTGTTTTTACTGAATTGATGAAAAGGACGTAGCTCGAAAGAGAAATGGAAAAGGAAAAAGACGCCACGTATGCATACATTGTCCATTAATGATACCACGTGATCCTTTGGTACGCTGAGACAGAAAATAATTGAGTTATGCAGCTTGGGTTGCCATAAAAATTAAAACGCACGCCAAAAATAAGAATCGAGTGGGAATTATCCATGCAGTTCCATCTTTGTGTTATTTTTGGTACAACTAGAAGGATTTTAAACCACTAACCTAATTGACTCTATCTTTTACCTTATCCTCTCTTATCCTCGATAATAGCTTTTCCCTCATGGGTACGTTGCAACTTTTAAGTTGATATTGTCCAACCCTTCTGCCGAATCCCAAGCTTTTGAGTTGGGATTTTTCAACCCAAATCCAACCCAATGTATAAAAATTATTGTTGACCGAATGAGGTTCGGATTGAGAAGGTATAACCCCCCAAATAATTACAACCCTTCTTGTAATGTTAGTTGAAAAGGTAAATATGAGTAAGCATGCTGCTTGGATATATAGGACGTTTTTTGGGGGGACATTTTAGAGGATTTCCCATGTGGTCCACTCTTACAAGTGGTCACTAGATAATTAATTAAAGCAATAGCTGGATAGCACACAATACGACAACCACACTTGACAAAAGAATAATAATTACAGTAAAAATAATAGATAAATAATTATTGGGTAAACTACAAGAAAGCCCTCTTATATTTTACTTTTTTTTAGATAACCTCTCTAAAGGTCGGACAAAAGAAAAAAAAAATGATGCCATGTCTCCCCTTGGTTAGGTTTCGGATAAAAAATCGAAAAAAAATTAGATGAAAAGACATTATATGAAATGGTGAAAATTGAGCACATGAGAGGAATATAGTGCTATTTAGTATTTTCATCCAAGACCTAATCGAAAGGGGAACATTGCACCGATTTTTTTTTTAAGGGTTATGTGAAAAGAAAAAGGTAAACATATGAGGGTCGGGTTTCTTGTAATTTACTCATAATAACAACCGTAAGTTCATTGAATACGTGCCCTGATATGAGACGAGGAAAGGGGATTGATTTTCTGAATATGAGTCGGGACAGGGAAAGATTCTCTGGTGATGGAGCACTGCATATATTTGCGTGTGTTTTTACAGAATCGATAAAAAGGACATAGCTCGGAAGAGAAATGGAAAAGGAAAAAGACGCCCCATAAGCATGCATTGTCCATTAATGATACCACGTGATCCTTTGGTACGCTGAGACGGAAAATAATTGAGTTATGCAACTTGGGTTGCCATAAAAATTAAAACGCACGCCAAAAATAAGAATTGAGTGGGCATTATCCAAGTAGTTCCATCTTTGTGTTATTTTTGGTACAACTGGAAGGATTTTAAACCACTAACCTAACTAACTCTATCTTTTACCTTATCGTCTCTTATCCTCGATAATAGTGTTTCCCTCGTGGGTACGTTGCAACTTTTAAGTTCATATTGTCCAACCCCTCGGCCGAATCCCATGCTTTTGAGTTGGGATTTTTCAACCCAAATCCGACCCAATGTATAAAAATTATTGTTGACCGAATGAGGTTCGGATTGAGATGGTATAACCCCCCAAATAATTACAGCCCTTCTTGGAATGTTTGTTGAAAAGGTAAATATGAGTAAGCATGCTGCTTGGATATATAGGACGTTTTTTGGGGGGACATTTTAGAGGATTTCCCATGTGGTCCACTCTTACAAGTGGTCACTAGATAATTAATTAAAGAAATAGCTGGATAGCACACAATACGACAACCACACTTGACAAAAGAATAATAATAACAGTAAAAATAATAGATAAATAATTATTGGGTAAACTACAAGAAAGCCTTCTTATATTTTTCTTTTTTTCACATCACCTCTCTAAATGTCGGACAAAAGAAAAAAAAAATGATGCAATGTCTCCCCTTGGTTAGGTTTCGGATAAAAAATCGAACAAAAATTAGATGAAAAGACATTATATGAAATGGTGAGAATTGAGCACATGAGAGGAATATAGTGCTATTTAGTGTTTTCATCCAAAACCTAATCGAAAAGGGAACATTGCACCGATTTTTTTTTTTTCAGGGTCATGTGAAAAGAAAAAGGTAAACATATGAGGGTCGGGTTTCTTGTAATTTACCCATAATAACAACCGTGAGTTCATTGAATACGTGCCCTGATATGAAACGAGGAAAGGGGATTGATTTTTTGAATATGAGTCGAGACAGGGCAAGATTCCCTGGTGATGGAGCACTGCATATATTTGCGTGTGTTTTTACAGAATCGACAAAAAGGACATAGCTCGGAAGAGAAATGGAAAAGGAAAAAGTCGCCCCGTAAGCATGCATTGTCCATTAATGATACCACGTGATCCTTTGGTACGCTGAGACGGAAAATAATTGAGTTATGCAGCATTGGTTGCCATAAAAATTAAAACGCACGCCAAAAATAAGAATCGAGTGGGCATTATCCAAGCAGTTCCATCTTTGTGTTATTTTTGGTACAACTGGAAGGATTTTAAACCACTAACCTAACTAACTCTATCCTTTACCTTATCGTCTCTTATCCTTGATAACAGCTTTTCCCTCGTGGGTACGTTGCAACTTTTAAGTTCATATTGTCCAACCCCTCAGCCGAATCCCATGCTTTTGAGTTGGGATTTTTCAACCAAAATCCATCCCAATATATAAAAATTATTGTTAACCGAATGAGATTCGGATTGAGAAGGTATAACCCCCCAAATAATTACAGCCCTTCTTGTAATGTTAGTTGCAAAGGTAAATATGAGTAAGCATGCTGCTTGGATATATAGGACGTTTTTTGGGGGGACATTTTAGAGGATTTCCCATGTGGTCCACTCTTACAAGTGGTCACTAGATAATTAATTAAAGCAATAGCTGGATAGCACACAATACGACAACCACACTTGACAAAAGAATAATAATAACAGTAAAAATAATAGATAAATAATTATTGGGTAAACTACAAGAAAGCCCCCTTATATTTTACTTTTTTTCACATAACCTCTCTAAATGTCGGACAAAAGGAAAAAGAGAAATGATGCAATGTCTCCCCTTGGTTAGGTTTCGGATAAAAAATCGAACAAAAATTAGATGAAAAGACATTATATGAAATGGTGAAAATTGAGCACATGAGAGGAATATAGTGCTATTTAGTATTTTCATCCAAAACCTAATCGAAAGGGGAACATTGCACCGATTTTTTTTTTAAGGGTTATGTGAAAAGAAAATGGTAAACATATGAGGGTCGGGTTTCTTGTAATTTACCCATAATAACAACCGTGAGTTCGTTGAATACGTGCCCTAATATGAGACGAGGAAAGGGGATTGATTTTCTGAATATGAGTCGGGATAGGGCAAGATTCCCTGGTGATGGAGCACTGCATATATTTGCGTGTGTTTTTACAGAATCGATAAAAAGGACATAGCTCAGAAGAGAAATGGAAAAGGAAAAAGACGCCCCGTAAGCATGCATGGTCCATGAATGATACCACGTGATCCTTTGGTACGCTGAGACGGAAAATAATTGAGTTATGCAGCTTGGGTTGCCATAAAAATTAAAACGCACGCCAAAAATAAGAATCGAGTGGGCATTATCCAAGCAGTTCCATCTTTGTGTTATTTTTGGTACAACTGGAAGGATTTTAAACCATTAACCTAGCTAACTCTATCTTTTACCTTATCGTCTCTTATCCTCGATAATAGCTTTTCCCTCGTGGGTACGTTGCAACTTTTAAGTTCATATTGTCCAACCCCTCGGCCGAATCCCAAGCTTTTGAGTTGGGATTTTTCAACCCAAATCCAACCCAATGTATAAAAATTATTGTTGACCGAATGAGGTTCGGATTGAGATGGTATAACCCCCCTAATAATTACAGCCCTTCTTGTAATGTTAGTTGAAAAGGTAAATATGAGTAAGCATGCTGCTTGGATATATAGGACGTTTTTTGGGGGGACACTTTAGAGGATTTCCCATGTGGTCCACTCTTACAAGTGGTCACTAGATAATTAATTAAAGCAATAGCTGGATAGCACACAATACGACAACCACACTTGACAAAAGAATAATAATAACAGTAAAAATAATAGATAAATAATTATTGGGTAAACTACAAGAAAGCCCTCTTATATTTTACTTTTTTTCACATAACCTCTCTAAAGGTCGGACAAAAAAAAAAAATGATGCAATGTCTCCCCTTGGTTAGGTTTCGGATAAAAAATCGAACAAAAATTAGATGAAAAGACATTATATGAAATGGTGAAAATTGAGCACATGAGAGGAATATAGTGCTATTTAGTATTTTCATCCAAAACCTAATCGAAAGGGGAACATTGCACCGATTTTTTTTTAAGGGTTATGTGAAAAGAAAAAGGTAAACATATGAGGGTCGGGCTTCTTGTAATTTACCCGTAATAACAACTGTTACTTCATTGAATACGTGCCCTGATATAAGACGAGGAAAGGGGATTGATTTTCTGAATATGAGTCGAGACCAGGCAAGATTCCCTGGTAATGGAGCACTGCATAAACTACATGAAACCCCCTTATATTTAACCTTTTTTCACATAACCTCTCTAAAGGTCGAAAAAAAAATTAATGCAATGTCCCCCTTGGTTAGGTTGCGGATAAATTAAAAATCGAATAAAAATTGGATGAAAAGACATTATATGAGATGGTGAAAATTGAGCACATGAGAGGGATATAGTACTATTTAGTATTTTCATCCAAAACCTAATCAAAAGGGGAACATTGCATCCAGTTTTTTCTTAGGGGTTATGTGAAAAGAAAAAGGTAAACATATGGGGGTTGGGTTTCTTGTGACTTACCCATAATAACAACTGTGACGTCATTGAATACGTGCCCTGATATGAGACGAGGAAAGGGGATTGATTTTCTGAATATGAGTCGGGACCGGGCTATATCTCCCTGGTGATGGAGTACTGCATATATTTTCATGTGTGTTTTTACAGCATTGATGAGCAGGACATAAGCTCGGAAGAGAAATGGAAAAGGAAAAAGACACATCCTAAGCATGCATTATCCATGCAGTTCCATCTTTGTGTTATTTTTGGTACAACCGGAAGAATTAACCACTAACCTAACTAACCCTATCTTTTACCTTATCCTCTCTTATCCTCAGTAATAGCTTTTCCCTCGTGTGTAGTAGGTGTGTGTAGTAGGTGGACAATTTACTCGTACATTAAAAATAAGTCCCGAGTGAATAGCATGGCGTTTCTCGTATGCCTTAAGCTATCACGGGAGCACATCTTTTCCAGTGGCTTTATTCTCCTGTCTTGTCCATTTCACGGCTCGCAAGTTGTGAAAGAAATCTAATAGCCATCAATTTGCCACCACATCAAGGTATTTGTAATTTCACTTTTGTGCCTAACCTTCTACCGCTAACGGGCGTTAAGCTGCCACCAAGTTATAATCTTGGCTTCTTCATCACGAACAATGTTCAAAAAACAATAATAATAATAAAATAAAAATTCATCGTCACTGGCTACGATGACCTCTCTCACCTCCTCACCGGCCACACCCCGACTTGTTAATCTTCCGTTACCATATCGCTTCACCCTTCCCAACCCAACCACCATTAATGACATCCAAATAAAACTAGGCCATGCCTCCTCCATTCCGGTGAAGCTCTTTGTAGGCAGCAACAATCTCCTCCATCTTACCCCAACCAATAAATTCAGCTAGCCCCATATTGGGTCAATATTTTCTGACCACAACAATGGCTTTTCTCCACCACTATATCATATTTTGGAAAGAGATACCCATTTTCTGGTTATCTTCTCCGGGGATGGTTGCCGGAAAATCTTCAATGATAGGGAACTACTCCCTCCGTTCCTAAATTATTGGACTCTTTTCCTTTTTAGAATGTTTTAAAATTATTGTCACATTCCAAAAGTCGATCATTATTTTTATTTCATTTCCTAAAATACCCTAAAAAAAGTATTATCTCTTTTTCCAATATTTTACACACTTAAGGGTAAAATTCAAATGTTAAAACATATATATTGATGTGAAAGCATTTAATAGAGTTTCATAAAATAACGTGTTTTTTTTCAAATGAGACAATCAATTAGGAACCGAGGGGAGTACAACTCATTTTACCCCCTTTCAATTCATGACACTTTCATCTCCATCTCTTTTGATAAAGGGGCACTTGGGGATAAGTTCTCTTTTCAAAACTTATACAGGCGCAAGTCCCTTTTCAAAAACTAGTTAAGTTTCAAGTCCTTTTTATAATGTCAAGACAAAAATGACCTTATTACTATTAACACTTTCCATTTAAATTTTAAAGAAATAAATTCTCCATGATACCTGGAGAGTATTTTGTCTCAAAATTTTCAAAAATCAGGTTCCCTTATATCCAAAGATTTCATAATTGAATTAAAGGCAAACAAACGTCTCTCTACACATAGATCATGTAACTATTTTAAATTTCAGATTTTCGTATTTGTATTTGGAAAATTATAATAGAATGTGTAACTATTTAAAATTGGAACGATACTTTGTGTAATTGTCTTAATTTTTTTTAAAAAAAACTGAAATGTATTTTATTTTTTAAGTAGACATTCTTTTTTAGGTATTGAAAACAATTACACTTGGGTTTGGATTTTTTTTTTTTTTTTTTTTTTGTAACTGTTTTAAATAACTTGAAAATTCAAAAAAAAAAAAAAAAAAGAAAAAAGAAAAAAAAGGCACAAAAGTTACATATACTTTGTGTAACAATAGTTGGATATAAACCGGAGATTACTGATGAAAATCAAGTAATCTCGTGCATTAAAAATTGAAGAAAATAAAAAGAAGTCATTATAGTTATACCATATCTAAATATGGTATCAAATCTACAAAAATCAAGTAATTTTGTACGTTAAAAATAAAAGAAAATAAAAAGAAATAGTCATAATTATATTGTGTTTGAATATGCTATCAAATCTACAAAAAAAACAAGTAATCTTGTGCGTTAAAAATCCCTTTAATTGCTTATTATATCTGATGAGAACGACATAAATGATATCCATGAGAAGATGATTCTCAATATCAACTCAAAACATGGTTGTTTTAGCAAGGGTGTGGACTTAAAGCATTGAAAGAAATATATGTGGACTCTTGGTTGGATGTTTATGCTAAAAGTGTGCTTTTGGCTAATTTCCCCTTTGATAAATTAGGCTGTGAAAAGATGTAGAATGAAGACTGGCTTTCACTATAGACTTAGTTGTCAGAATCTTCGCCATCCAAAATGGTGGCCCTTCTGCTGTCAATGGTGATCAAAACATTGCTCTGTTTATAATTTAACGGCCACGTTAGTAGACGCTGTTAGCATTTGAGATATTAGTGAGTTTAGATGACTTGGTAACACTTAAGCCATTGGATCAATCTAGTGTGATGTGTCTCATTTTCAGCCGCACCCGGCTATCACATGTGCAAGTGAGTGTGAGAAACACTATATAAAGGGATGACACTTTATCTTATGGCCATCCCAAAAAATATAAAATAAAAAAACCTAGATGTTAATGGCTCTCTTCTTCCCCTTTCCTCTAGGATGGTTTCATCTACTTGTGCTCCTACTTCTTCCCATCTTTTTTCTTTTGAAACAGAAGAAGAAGAGAGGAAGGGAAGGAACCAAGCTTCCTCCAAGCCCTCCAAGCCTTCCTATCATAGGCCACTTGCACCAACTGGGCAAATTGCCTCATCAAAACCTATGGAAACTCTCCCAAAAATACGGTCCAGTCATGCTACTGCAACTTGGTAGCATCCCCACTCTAGTTATTTCTTCGGCCGACATGGCCGAACAAGTCATGAAAACTCATGACCTTGACTGTTGCAGTAGGCCTCCCTCCCCGGGGCCAAAGAAACTTTCTTACAATTTCTTAGATGTGGCCTTCTCGCCATACAGTAGTTATTGGAGAGAGATGCGCAAGCTCTTCATTGCCGAGCTTTTAAGCCCGAAGAGGGCGCAATCTCTCTGGAATGCAAGGAAAGACGAGGTTAATCGCTTGATTACCTCTATTTCCAAAACTTCTCCAAGCCCATGTAACCTGAACGAAAACATTTATTCTCTGGCGGACAGCATTGTTGGTGCGGTCGCTTTTGGGAAGAGTTATGGAGGGATGCAATTCCAAAACCAAAACTTCCAAGATGTTCTTGATGAAGCCATGGACATTTTGGGTAGTTTCTCCGCCGAGGACTTCTTTCCGTCGTCGGTAGGGAGGTTCATCGATGCCTTGAGGGGTTTTCGTGCTAGGGCTGATAAGAGCTTCCGCGACCTTGATGGTTACTTCCAGATGGTGCTTGATGAGCATCTTGATCCTACAAGGCCCAAACGGGAAACCGAAGACCTCGTTGATGTTTTGGTTAGATTATCAGAGGAAGACCCCCGAATCACTAAAGACCATATCAAGGCAGTTCTAATGGTAAAAAAAAAGGGAAAAAAAATGAACCTCCACTCTGTCCATCCCTAGTTCATTAATTGTCTTTAACGCATGTAACATTCCCCCCCCCCCCCCCCCCCCCCCCCGCGCTAATGGGTTCCACATGCGGGACGCTAGGCTGTTATGTGTTATGGGAGGTCCCATAACAATGCTAACCGCACGTGAATAGCTTTCACCCCATACCACGTATGGTGGATGGTGAAAGGTACGTGCGTGAAGTAACATATTTCTTCACAACATGGGAAGCCGACTCCCTTAACATAGTGGATGCTTCGACTCCCCACTTCTAATACTAATCGTGCGTAATTGGTACACTCTTCAAACACATACCACTAGAGCCAGTACTCCCATTTATATCTGTGCATAATAATGGTTTTCTCATTTAAATTCTAATAATTTTTTTGATTTTGTATTTACTGGGTTTTTTTTTCCTTCTTTTTTTTTTTTTTTTTTTTTTTTTTTTGTGTGTGTGTTGGTGTGTTCAGAAAATCTGATACTTGGAAACTATATATAAAATAATTATTAATAATTTTGTGCTTTTCATAATTATGCCGTCTTATTTTCAGAATACATTCGTGGGTGGAATAGACACAAGTTCAATCACAATTGTGTGGGCAATGACCGAACTAATGAAGAACCCCAGAGTGCTAAACAAAGTACAAGCCGAAATCCGTGGCTGTGTTGGAAAGAATGCAAAACTAGATCAAGATGATATGAAAAACTTGAAGTACTTGAAAATGGTGATCAAGGAAACTTTTAGGAAGCACCCACCAGTAGTGCTATTAATCCCGCGTGAGACCATGCGCCATTGTAAGATTGGTGGAGATAATGGTTATGAAATTTACCCCAAAACAAGGATCCTAGTCAACGCATGGGCGATCGGAAGAGACCCCAAGAGCTGGGAAAACCCGGATGAATTCTACCCAGAAAGATTTGAGGATAATGACATTGATTTTAATGGAAAGCATTTCCAGTTGGTGCCATTTGGGGCAGGTCGAAGGATTTGCCCTGGTTTGGCCATGGGAGTTGCGACCGTGGAATTCACATTGGCCAACCTTTTGTATTGGTTTGATTGGGAACTGCCCAATGGGATGGCAAGAGAAGCCATGAGCATGGAAGAGGACGGCGGCATTACTGTCCATAAAAAAACACCTCTTTATCTTGTGCCCATCAAATATATTTGGCAAGAGTCAGAGTAATCAACCTTCTGAGGGTTCACTGTAATAAGATGTCTGTTCAGCTATTAGATTTTCTATCCTAATTGAAATGAAATAAAGTAAATAATTTCTCCAAGTGGTTTATGTTGTTATCACGCATGGAAAGTAGTAATATATTGATGAGTGTTAATGAAGTCTTTCCTGTGGCCAAAGTGGTCGTATTACTTCTTATTAAACAAGAGATCTTGAGTTCAACTCTCATCATTCCCACTCAAAATCATCCCTATAAAATAATTGTCTGGTGCCGAGTGCAAAGCATCTAGAAACTAATATATATATATATAAAATAAAAATAAAAATAAAAATAAAAAGTGTTAACTAAGTCTTTCATTGGGAATTTTCTTCATTAATTTATGTTGCAATTTTTTTTTTTTTTTTGCTCAGGAATTATATAAGAGGGATTGCTCGAAGATAATAAAGCTCCTACAATTTTTTTTTTTTTTAATTAAAAACTCAAAGACAACCTTATGAAGGAGGCCAACAATAATATCTGTTAGCCTTCTTAAGGTTCAGTGTAGTTTTTGTTGTCTGAGATATCCTTGAAAAATGAATAGAGGCTGCCTACCCAACAAGATGATTTTCAGCGTCACACAGAAGCTGTAGAGCACAGGCAACAAAAAGGCATAGCTCTAATTATTTCCACATCGCACAACGAAAATTCACAATAATGTTACAATAGCTCTCAAAAGATACAAAATCACCCCCCCACCCCTTCCCCCTTTCTCCAGCTTTTGGTTAGGCATAGAATACAAGGTTTTTCACCCATAATTAGCATATCAGAAAAAAATGGACAGCTTCTCGTCTATCATATTCTGCAACAAACTACACTGCTCCAACAATTTGCTTAATTTATCATCTTCCTTCTTCACCATGGTAGCCGCTGCCACTAATTCACCACTAATGTTGTTTAGTCCACTGTTTACATAAGTCCCATCATCTGTTTCAACTAGTTCACCTTCCCATGGTAAATTCCTTTCATCCTCCATCAATTCAATCGCGTTATAAGTAGCCTCCAGAACTCCACCACCATTTGATACTGTCCCTGATGAAGTTTGAAAAGGTTCAGGCTCTTGCTGACCCTTCCTGGACACAAAAGGGGGCTGCAGCCAACTTCAACCATTTCATCTAGAGAAGGATGAAGCAAATTATAAGTTGAAGAAATACTAGCTTCAAGGTTTAACTCATCCAGACCTCTCGAAGTTGGAGAAGCAACACTATGTCTTTCCAAAACATAAGCTGCAGCAGAGAAAGCTTCTGTGGATAAACTCATTAACCACCAATTGAAGATACGTCGGAAAATCATAACCCATTTTGGAACAATATAGAAGCTTGAATTATGAAGCTCGAGTCGAGCATTCTTTTGTAGCATTACAGAAGCCTCATTTGTTGCTAGCGTCAATCCCATCATTTTACTTGACTGGGTCAGGTATCTGATCAGGCAATTTTCAAGTCCTGATCTCTGGGTTTCGATCTCCTTGACGAAATTAGAACCTTTACTCAACCAAGATATGTCATCGGGGAAAGTAGGAAGTTTACAGTCCCTTAATGCACACTTAAGCGGCTCAATTTTTTCAGATGAGCTCCATCCTATGCTCGGCAAGTACAACTCAGCAGCTCTATGCTCATCACTGAACTCCTCCAGCAGAGCAATCTCAGGACATGGCCAACTGGCAGGATCCGCACTAGCTGCTTCAGCAACTTCTCCCAGTGATCAATTCAAGGATTCATTGAAGGCTGAAATACAGTGGTTTGGACCAACTTCATAAATGCTTGTTTCATCAAGAACCTTCAATGAAGAATTCAAGTGGGTCAGAACCAGCTTGCGCGTTTTCATGTATTGAAGAACGGGCTGTAGGGGTGATTCACTAGCTAGCCACTGTAGCCCCTCTCTTAATCGCTCGTCGCTGAAGAAACCATCCAACTGTTCCATTTGCTGTTTCCCAACAAGGAAAACAATAAAAAAGCCACTCATTCATGATTTGTCAAGCTGATGGAGCCCCAATTTATTAACTATGATGGCTGACAGATCAGACACTTCTTCTTTGCATGAGCCACTTAAGATCAGAAGGGGCAAGTGGGAACCAGAGGGTAATGACATCAGAAGGTCATGAAGATGGATCTTTTGACGCTCCCATGGGATGCTTTCAGATACAAGAAACAGAACCGCACTTGGACCTAATACTGCCTCATTTGGATACGCAAATTTTATATCCTTTATGACAGATAAACAGCAGGTCAGATCAGTACCAGCTTGGCCAGGAACCCATTTCTTCCATATTGAGAGGCCAGGAGATGAAATTACCAGATCATCATCATCATCATACGTTTTTTTTTGGCATGAGCTTAGAAAGCAACCATGAGCCTGCTCCCATTTTATCTTCTGGATTGTTCAATTAAGAACATACAATAATTTTAAAGCAAAGGCCTTTAGCCCTGGGATTTCTTCTGCTCAGTTCACCCACTATCACATCTGAAACATTCAACTTAGACCATGACCATTCAAGATTATCATCTCTCTCCCTCAAAACACGATCAATGTTAATTCATCCAAAGTGCTTGGTTCCTTCACAAAATGAGAGAAAAAGATGAGAATCTCAAACAAAATAACTCAAGGTTGTGAAAAATAAACACATGATGAACCCATCTGGCAAAACAAATATGAAAGTTTTCACTACTATATAGCTATGTAGTAAATAGGATGATAGGAAACAAAAATGTCATCAATAAACACATACATATATACATATGCATATTGAGAAAGAAAAAATTACATCATGAAGTAATGAAACCATGAAGCATATAATCATCAAGTCATCAGAGTCCATCATTCCCTATAACAGTTGCAGTCATTTTTACTTTTTATTTTTAAAAATGATATAATTACAATCAAAATATTGATTTGCAGAACCAACGTGAAATTTGCCTCCTGATTTGCCCTTCTCTAACCAGGGTTCCCCAACTTCAATTTGTGATGGACTGTCACCTTGTCATTTTCGTAGGAAAAGGAGAAGATGATGATCCATGATGACGTTTTGCAATGACTAACAAAGTTGGGAAAACCAATTAGAAAGTAGAAACAAAGTCAAATGAGGAAACATATCCTTACTAGTAGGGTTTCACAACCATGATTTGCCTGTCATTACACACTGCACTGATGTATGGTTATAAACAATGGACTCAAATATTTGGGTTGGCGACTGAAAGTGTATTTCAAACAAAGCAATAGGAACAATAACCTGAAACCCAAGAGGAGGCGGATGTAATTTTATAAAATAAAAAAGAATAAAAGAAAACTTACATCTCTTTTTTTGTCGAATTGGTAGGCCTAATGATAATGAATTCAACGCAGCATTTGCTGCTAAAAGCTTTTGTTCGCATAATTCCCTTAACTTTGAGGAATGCCGCCTCCATATCCTGGCTGGAGAGAAATGCAAGATCAGTAAGATACATAGTGATAAGAGTCCAGCAAATTTTGTTGGGTACTACATCCCTACTTAGTGTTGAATTTCTTCATTTTTATTTATATATTTATTTTTGTTGTTGCTTTCTTTTTGCTCATAGTATTTGCTGAGGGAATCTCTTCCTCCATTTTGTCCCTCTTCACCTCTTCTCCAATAAAGTTTCATTCCCCATCACAAAATTAAGACACGTGGTAAGACCAACACCTCGATTTATAGTGAAACCAATAGAACAAGCTACTAACCTTAAAATCAACTTGAGTTTTGCCTCAGCAGCTGCATCGTGATAACTTGCCATAAGTTCATTATTTTCAGCTTCTTGATAAATTTCACCTTCAAAATCTTCAGCAACCACATTCTGGGGTACTGAATTTTTCATAGGAGAATCAAATTGAGAAGCAGGGGTTATATCCTGAAATACTCTTCTTGACACAATTTGCAATGGCATTGATTCCATGTCATGATGCACATTCCTATCTGGAGAGTTTCTGAATAGGGCTTCAGAATTTGATCTCTCCACTCTCACAACTTTAGCCTGCTGAGATTCAAGGAAATTATGAGCTGACGAGAAACCCCATGGTGATAGACGCACACCAGAAACCTGATGGTCATCTACACTCTGTTGACCAACCGTTGGTGTTTTGAGTATTGGCTGCACTTGCGTGCCATCTTTTAGGGATGAGATAGCTTCAAAGTCGGGCATTTCTTCATCAATTGTATGGGCAGAACTCTTCGCCTCAATATATTGAACAGTTGTTGCGTCTTGCTTATTGACCTTACCCAACTGAAGCTCTTTTTCTTCTTCAGCAGGCAAGGATGCTGCTTGACAAGAAGATGAAACGTCCTCGATGATCCTTCCTGACCTTTTCAGATGAGCAAGTTTTGAACACTTGGTAGGATAGTCCTTGTCACCATTGACAAATGGCCCTTCCTTCACCATTTATGGCTCTTCAAAATCCTTAATGAAAAATCCATGACACTCTAAAAGGCTTTCTATGTCTTCTTCCTAGTTCCAATGTCACAAATAAACATACATGAAATTGACTTCTGTGTTTAAATTGCACCAAAATGAATATAAATCAAGCCAAGGAAAAAATACCTCCATCCCAAGCCACTTGGCAACATGGGCAACAGGGACACCTTGGTTATACTGTAAACCACAATGTAGAGACGCAAGTGCCTGGGTTCGTAACTGGTCAAAAACAACATAACAAAGAAGATAACATTACTAAGGATATCCCTGTGCGCATGCGCAAAAATAGGTAGATACTATCCCCAACAACAAAATGGAAAGAGAAAAAGATTGGAACATTTTTTATTCAAATAAGAAAGATTCAAACATAAACAGTATCAAATGCAAGTCTCAAAATTAAACCTAGGAATGTTTCAACAATCAATTCAACATAAATTCATGAAGAATCAGCACATATATTTTATCGTGTAACAAGTAAACGTTTTAAGCCAAACTTGAAGAAGCGTACATGCATTAGCAGTCAACCACTGTTAGCACTTGTCTAGACAGGTGTTGGTTTTAATAGATGTGGTTTTTGCAGGAATGGGAGTTCCTAAAATGGACTGATGAAAAATGAAAATAAGATTAAGTTGTATCAGTGTATGTTACTAAAGGTATAACAATACAGAGAATAAGGTTAAACCAATATCAATAAACCAGTGGATACAAAAAACTTATTCGAAAAACAAGTTTGGCCACACACTAGAGGTAGAGATATTTCTTATTTAAATGTTTTATATATTTCATTCTTCAACATCATTCATGAGTCATGACCTTTTTTTCAATTTTCGTTAGTAAATGGTTGGCTCAAATGTGCAATCTCCATAACTTTGCAAATCAACAAGCGCATTATATTTTAACATAGACAAATTTTTACTGATATGTACCCTCATGTACACATAAAAATCTAATCTGCAAAAATAATAGATAGAGAGAAGGGGAATGAGAACCTTGACAACGTTACAATATGTCATATATTTAAGCACGTTGTCTACACTTAAATAGACCAAAATATGTAAATAAATTACTATCACACATATCACAGCAAATATGATTAGGATGGGAAAAGAAACACAGCAATATGCTGCCTGCTATCCAACTTGGCAAGTTGAAAGAAACAAGTTCCCCCTTCCACATTATCTGCCAGAGTTACTATGGTATAAGCAGAATTCTTGGCTATAAATAAAGAAAACTTATGACTTGTGGGGTTGGGCAACCTAAAATTGATGGTGAGATTCTCTTTTGTAAAAAATAAAAACCACAAGAAACAGTTACTCATACCTTCGCAAAGTGAGCATGCATTAAGCATGCTTGAAGGTAACTTGCTTTCCTTGCAAGCCGAAAGAATGCAATAAAATTACCTGTTCTGCAAGCTCTGGAAGAGAAAAATCTTTACCATTATTAGATTCAAGTACAATACTATAACTGCGAATAAATTCAAGGGAACAGACAACCTTGCTACATCATGGGCAAATAGCACTTCTGGGGTTTGTCTTATCTCTGCAGTCATCTTTGCAAGAACAAGTGAGAGCTCTGCTGGTTCAACCTAGCATGAATCACTTATTTTCGCAGACAACATTTGAAATAAAACCTTTGAAATTGGGTTTTCACTTTGAACGACTTACTTTATACCCAGGATGCTTGTCCAATTTGAGAACCGCATAATAACCTCGAAACTCTTTTTCTGTTGGCACATTTATTCCTTTCTTCATGTGATCATCATACATTTGGAACAACTCAACTGACGTTTTGTTCATTTGTTCAATGTTGAGATGTGCATCAAATCCCTCCGAAAATCCCTCTCCTTTCGTGTATTCACATAATTCATGCATCGCTATTACATGAAGTCTTATCTGACCACCACAGAAATCAGCAACACTGTTTAGTCTTGCAGATTGCGATGGATAAAATGGTACCCTAACATTAATTGCCAACAAATACTTTTATGCATCAATTACCAACCAATACCCACACACTTTCCAACACAATAATCTATAATTTAAAGTGTGAACCTCGATTATCAGAAAGAAAATTAATGCAAGCATATACAAGGTAACAAAGAAGGGCCATTGTCTATTGCAAAAATAAAAAGTCTTGAGCTACCAAGCGCAAATACGTGAGTTCGAGTTTTAAGAGCAACCACTTTGTACTAGAAGAAAAAGGGTTAGGACTGTATCCAACTCACCCCTCATGGGACCTTGCCTAGCAGGACTAACACTGGGTAATGGCCATATATAGTTATATACAAGGTAATAAAGAGTGGAAGAACAAAACTATCAGTGTCAAATAATGACATGGGCCATGTAGGCCACTTAAGCTGGTGCCATGTATCCCATTCCATACAAATCAAAAGCCTTAAAGTTCATCCTTACAATAACCTTATACTGCATGGAAATGATATAAGGAGATTCTGCTTATTACAAAGGGAAAAAGGGGACTTTCAGCATATTAGGAAGTATGGGAAAAATATTTTTCCCTAAAAGCAGCCACACAACTGGAATGAAGCGACCAAAATGTGACAAGTGCTACCAGGAAAAATCTTAAAAGCTTGATATATGGCGTAAACACCTAGTGGATTATATTCGTAATAGACTAATAGGCCTTATCTGGACGGAGCGTCATCCGTGCATGCTCATATATAATTCAAATGCACACTGCAGCCACGAAGGAGAGCATCTTTCCCTCCTGCAAATCCTAACCCAAGTATTCCCTAAAAACAAGGTGTTTCTCAAGAATTTAACCCATCCTTAGTGATGACGCACTTAGCATTAAAATATTATGCAACTGGAAACTAGGGAGATGAAAAAGAGGACGGACCATTTGCTCCAGCATAGTAATAGACCCTAGGTTAAAAATGTGCTGCATCCTCAGGTCCATCCGGATTGCCCTCATTCTATCCCACAAAAAGTTATACATGCCAAGAAACTTGTCATCATAAGGCTGATCTAGTAAATCAAGCAGATAATCAATCGTCTTCTGCAGAATAGGCATTGGTCTTATCAAGTCTGCTTCCCTCTCTGCTGTCTTATTGTACTGTAAAAATCAAACAAGAAACAGCCATCATAATTCCTCATGTATATTATGAGTTTATGGCTTAAGGTAATTTATAAATGAATAAATTCCTGTTTGACAGAAAAAATCCCAAATTGGTTCAGGAATACCTTCTTTACAGCAAGAGATTTGCTGCTTTGGTTTCTATCCTCATCCAAGCATTCATATTGGTCAAGATCCCCTTTCCTCTCTCGTTCTGCCCTCTCTGACTCTGAAAAGTGAAGCAAGAATCAAACACAAATTAAAAGATGAGATGAAATAAAATTTCAGATACCTTTAGAACTCTCCCAACATAAACACGAAAATGTCAAGCAGTATCTTAACAATCATAGAGAACCAGAAGGAACTTCAAATTATAAAGAGTAAGATATTTTGGATTTCTGTTGTTCCAGTACCGGTAGCATCTTTGCTTAAATATAAGGTAACCCAAACTCTATGCGAGTTCTCTTACAGCTGAGAAAAGTGGGATGAGGTCATAAAACAGAACATCACTGAGTTTACAAGCTTGCTTCTAGATCAAAACGCCAGGATACATACCAGGACACATATCTGGACATAACCCAATTATTATACTGGATCAAAACGCCAGGATACATACCAGGACACATATCTGGACATAACCCAATTATTATACTGGATGACTCCAAGCTGTCAGAATCAGGTAAGACAATGACGTTGGGAAAATCCCCTGCTGCTTCCACAGATTGTTCCCCAACATATTTACGCTTTTCCATCATAGCCTGATCTTGTCTATTCCCAGAAAACCTTTGGTTTGCAATCTCAGAACTACTTGGCTCGGTTGGTCTTAGTTCAACTTTAAAGCGGGCCAATCGCTTTGCCTTGGCTTGCATTTCCCTGTAAATATGGAAAAAAAATTAGAAACAAAATGAACTAAAATTTATAACACAATATAAAAAATAAATGATTAAAGGAACAAAATCGCTCAGTATTCTACCGTTCAGTATCATCTTGGGTAGAATATGAGTTTCCCTGAAAGACTTGATTAGAGGAAGGTACTGGAGACCTAGATCTTTTGGCAACCGGGAAGCTGGTGGGCTTGGTTGCAGCAGCTTCAGCATCAATATTGTGGGCAGATGGCAACGACATCTGAGTTTGGGAAGTATAGACATTTGACCTAGTACCCATTCTAGGAGGAGATGTAGAAGGCCTGGACAAGGGAATGATGTGATGGGTTCACTGAAATTAAAATAAAAAGGAAAAAACTGCCTGAAAGCCATAAACCACCATATAAAATATATTTTGAAAACAAGGAGGGGCAGCGATATGTTCATTCAATTTCTGATTTTTCAGATATAAATTTCTCTTACCCTCTATTTGGTTCATGGATTCTATCAAAAGAAAAAAAAAAAGAAGAAAGAAAATAAAAGAAAAAGATAAAATCATATCAAGCCAAAATTATACCAATTCTTATTTTTTTTATCAATTTTTCATTGCAACCAAATAAAGAAAAGTACAATTCCTTCTACTTTATTTTTTTTCCTTGATAGAATCCGCGAACCAAATAGAGGCTTAAATTCTTCTATGTTATTTACAATTTCTAATATCTATACGAGAAGGTTGTCCTTCTCTTTCTACAACAAGACAATAAGGATTTTTTTTTAATCTTCACTTCATCTCTTTGACATCCCTTCTGTTACTATCCTGCCCTATAACTTTTCACCAGCATATATTACATTCAAGATATGGATATCACAAATTTTTGTTAAAAAAAAAAAAATTAAAAAATTAAAATTTATTCTGCATTGCAAAATGTGATAAAAAAAATTAAAAATTAAAATTTATTCTGCATTGCAAAATGTGATTGATTTATTATATTTTTCTTGAAGATTAATGCTATTCCTTGTATCATCTTTTCAGGTCCAAAATTTGTCCAAAATTTGTAATTTATAAATTTTGTAGATAGAGGACTCTTCAACAGACCTTGTGTTTCTCTATTTTGTGGATTGAAAAGGGATTTTTTTTTACTTTTTTTTTTTGATAAAGTAATGAGTATTATTAACAAAATGGTGCAAAGAGCACCAATACAAAAAGGCCGGCGGCCCCTGTACGCAGGCTGTATACAAAAATGCTAAAGAGTTGGACTACCCAAACATTCAACAAGGCAAACAAAAATACGTCGTGTCACCTCAAGCAAAATGAAAATCAACAATATGAGCTTTAAGACCTATCACGGAGTCTTCTATGTCATTAAAGACTCTGTTGTTACATTCTCTCCCCACGGTCCAAAAAATGGCATGAGGCACGAGCCTCCAGATGAGAGTTATCTAGAGAACTTCATCATGGAATCAACTAATATTTATTGACGAATACTACTTGCCTCCATCCCAAAGTAGAGGAGTTCTTCTCCACCTCTATTCATTTTCTGTCACATATCATAAATATTTTAGAAAAATATGAATTCAAAATCACAAATAAATAAATAAGCTAATATGAATATGTGGACACACATTCATGTTAACATAAAAATGTAACACTCAAATATGGATTTATAAAAATGTGTTCATAATTATGTAAATATGGGAATGTATACACACAATCAATTCTCCTTTTTTATTTGGATAAGTGGCGAAATATGAGTGGGAGGAGAGAAGAAGCTCCTCCACCCAAGGGTGGACGCAAGTATTTTCCTTTATTGAAATTACCTTCTAAAGTTGTTCTGAGCAAGATGAGAGTTATCATGGAGAACTTCATTTGAAGCAGGGACCTTAATGTCAACGATATGGACAATATATCATCATATCGCCCCCCATCAAAACGATGTATTGTTGTAGTATTAGAAAATTTTGAAAAAAAATGAATATCGAACAATATTGTCGATATATCGCGATATATCATTTTGTTCTTTTATCGCCTGATTTCTTTGGTTTGTTGTCAAAAATTCATCAATATAGAAGATATCGACACTGCCATCCCTTATCGTCTGCTTTTTCTTTCTGTTTTTTTCTCTACTGCTGTATAAAGATTGCATTCCTACATGGAGCAAGTTGCTTTGTCTAGCCTTTCACATGAACAATTAGACTACTTCAGTCAGCATTAAATGAAAGCATGACTTTTTGACTTTTTTTAATTCCTACTAACCTTTTAACCATCAATTATTTGACCATTTCTTCATTGTTTTGACTATCTTTTTGAAGTAAGTACTTTTATTTAATTTTAAAGTACTATTATTTAACTTTAAAAATGAGATGCTGCCACTTTTGCCTTCCACAATTTGATAATGCATATAAATATATAATGAAATTTTCAGTCATATGCTTATGCTATTCTAAGTTTGGTTTCACACTATCACATGCACTCACTAGCGTATAAAAGAATACAAGCTACTCTCTTCTTTTCAACAATAATTTTATTTACTTTATAGAAAAAAAGAATGGATAAATTTTCATTAGTTTATATGATTTATTTTCTCAGCACAATACACTTTATATGTCCAACACAACACATTTATATTATACATATTTAAATTACAATATTTTGATGCTAGATTGTGTATTAGAATCCAAATCATTGTTTTCCAGAGTTTCAATAAAAATATTCGTGTTTAACTTATAATATTCACCATATCTTTAAAACAATATCGATATTGTTGATATATTCAACGATAAATCCGATATATCCATATTTTTGGATTCTCGATATATTCATCAATATTGATATTAAAGTCTTTGCCACTAAGTATAGAGTAACAGACGTACCAAAGAGAATCAATTGTTGACAAAAGACAAATTTGTTGGACTTGGTGATGGAAAATAGAATTTTTAAAGAGAACCTTACCTGGGGGTGTATAGTTGGAGAAGCTCGTGCGTAGCAGTCGATTCCTGCCATTTCCCGCACGGTCTATCTCTTCCCTGTTCCTTTAGGAGGATTAAGGGAGGATGGTGGTTAATGGAGTTTAGCTCCTCTGCAACAGGAGTTTTCACTGATGTAGCAACAACTTGCCATGTCACTAAATTCGATAAAAAAAAAAGGATTTATTTTTAATATTAAAAGCACTTTTTGATTTATTTATTTTTATAAAAGGATTTATTTTTAATATTAAACATGTTATGACATATATAAGAATATCTTATCTTCCTGCAAATGTTATTTTCAAAAACTATTATTAAATTACCTTTTGAAGTAAATCACTTTTGTCTAAAAGGCAATTTGAATAACTCACCAAAAATTATTAAAATGACTTTTACTTCCAAAAGGAACTTTTAGGACCTCCAAAAAAATGTCCCAAACACCCCATTGTGGGGGTTAATATGATTATGACTAAAATGATCAATTCTTTATAGGTTCGGAATTGCATATTGATAACTACAAAATATAATGGAAAAGTCACACTCTAATCTATTCCCCGTGAGCATTATAAGGAGAGAAGAGTGTAGAAGATTACCAAAATATATTTTTGATAGGAGATTACCAAAATATTTAAAAACACCAATTACTATCAATTATCAAAGAATGACAACTCACTTTTACAAAAATTTCTTAGATCTTACTCAACTCACTTGTAATGTGTGTATTACTGTATATTCAAATAATAATAAAAAAGTAACACATGCATTAAGTGAATATTTTAATAATTTGACTATATTTTATATTAGAGGGAGGCAATTGCCACCACATAAAGTACTTTAAACCCTTTTAGTTTATATCTTTTAAAGTCTTATGAAAAATATAAAAATTTTTACGAAAACTAACCGCATTGTTTATATGAACAACTTTATAGAAGAAAGTTTTTCTGAAATTTATCGTTTAAACAAACATTTTAGATATTTACAATCTCTATTTCATTTTTCATGAAAGAATTGCCAAAATACCTACTTAAGTGACAGATTTTGAAAAAAATTTATTCTATAGAATTGTCTAGAATAATGTTTTCTAGTAAATTAGGTAACTAGTTTTTATTAAAAACTTTTCATATTTTTTTTAAAATTTTAAAAAATATAAATTAAATAAAAATTTAGAATATTTTATATGGTGACAATAATATAACTTAACCCTTTATGTTATATTGTCTAAGATTTTTGTTTAAATGATGTGATAGTTGGAATAAGGAATAAAATTGTCATAAAAGAAGCCATTGGGACAAGAACATTTACGGCAAAAATTACGACAATTTAGCTATTATTGTTCCGAGATATTATTCCGGGAATCCAGGGGAATCCAGTCCCCCCTGGATTCCCAACCTTTGCACTAGCAATCCCCTTGTAAATTCTAATCAGCTCACCCCACTCCACTCCAATCCGATCCCCTCCACCATCATCACCACCACCATGGGGCGCCATCCTCTACCCGTCCTCTCAAAATCATCGCCGGTGCCGACTCCTTCGGCTGCACCCTCAAAGACACCCTCGCCTCCCACCTTCGCTCCCTCAACATCGACGTCGAAGATCTCGGCACCTTCTCCTACTACTCCATCGCCGCCGAGTCAGCTCCTCCTCCACCACCCCCACCACTCCCACCACCGAAACTTGCGGCCTCGTCCCCTGCCGTACCGGTGTCGGCGTCGGAATATTCGCCAACAAATTCCCCGGTGGCTTTGCCGCCACCTGCCTCAACTCCGGCGAAGCCCAGAACGCCCGGTCCATCAACAACTCCAACGTCCTCGCCGTCTCCGGTATGTCTACATCGCCTGAATCGGCCATCGAAATTCTCAACACCTGGCTCAATACCCCCTTCAAATCCCCTTGTCCCGCCTCCTAATTCAAACCTTGGCCCGAAGAAATCGAGTCTTTCCTCGACAATTCAGTCCCTGAAATGTCGAAAATCGGACCTGAATCGTCAAAAGACCCAAAACCCTCTGATTCATGGGCTCTATGTTGTATAACAAAGAACAGAGAATTTGAAACAATCGAGATTATCCCAGGTGGGTCGATGAAGATAGTGAGGGAGCCATAGTGAGGTTTAAGGCGGGTAGTGTGGAGCCAGCGCATCACCATGCGTTCGGCCACGATTTGGTGGTGTTGAAAGGGAGTAAAAGAGTGTGGAATTTGAGTTAGAGTGAGAAATACGATCTGGGTGTCGGTGATTACTTGATTACGCCGGCGGGGGATGTGCATAGAGTGAAGTATTTTGAGGATACAGAGTTTTTCATTACGTGGGATGGGCAATGGGATCTGTGTTTTGATGAAGATTTTGATGCTGCTAAGGATGCTGTTGAGAAGGAATCAAATGTGAAACAAAAACCGAGTCCTTGTGATGAATGAGTTGTCCTTGAATATAAATGTAAGTGGTGTGTTTGATGTTTTCGCGACGTCGAAGTTGTACTACTCTGCTTATGCTGCGTGGATTAGCTGCTGTTTTTAATGTAATACGTTGCTATTATAGTATTATGTCATTATTATGGTAAGTTGTTTAGCTTCTAAGCATGCTTTTATAATGTGAATAAGCACGTGTTTGCTAAATTTGTTTTTGAATTTGCTATTGAGAAGGAATGGGCCAGTGGGTCTTTATGAAAAATTAAGTATTTGTCATGAATCGACCTGTCCTTCTATATTGTAAGTGGTGTATTCAATGTTTTTGTGGTGTTGATGCAGTGCTGATGCTGATGTTGATGCTGATGCTGTTCAGTTAAAGAATGTTCTACCTAACAGCAGCTGCTGTTCTCTGTTCTCCGTTCTCTGATTTTTATCGGATTGCAGCTGCCAAACATGTCTAACTTCAACCGGTTATGAACCATAACTATTTCTATGAATAAACGGGATTATCTCAATCAGTCGAATGTGATTATCTGAATCAAATATCCAATCAGTTTGGCATCTGCAAGGCTATGAACCAAATTTCTCAGTCAGTCGGTCGAACGTGATTGTCTGAACCAAAATCTCACATATAACTTAAAATCGCCTCCCCCTTTTCACATGCAAGGCTATGAACCATACACCAAAAGTCTATGTGAAAAAAAGTGCAGTTGAAAGACATGAACGATTGAGGGAGATAATTCCAACAGTATTTTACTATTTTCTAGTGAAACGTTGATCATTTGAGTATTCACCAACACCTAACTGCTGTTCTACCCACCTAGCTGCTGCTAGGTAGAATATTCTTTAACGACTCTTTTGTGGAACTCCCCATATGCCTCGAGTAGCCATTTTTGTCTTCTTTGTGATCACAAAAAATATCCAAGCAGCATATGCTTCTGTTATTCCCCAATCCTCAAGACTCCTAGCAAAAATCGAGCAAGTGAAGGCAGTTTCTAAGCTATAACCACTAACCAGAGAGAGAGCACCAAATCATCATGCCCCAACACAATTAGTTCTCAGAAAACCCATATTATGAAATTGCCAATCCCGCCAACACCCCCCCCCCCCCCCCCCCCCCCCCCCCCCCCAAAAAAAAACAACCCCATCCCACACACAAATAAAAAAGACCTTACTCATCAGTTCATAGAGACCAACTGTATATCAAAAAGTGAAAACCAACAAGCCAATAAACATGAATTCATATTCCCCAATTCCCACAGTTAACCATTCTGAAATATCAAGCACCTTATAAAACAGCTATAACCCAATGAAATTTAATCATGAACTCAATTAGGAGGCCGTAAACCCTTCAGAAATGATCAAATAACTTGATGTTTCATCTCACAAGTTTCATTTTTCAGGTTATGACTTTCTCATCTGAGAAATATTCTGTAATTCGGTGGAAGCATAGGTGTTTACAGATCACAAAAAGCTGTTGGAAGAATAAAACAAGAAATACTTGATTCCTCAAGAACAGAAAAAATATGTGTTTGTTCTATATTCCTGTGCTCAGTTAACACTGAAAGCTGAAATGTTGTTGAACTTGTTAGGAAAGGTTGTCTCAGATAATTGATTTAATTAGTTACTCATGTTCTTATCCATGAAATCCTCACTTCCCCTTGTCATTCCTCTTCCTCTCATTGCATGCCTTCAAAGCTTGAACTTCTGTTAGAATTTTGAACAAAACAATAGATAAAGAACGTCAACAATTAAAATAAAATAAATTAAAAAAAACTGAAATGTGAGCCAAAAAAAAACCTCGGTTTCTGAGTGGGTTTTTTATGCCAACATATTAGGGCTGTAAATGAGCCCAGTCAGGTTGTGTATTAAGATTTGTAGGAGATCAAAAAAATTATTGAAATCAGTTTGTTTATCTCCCAAACGATCTCCAAGGAGCCTATGAAGCTAATCCCAAGCAGAGCTCGAGTAATTTAGTTGTTTAAAATATTAATGAGCCTGTGGAGTTGAATAATGTTCTACTCGAGCTTGGTTCAATAAGTTAACAAGCTAAAAAATAAACTTGAATTTGCCTTATTTATCTTACAAACAACCTCGATGAATTTGCCTCATTTACAGCCCTACCGATATTGATGATAATAAGAAAAGGTTTAATTTGCAATCCAAAAACTATTTTCTGTTTTTGAAAACAAAAAACAAAACAAAACAAACTGGCAATGGAGAAACGCATTTGGCAGGCAGTTTTCGAAATCGATTTCCGAAGAATTCCCACATATTCAAGTACCCGAGCCTTTTAAACCGAAAATAGCCCAAAAACAACAACTTCCCAAAACATTTCATCGTTTTTATTTTCGAAAACGAAAACAAATTTCAGAAATCGTTTTCAAGTCACAAGCCAAACAAAAATAGCTAACGTTAGAGAAAGACCTAAAGGACCCAAATGCATAGCCAAAAGATTTCTTCGAAAAAAAATGGGAAAATGGAAGAGTAAAAACATACCCAACTGGCAAGACTTCCAATTCCTGTTGGTTTTAACAAGACAATCCTGCAAAATGTCGACATGGGTCTCTGGGTTTAGGGTTTTAGATAAGAGAATCACAAGAATATAGTGCATATATATATACATATTGGGAGAAATACCTGTAAGGACAAGTAGATAGAAGAGCATTCTCTGAGCTGCTTCACGTTCTCATCGTCATCGTCTGCATCGCTCTGATGAAGAGGCTGTTGCTGCTGCTGCTGTTGTTGTGGCGGTTGAACCGGAGGTTGGGGGTTTTTCGTCTTGGTTCGGTGGCGGGTCCATTACTTCTTGGGAATCGGTAGCTTTTTCTAGGCTAGTTGGCTCTTCTTTCCTTTATTCGGACTCGAGGCTCGGGTCATGGCCTGTATTGAAGTGGATGGACCATCAGACCTCAACTTAGGAAATTTGTTCCACTATGATGAACTTTTATTTTATTTTATTTTATTTTTGTGTTTGTATTTATATGGAAAGTGAAAATGATGCATGAAATTGCATTTATGCAAAAATTTAAAAAAAAATTAAAATGAAGAGTTGTTTTTGTATTTTTATTTTTAGATTTTGTTCAAGACATAGGAAGAATTTTAAATTAATACAAATCTCAAAATTGAATTAATCTTCTTAAACTATGTCTTCCTCACACTTTCAATGCTCAAATCCTCTAATTTGACTGTTGTAACTCAAAGATTAATCCACATAACTACAAATGAATTTCAATAAACCATTGGAAATTACAACAATTCACAAGGGCGTGTGTAAATTTCCAACTCGAGAAAGTTTCTTTTATTGTTTTTTAAAAATAATTTCACAAACATAGAAATAGAAACATAAATACATTTATATACAATAAAAGCTATGGATATTAAGGTCTTTTTATAATCAATGCCTTCACAATCTTTTGATTCGGTTCATGCTCTATTTAGAGATAATGGATTATATTTGTAAATACATGCTTACATATCCTAATGATTCTTAATTGTGTTAATTGATCCTTTTCATTTTTTCATTTTATGTTTTTAAGTTTTTTTATGGTTGGACTTAACAATGTGGATGTAATTTTGGTCACTACATGTGCTAAGTGATATAATCATGAAAGGGTACACAATAATTTTATAGTGTATTGAAGCTAGAGGGTCATATCATGTCCCTAGGTGACTAGGTATTTGTGTTATCACAAAGAACTGAAACATTTAACTAGCAAAATTTTTCTAATAATTAAAAAAAAAAATGTGTATATATATAGGATTATATTTATTTCCCTAAACTATTAGCATGTGTATACGTGTGGACATATACACCTTTTCTTTTCTCTTTTTTTTTTTTTTTTTTTGGGAGGGGGGGGGGGGTGTTGTGGGGGACTAGGAAGACACACTTAACATTCACCGCGCATAGCACATGTTGTGCACACAAAAAAATTATGAGAAGCAATAAATAAATAAAAAAAGGCCTAATAAATTGTTTATTGGGCATAAACCCTAGTCTATCATTAATATATATATTTTAACAAATAGAAAAATTGTTGCCATAATTTTTTAATTTATATATGCATTAGTGCTATTAAATTCACTCTCACTTAGTTAATTGAAAGTTTGAAACAGTGAACTAATAATGTCTAACTGTGGTCCGAGTTACATAATACAACCATAATTTATACATATAATATTTGTATAAAAATACTTAGACCGGTTAAGACTTGGATGTAGTATGAATCAAATTAGGAACTTGTCATAAAGAATCAATCTTTTTTTTTCTTTTTTTTTTTTTTTTTTTTTTTTTTTTTTTTTTTTTTTGTGCTTAGAAAGCAAGAAAACAATCTAACAAAAGGCTACCATAAGTTATCTGAGATTATGAAACTTTTCGTACTTAACTATTTGCACATTAGGTTGATTAGGCCAATCGGTGATTGAATTGGTACTCAATCACCTAAACGAGTTGATGACCAATCCGATTTTAATAACTAAGATGTATACATTATTACGTATGAACGCAAATTTTCCTCTCTTTCTCTTTTCTCCTCCCCATTTTCCACATGAGTAAAAAATTACGGTGTAAAATTGTATATGAATCTTTTCTCCTCCCCATTATTATGTACGAATCATTTCCTGCTTGAAATAATTATGGTGTAAAATTGTCTTCAATGATCTTATCCAAAACAGAAGGAAAAAAGAAAAAGAAAAAAAAGGAAGGTTGTCTTCGCTACTTTAGATGCTTTAGATGTAGGAAGTTGACCATATATTGACGACATTATGATCAAACAAGTATGGTTAATCATTAATGTAATTAATTATGATCATGGTTGGCAAGGTGTTTACTGACATTGCTTGTAAGATATTAGTTTTGTCAAAAGTCTAGATACCCTTAACCATTAGAGAAAAAAAAAAACCAAAATTTTATTTATATAGCATCAAGTTAGTAGCTCGGACACCTCGTTGTTTGACAAAAAATAAAAATAAAAATAAAAATAAAAATAAATAAATAAATAAATGGTACAACACATTGAGTCATTGACACAAACAGGGCAAAAGCCAGAGCAACACCCCCAAAACAAGAAAAAGAAAAAGAAAAATCGAGAAAAGTGACAGTTGGTCCCCCACCCCACACAGCAGCCCATAACAACATTAGGCTTCTATCGATAAATCAAGTATGGCCTACGATTCCCAGCAGAAATAAAGACCCTGAAGTGCAGACTTGATTATGTAAGACAGACTCTGCATAGGCCCAAGCTAAATGCTCTGGCGTAGCTGTGGTCATTTAATTGAAAGTCAAGTACAATCAAACACAACCCAGTCAAGCAGAGGATCCAAATCCCAAATCCGGTCCTATCTAATAGGATCACCTCAGCCCAAACAGTCAGGGACCTCTTAACCCTACACAATTTTATCCCCGTATGCTAGTCTATTGGGCTCCTTAATCTAATTAATTCCGGATATCCAAGTAGGCCCGAGTGGTCAATGGCCCTCCGGTCGAATGGTATGTCCCATCTTAATTGGGGTGTTGGGTTTGGGGAGGTTTTATTTTATTTTCCATGTGGATGTGTATGTTTTCTTATCGTTTGACTTGGAAAAAATGAAAAGGAAAAAAAGGTAAGCAAGCCCATGTGGCTTTTTAGAAAGGATTGCTAAAACGGTCTACATCAAATGTGGAAGTTACCACCTCATGAAAAATGAAGATGAAGAACTACTTATTGATTTATTAAAAGAAGTCATACTCGAGCCTATATAAAAAATGATGATCATGTGCAAGTTATGTGATTATCTTTGATGCAATAAGCAATAAATGGTCCCTGCAATTTAATAGTTTTAGAGCTGCTACAACATTGAATGTTCACTAAATTAGACCTCTCAGATCTATATCTTTATGGCATGGCGTCAAGTACAACCAAACACGACCTAGTCAAGCAGAGGATCCAAATTTTCTCCCAGATACAGACAGTCATGATCCTCTTTAATCTTTATCCCATGCGGCACAATTTTATCCCAGTATGGCAGTTTATTGGGCTCCTAAATCTAATCCCAGTTACCAAGTGGGCCCCAGTGGCCTTTTAGAAAGGATTGTTAAAACTTGAAACAGTCATGATCTTGTATAAAATAAAAAGTGATTGACCATGTGCTAAGTCATGTGAATAAATATTTGATGTGCACTAATAGACGATAGGTAAATTTATTAGTTGGAGGTGTTGTCTGATCACTAATTTAATTAAATCTTCGATTTATACCTTTATTTATTTTCTCTAAGGCTCTATTTGGTTTGCGAATTTTATCAAGGAAAAAAAAAAAAAATATATATATATATATATATATATATATATATATATATATATATATAAAAGGAATTGTATTTTTCTTTATTTGGTTGCAATGGAAAATTAGAAGAAAAAGAATAATTAGAATAATTTACCTTAATATGATTTTATTTTTTTCTTTCTATTATATTACAGAAACTTGTCCAATGGTGCCTTAATTATCAATTTTAATCATAATACAAAGTTGAGTGTTTTTTTTTGTTCTTTTTTTCTATATAAAAAAGAGAGGAAGAAATCCACCATACGACTCATATATATGTAAGTCATATAACATATATATATATATATATATACTAGGTATAGCACACGTGCGTTGCACGTGAAAATTTTTAAATAATATTAATTATACAAAATAATAAATACATAAAGATTTTATATTTTTTTTGTAAAAGATAAAGTTTAAAATTCGAAAGTACAATGAAAGATTAAAAACTCTTTAGATGTATATTCAGAATTTCTTTTTCTTCATAAAACGGAATATTTAAAAATTTTATATTCATATATATTATCATGCAACTTGATAGTTGTTCTAAAAAAAGAATTTGAATAAAAATCTAATTTTAATTTGTTAAGAGTTTGAATTAAAATCTAACTTTCATTTGTTACCAAATGATAAGAATGTTTATTATGTGTTTCAATTAAAGGAAAGGTAGATATGTCTTTTTTTTCTTTTTCTTTTTTTTTTTAAAGTAAGGGCATATTGGTCGTTCAAAAGTTTTTCTAAGATTCAACTTTTTATAGGTAGTATAGATTTGCAGAACAAAACTTACAAGAGAAGAGAGAAGTCACCGTTAACCAGAGAAGGGAGAAGTCGCTGTTAATAGAAAAAGTGGAGATTGAAACTATTCTTGATGTATAAAGTAGAATTTACAATCCAGCTATTTATTTATTATATAGGAATTATAATTTCTGTTTCCTTTGAATTCCTATTTGTGTTTTATATATTAAGGTATGTGTTTTAGAATATATTAAAGTATGTGTTCCGGCTGTTGTTTTAGAATTATAGTTTTCGTTTCTTTGGAATTCCTATTTGTGTTTTATCTATACTACCTATAAAAAAATGAATGTAAGAAAAACTTTTGATTGACTAATATACCCTTATTTTAATTTTTAAATACACAACTACCCACCCTTCTGCATATATAGGAAATATAGTAATATGGAAACTATAATTCTAAAACACATACCTTAATATATTCTAAAACACATACCTTAATATATAAAACACAAATAGGAATTCAAAGTAAACCCTAAATCAAATACTCCATTTAATACTATACATATAATCCTAAAGCACAAATATAGTAATATGGAAACTATAATTCTAAAACACATACCTTAATATATAAAATACAAATAGGAATTCAAAGGAAACCCTAAATCAAATACTTCATTTAATACTATACATATAATCCTAAAGCACATTGACTTCGTATCTCCCTCTTCCTCTAATTCTCTAGCAAACGAGAATAGCCTGTGAGGCACACCTACTTCCCAGCGCAGTCATGTGAGCGCAAGCGGGAGTCGCCACCCAATTTAGCTTTGGGAACTGTGTTTTTTGGTCAAATTCGAGGTCCAGAGATTCAAGTCCGGAGCCAGGGTACATTATTGGGAAGGTATTAGGCACCCAAAAATGCCCGGTCGAAACCGGCCTCCGTGAATAATTGTTGGCTTTAATTAATCAAGGTATTTAATCAAATTCAACCCTAAGCATGCGAAAATGCAACAATATGCCAAGCACGCGAATGATTATGCAAATAAGAAAATGATCAAGTGGAGAAATGGTTAGTAGCACATGGCATGGCAGAATATACAACAGATAATAACTCACGGAAAGCAAAAATAAATAAACAGATAAAAGAGTGCCTAAACTACAATGCGTACGCACCACGTGTTGGTGCGTGCGCACCATAGGGTGGTGCGTGCGCACCAAGTGGATTCAAAATGGCCATTTGAAGCAAACGAATTTTTTCTGTCAGAGCACAGGGTGCGTACGCACCATGTAGTGGTGCGTACGCATCAGCAAGACAATTTCTCTACATTCTCCACTAACATGCATTTTATAAATAAAATATTAACACCACTAATATTAATTTAATCTACAAAAATCTCAATCAGCATACACTAATATTAAACAATCATTAAAATATACCAAAAATATTAACACTAACATTAAATATTCTAACCACACTTAATAAAATAACCTAACTAATATTATAATGATATAATCTAATCCATTTTAATCAAAACCGGAATAAATTATAATAAACAATATAACCCACACGTACTCACATTAAACCCATGAATATAGTATTAAAACTAAATACTCTAACATCAACTAATGACTGGTAATAAACAAAACAAATCTCTACCAGGAGAAGTGGTGCGTACGCATCACGAAGTGGTGCGTACGCATCACGAAGTGGTGCGTACGTACCAACTTAGCTCAAATGATGAACGGTCAAAAAGTTGGTCAAACCGTGGTCAAAATGACCAACCAAAGGTCCCACATGATAGGTCTCAACAAGACGAGTCCACCTGTCAAATTTGGAGTCAATCGGGCCAACCTAAGGTCTTCAAATGCTAGGGAACACAGTACCTGTGGGTGAGTACGCCCACACTGGATCACTGTCCACTTCACCTTCAACCTCAGAACGGGTTGAAGCTGAAAAATGCAGTAGTAAGCTTTGTCCCGTGCTAGCTTCTCCCTAACTTATCTTACTCATTTCTTAACCAAATTTAATGATTCAAAAACCAAATTGAAGCTCTTGCAGCGCACTACAAGCGCGCATGAATCGTTCATCCAAAAACTTGCAGAATCATGATTATTTTTTGGGTCAAAGTCTTGAGTTTATAACCCGGAAACCCGTCAATTCAAGAACTCATGTCACGGCTATTTTCCTTCAAATCTAACATTACCAATGATTTTCCTGACCTTAACAGTGTAACATGGCATCATTATATTAAACAATAACTCATAGAAACAAATATGCAGTATAAATTTACAGTGCATATATATATATGTGTGTCTGTGATACGTACCCCTCAGGTTTGAATGCTTCCAATATCAACGCAGCAATTCCCTTCTCGCGGCTTTGGATTACAACATTCAACACTCTTTTCTCTCTTCTGGTTTTCTGGTGTTTTGGTGGGTATTTGGTTTCTCTCACTCTCTCTTTCTGGCCGTTCTCTCTTCAGCCTCTATTCAAAAAAAAGGAAATAGCTCTATCTCTAAAAAAGGACCCCCCTCTTCGATCCCTTCTCCAGTCCCATCAGTAGAGTATAAATAGGGCTCAATTAGGTTTTGAAAACATCCCCCTGACTGGCCCATCCCCTACCCATGCGGGGAACACCCGTGGGAATCTCCCCACTCCCCCCCCATACTCTCCCCCATGCTCTCATGTTTAGTGGGAGACAGATCTGAAGATGCCTGAAAAAGACATAGGGTGCGTACGCATGGCAAAATGGTGCGTACGCACCACCCATTGGTGCGTACGCATGACATGTACAAAGACAGTATTTTCCTGTTGTAATCTTGGCTACTCGTCGGGAATTGCTTTGTCATTATCTCAAAACATACAATAAACCTCATCATTGGGTTTCCAAAATACGTGATTTCAAATTAATTAGGTGGTACAAAATGGGGTGTCTACAGTTGCCCCTCTTTCGATTTCACTCGCTCCTTCGAGTGGTGTCGAAAGATTCCATAGACCCAATCATTTTGACCGCCTAACAACTCAAAATCAAATGTAACCATGCATGGGGTCGAATTAGGGATCACCTAACTACCTACGTACCCTTTTGTAAGGGATCAGACCCGCCGTAGTTCATGCATATGTGAGAATCCGACCTCGTTTGGGCTATAACGAGGATGGTAACAGGTATAAATCAATGGATGACAGTTATCTTGAAGAATAAAGCAAACCCCAGAGCGGGTTAAAAGGATACATTGGGCCCCAGGGTGGGCGTAGATTTAGTCATATCGGACCTCGGATTAGGTGCGATTTCCTTCGTATCGGACCTCAGATTAGGTACGATTTCATTCGTATCGGACCTCAGATTAGGTACGATTTCATTCGTATCGGACCTCAGATTAGGTACGATTTCATTCGTATCGGACCTCAGATTAGGTACGATTTTATTCGTATTGGACCTCGGATTAGGTACGATTTCCTTCCTTTCAGACCTTAGATTAGGTACCATTTCCTTCATTTCGGACCTCAGATTAGGTTTCGGACCTCAGATTAGGTGCGATTTCAGTCGTATCGGACCCCAGATTAGGTACGATTTCATTCGTATCGGACCTCAGATTAGGTACGATTTCATTCCTATCGAACCTCAGATTAGGTACGATTTCATTCCTATCGAACCTCAGATTAGGTACGATTTCATTCCTATCGGACCTCAGATTAGGTGCGATTTCAGTCGTATCGGACCTCAGATTAGGTGCGATTCCATTCCTGTCGGACCTCAGATTAGGTGCAATTTTATTCGTATCGGGTTTGTCACACGGCGACGCGATTTGAGGAATACGTGGGGAAGGTCTGATGTGTACGCATGAATAACTGGTGCGTACGCACCCATATTTAGTGCGTACGCATTAGATGCAATTCTGCCAAAAATATTTACCGAGACGGCACCGTTTCTTTTAAGGGGTGTTTCAAATTCTGAAACGACCTCTTCTTCTCCGGCGACGCTTCCCATTACCCCGAAAATCACTCCCCACTCCTCCATAACTCCCTCTCCCACTCACTCCTATTTCATAAAAAACTTGTTCTTATTCTCTTGCAAACCCATTCCCAACCCACTGTTCTCCTTCCTCTGTCTCTCATTCTTCCCATTCTTTTCTTCTTACTTTCTCTCTGCAACTTCCCGCCGGCAAACATGCCTCCCAAGAACAAACGGTTTCGCGGCGATGATGAAGGGTTCACCATCAACCGTTGGGATCCACGGCTCAACCCGCAGCAAATCCCCGACATCACCTTCAGGCCACAGGAGCATCTCTCCCACATTGCATGGCAACAAAGAGTAAGTCTTGAAACCCATTCCTCCATTGTTGAATATGCATGCCTTCAAAGATCTGATTTTTATCTCTCACCGTCCATAAAAATGTGAACTTTATCCTCAAATGATCATAGTATGTCTGTATATATCATAAAAACTGGAGAAAACTTGTGAAATCTGAGTTTGGAGGTTGAGGGGGTTCACGGTCCCGAGGTTGAAGACGAACCAGGGTCCTGAGTGCGTACGCATAAGTCCCACATGCGTACGCATAAGCCCCACATGCGTACGCATTGAGGTATAGTGCGTACGCACCTCGAATTAATGTAACAAATAAAAATAAAACAGAAATCTGATGGACTTAAGCACCGATGCGTACGCACTGCCTTGCCTATTCGTACGCAGTCTCCTCCTATGCGTACGCACTGTGACCAATGCGTACGCACCATAGGTCATGCGTACGCACCGAACTTGTGTTTGATAGAATTGATCTGAACCTGTACTTACCTGTATCTGTACTTACCTGGGTTCTCCTTCTTTCCAGATTCCAAAGAAGAAAAGTGGACGTGGCAGTCTGGAGAGTTTGACCACTTGGTGGGACCGGTTGACCCCCGATACTCAGCAGTTGGTGTCGGATGTCGGGTTTGGGACCGTGGCTGCAGTGACGATTCATCGGGCTACCAGCAACACCTTGGTTTTCTGCCTGGCAGAGAGATGGTGGGATACCACCCATACCCTCCATTTAGCGGGTAGGGAGTGGACTCTCACCCCTTATGACTTCCACCGTCTGACAGGTCTTCGGATGAGGGGGAGGTCCTTCACTTTTGAGCTGACTGAAGATCAGAGGAAGGCGTTGACCCAGCGTTTGTTGGGTATGCCTTGCCCCAATGCCACCATGAAGTATCCAGCCTTGTACAATGAGTTTCTTGGGAGGGGGCAGGACTCTGTGGAGGAGCGTGTTATCATGGCTCGGGCTTTCATCCTCTACCTTATAGGGGCTTTTCTAGTCCCTAATGCTGCGCAGACTTTTGAGCCAGGTTGGCTTTTAGCATTGGAGGACCTTGAGGCTGCATATGAGTATGGATTGGGGTCGGCTGTCTTGGCACACCTTTATGCCACCACGGATGCCCTTAGTCGGGTAAAATCCGACTCTTTGACAGGCTGCTGGAGGCTTTGGGCGGTAAGTAACCGTATATGGGTTCCATTCTCTTCTATTTTCATGCTTTGCTCTCTACTCAAGATGTTTATTGATTCTCTTTGTTTGTCTTGCAGCTATGGGCCCAGGAGTATATTGACTTGAGACCTCTGGGCGACCAGGAGGACTTGTCCCACATTGGAGTCCGAGAGTTCCTAGACAGGCTTGAGCGTGTATGGGTCCACTTTTTGCTTTCTATTGTTCTCTTTCCCCTTTTTTGTTTCCTTTTGGCTGATCATGTCCTGACAATAGGTGAATCCCCGCCCTTGGGTTAGTCGAGCCGAGGTTGGTCCCCCAGAGTGGGAGGAGGACGCGCACGCCATGGCTGAGGTGTCCTGTTTGCTGTCCTATCCCCGTGCCCGGGCCTTTTACTTTGCCGAAAGGGTCGTGCCCCAGCTGACTACAGATCTTGAGTTGTGTGCCCGAGTCCCCTATGATCCTCCTGCCTTCTCCTTGGTGCCCTATCAGATGGGTGAGCTAGATTTGGATGAGTGGCGAGGTGGCATTCATTACATTTCTCGTCTGCTGAGCCTAGAGCATGACTATGCCACCTTTGCCAGGGAGCGCCTCATGCCCCGCTTCATTGGTCACCAGGTATCCATTCTGTTCCATTCTTGTCACTGTTTTGCTTTCCATAAGCTTGCCCCTGTCATTGCACTTTTTTCATACCCAGGTTCCTGATGCGGGCATTCCTCCCGAGGGACTTCCTCCTGCATTCCCCTCGTGGTCGGTTCCTCTTTATGATGAGAAGGGCGAGGCGTATGAGGAGTCCATTGTCCCCGACCCGCGAGCGCATCCACTCCCTTTCCCTCCTGGCACGCGTCAGGTAGCATTTCTTCTTTCTCTTGACAGGTCCTGCAAAATAGTTAGTCTGAAATATGCATGCCCTAATCGCACTTTGATTTTTCAGCTTACCCTTGCGGAGATGGAGCTTGTATACCAGATGTTTGGTGGGCTCAAGCGGATGTTGACTGCTCATTCCGCGACAATCTTGCGCATGCGGGGAGGGCCGGCACCCGGAGGTGCAGCAGATGCGGGTGGAGGTGGTGATGATGGCGGACAAGGTGGTGGTGGGGCTGGTTCATCCAGCGGTCCGTCTTATCGCCCTAGGGGCTTTTAGACTCTATCTCTCTTTTCTTTGAACAATTTACAATTTCAATTTCGGGGTTATGTACTTAAACATTTGCACTTGGTTTTTATTTCAGTATGTGCTTTTCTTGCTTTGAATTGCTGTGTGCTGCCTGAAATTATTTTGAAGTTGCATTGATCTGCTTAGTGTAAATACTGATGAAACCAGGTGGCTCGATTGCTGAAACAGGGTGTTCTGACAGTGTAGGAAACACGTAATGCGTACGCACCCACCATTAATGCGTACGCACTTAGAATAAATGCGTACGTATCTCACACAGATGCGTACGCATAAATTGAAATTCTGCCCTTTTTAGGGCCCACAGCAGTCTCTCTTGTTTGTCTTTTTCCCAAAAGGGCATTTGCTGTACTTTTTCTTTATAAAGGCTTTCTCTTCATTACCCTAGCCGCCACTTGAACTCTACCAGCATCATCACTTCCTCCTCCTATTTTTCACTAATGGCGAACCTTTCTAACTGGCTCAAATCTTTGGATGGTCAATCTCGCAGGGAATTTAACTCCCAGTTTCAACTGTCTTCTTTGCTTGATTATTCCTAAGTGCGGGTTAACCAATACTTTCTCAAACTGGCTGCCGAGTTTTGGGATCCTTCTCGTCATGTGTTCCGCTTCAATAACACGGAAGTGTGTCCCACCATGGAGGAATTTGGGGCCATCCTTGGGCGTCCAGATTTCGACCATATATTACTACCATCCGTAGTACCGCTCAAAGCCGAGGGCCTAATTTCTTCTTTATTCGGTATTCCAAACAGGGTAGCTCGGGGATGGTTTTCAAATTCAAGGATAGACTTCCAACTTGTAGTTTCGCACTTCAGCCAACTTCCTCCTATAGTTACAGGTAATCAACTCCAACACCGTTTGAATGCCCTTTGCTTTTGTATCTTGGCATGTTACTTGTTTGTAGATGCCCCCGACTCCGCCGACGTGGCCCTATTGCAGATCCTTCCTTTATTGAGGGAATCCAATCCAAGCATGATGGTCTTAGCCGGAACTCTCAATGCTCTAGATAGGTTTGCGAGGGGTGAGGTCCCCTTTGTTGGTGGCAGTCCCTTGCTGTTGCAGGTAAATTCCCCTTCATTCCCGTCCATCCTTTCTTTTTCATTCTGCATGGCTGCTTTTTTGTTCATCAGTGCGTACGCATGTGGGTATGATGCGTACGCATGAAATCCTGATGCGTACGCATAAAGGGTTTGATCCACTTTTCCCAATTTTTCAGATTTGGTTATTCGAACGCTTGCAGCTTATAGTAGACCCCCACGTGAGCCCTTGGGCGTACCAACCACAACTTTATCACCGTCGGGCCTTGATTAAACCTTTTCCTAGCATCGAGGAGCTTCGCGGCATGCTTTCTAACATTTCCTGTCATGGTATTCGGTGGAACTGTCCTTGGTGGAGAATATCCGACATGACTATAGGTCTGATTTTTTCTCACAGCGTGATGCTGGCTGGCCTTCGGGAAGTGTCCTACTGTCCTGTGCTTCGCATCCAACGGCAATTCGGCAGGCCTCAAAGATCGCTGCTTAAAGAGCACATGGGATATGTCTGTCCACTCGGGGCCCGCCTTGTTGAGCGCATTCAAGGGGCATGGACCAACAGGATGCGGGTTTTATCTGTCGCTGCCCCTGAGCTGATTAGTCCCTCTGCTGCTTACTACGGCTGGCTCGCTTCTGACATTGGGGGATCGAAAGAGGATGAAGTTCATCGTAAACGAAAAAGACTGAATCAAGATGGTCATGATGGTAGTGGATGAGGGAATGATTTCTAACGCTGATGCGCCACTTGTTGATTATATTGCATTTCATGTCATTTCCATTTTAGTTCATAATAACCAGGCAAGATGTACTATTTGTTCCCATTTAATGGATGAAACTTATTTCAATTAACTTTGCATTGATTCAAATTCCTTCGTAATACAAGATAGGGTCTACATCATATATAGTATTTGCGCAAACGATCCAGATTGACAGGTTGCATAAACTCATTTCCCTCTTCGTCCATCAGCTTGACTGCTCCACCTGACAATATAGCCTTGATGATATACGGGCCTACCCAATTGGGCCTAAACTTGCCCCTAGGATCCGATACCCGAGTCAACATTTCCTTGAGAACTAGGTCTCCTTTCTTCAGATTTCTCGGCCTCACCTTTTTGTTAAAAGCCCTGGCAACCCTCCTTTGATACCCTTGTACATGGTACAGTGACTTAAGCCTTTTTTCGTCCAACAGTGCCAATTGTTCGTACCGGTCCCTTTTCCATTCAACTTCAGGGATTTGGCTTTCTACCATGACCCTTAATGATTGAACTTCTAATTCCACCGGTAAAACTGCTTCCATCCCGTATACCAACGCGTAAGGCGTTGCCCCAGTAGACGTCCTTACTGATGTTCGATATCCCCACAATGCTCCTGGCAACTTTTCTGCCCAATCCTTGTAAGTCTTTGCGGACTTTTCTAGGATATGCTTTATGTTCTTATTGGCTGCTTCTACTGCTCCGTTGGTCTGTGGTCTGTAAGGGGAGGACTTGTGATGCTTAATACTGTACTTCTCAAAAACACTTTGGACTTCCCCCTGAAAATGTGATCCATTATCTGAAATGACCTCGTGTGGTACCCCATACCTGTAGATAATGTGAGTTTCGATAAACTTGGCCACATGCTTGGCTTTCAATTCCGTGTAGGCTTTTGCTTCTACCCATTTCGTGAAGTAGTCGATGGCTACCAATATGTACTCGTGTCCACCCGTAGCCTTCGGGGTAATCTTACCCATAATATCTATGCCCCAGACAGAAAAAGGCCATGGTGATGTCAACTGGTGTAATTCGACCGGAGGTGTGCACTGCATGTTGGAATAGACCTGACACTGGTGGCATTTTCTCACATACTCCACACAATCCATTTCCATGGTAGTCCAGTAATATCCCAACCGAATCAGCTTTTTAGCTAGCATCCTCCCGTTCATGTGGGGTCCACAATCCCCTCCGTGTACTTCACTAACCAGTGTTTGGGCTGCTTCTTTATCGACACACAACAGATGAATGCCATTGGCTGACCTTTTGAACAGGTCTCCACTGCATAAAACATACTGTGTTGCTAACAACCTCAGTGCCCGCCGGTCCTTCCTAGTAGCTCCCTCAGGGTACACTTCTCGCTCCAGGAAGTTCAAAATATCGAAATACCAAGGTTTCCCATCGTCAAATTCCTCTTCTATGAACATAATGGTGGCTTCATGGGCAGGTCGAGAGCTTTGTTGTATGATCAAGGGTTGCAATTGGGCTTTTTCTGGGATGTGGATCAATGAGGCTAAAGTGGCTAGGGCATCGGCAAATTGATTTTGGGATCGGGGTAGAGGAGTGAAGGTTATTTTCTGGAACTTTAGAGCTAATTTCTCGAGGTAGCTTTGGTAGGGTTTCAGATGTTCTTCCTTGGTTTTCCAAATATTTTGAACTTGAGCGATCACTAATGCCGAATCTCCGTAGACCTCGACTTCTTCCACATTGAGGGCTAGCAACGCCTCTAATCCTGCAATACAGGCCTCATACTCGGTAGTGTTGTTTGAATTGTGGAAGTTGAGTTTAATTGACAAAGGTACATGCAGGTTGTCTGGTGTGATCAAGATAACTCCAACTCCATTCCCGTATTGATTCGATGCTCCGTCAAAATACATCCTCCACTTCCGTACACATTCAATGTTCAAGAGGTTTTCGTCGGGGAAGTCGTCGTCGAGGGCCTGTCCTGGGACTGAATGTTCGGCACAAAAATCGGCTACTGCTCCCCTTTAATTGCCTTCTGGGTGACATAAGTCAATTCAAATCCTGCGAGGAGGAATAACCAACGCGATAATCGCCCATTGAGTGTTTGTTTCTCGAACAGGTACTTGAGCGGATCCATGCGGCATATTATCCACACCTCATAATTTATCAGGATATGCTTCAACTTTTGAACAGCCCAGACTAGCGCGAAGCATGATTTCTCCACTGCAGTATACCTCACCTCGTACTCGTGCAACTTTTTGCTTAGGTAATATATGGCATGCTCACGTCCTTGGTCATCGTGCTGAGCCAACATGCTTCCTAAAGCCTCCTCAAATACTGATAGATACAACAACAGCGGCTTTCCAGGGCGTGGTGGGACTAGTATCGGTGGATTCAGCAAGTATTCCTTTATTACTTTGAAGGCTCGTTGACATTGATCGTTCCATTCCTTGGGTTCCCCTTTCTTTAGCAGTTTGAAAATAGGCTCACAGGTCGAAGTGAGTCCTGTTATAAATCTGCTGATGTATTGCAATCTCCCCAAGAAACCCCGAACCTCTTTCTCTGTCTTGGGCGGTGGCATCTCTACAATTGCCTTGATCTTAACAGGGTCGACCTCTATGCCTCTGTTTGTCACCATATGCCCTAATAGTTTCCCCGATGTTACTCCAAAGGTGCATTTCTGCGGGTTCAACCTCAGTTTATACTCCCTGATTCGCTCGAAGAACTTTTGAAGGTTGTCTAGATGACTCTCCCTGGTTTCTGACTTTACAATCATGTCATCGACGTACACTTCCACTTCTCGGTGCATCATATCATGTAACAAGGTGGTAGCCATTCTCTGGTAAGTGGCCCCGGCATTCTTTAACCCGAATGGCATAACTGTATAACAGTAAGTCCCCCATCCCGTGGTGAAGGTTGTCTTGGTCATATCTTCAGGTGCCATCTGAATTTGGTTGTATCCCGAGAATCCATCCATAAATAACATTAGCGCACTTCCCGCAGTGTTATCCACTAGGACATCAATATGTGGGAGGGGGAAGTCATCCTTCGGGCAAGCTTTGTTGAGGTCACGAAAATCCACACATACTCGGACTCGCCCATCTTTCTTTGGTACTGGCACTATGTTGGCGACCCAATCTGCTTGATCAACTGCCCGTATGAATCCCACCTCTAATAACTTCGAGACTTCTTCCTTTACTTTGATTGACCATTCAGGTTGCATTCTTCTCAACCGCTGCTTGACAGGCTTAGATCCTTCTTTGACGATGATGCGATGTTGCACTATCTCCGGATCTATGCCAGGCATGTCTGCGTATGACCAAGCAAATACATCTTGGAATTCCTGCAATAAGGTGCTAAGACTAGATCGTTCTTGCGTGGATAGTGTAGACCCAACTTGTATTTCCTTAGGATTTTCATTAGTGCCTAAGTTAATTAAAATAGTTTCACTTTTAATGGGTTCGAAATTTCTTTCTTGGTTGTCATTGATTATTTTGTTTAAATCAGGATCCTCAGACATTTGTGCAATATATTCCTCAAGAGACACGTCAACATAAGCAAAATCAGAATCCATTTCATTGGCAATAGGGGTGGTTACAGCAGTAGTGTTCTCGAGAAACTTAGGAACAGAGCTAGTGGTGAGTTTGTCCTTGGCTGGAGGGGATTTGTCATCCGCGTTGGAGTACGCGCGGATCTCAGCTCCTTTCTTCCAAACCCACAGGCTTGTGCCCCCATTTGCTTCAGTGATCAGCTTAGTCAGGTCTGTGACGGCCTCTTCTTCAGTCAGGACTAGTATATCTAAACCCTGCTCAGACAGCAGTAGACTCAGATTCCCCAGATTTTCAGCCCAGTCTACTTCTAGTATCTCTTTCCCTCGAGGCTTTCCTTTGGTGATGCCCAGCCTCAGTTTGGCGGCGAAGAAAACTTCCAGCCCTGGCACCCTTCTCTTGCTATATTTGTCAAACCACGGCTCGGGAAATCCGCAATAAGGGAAATCTTCCCCTTCCTTGACGAAATTCCCATTAAGGGTATTCTTGTTTTTTGGCAGTTCTTCCTCCTCGGCATAACCTATTCCCTTACGGTTTGTCTGCATGCGGAAATCCGGGAGTTCAGTGACTCCTTGACCTCTTTTTCCCATCCCCATACCTGGCATGTACCCCATCTTTTTCATGATGTGAGCTACCGTGTGTCTAATCCCCTCCCCGAAATCAGGGTGAACCTCTTCCATCCCTTCATCTTTTCTTTCCAGCATTTGAACCAGTTCGAAACCTCTCCACCCTGGATTTTCCTCTCCTGCTTTTATTCCCGATACTTGGCCCGTGATTTCTCCGTCGCCATGAATTATCAAGACACCTCCTTCCCATGGCAGCTTAATCTTTTGATGTACAGTGGACGGGACGGCTTCTAGTGGGTGCAGCCACGTTCTTCCCAAGAGCAAATTGTAATTGGCGGGTATGTCCATGACACAAAATTCAACAACGGATATAACAGGTCCCACCTTACAGCATGCTTGGAAGGTCCCTAATACTGGTCTAGAGCTATTGTCATACCCCCTTACTGTTATCGCAGATGGCGCCAAATCTTCATTGCCAAACCCTAACCTGGTTGCTGTGCGCATGGGGCATACATTCAAGGCTGATCCGTTGTCCACCAATACCACTGGGATTTTCAAGTCTTTGCATTCAACAGTAATATACAAAGGTTTTGCATGCTCCGATCCTTCAGCGGGGAGATCTTCCTTCGAAAAAGTTAAGATGACCTCGTCTGGAGACTCCCCCACCCTCATTAGGGAGAGGATCTGCTGAGGTGTAGTTTCAATTGGGACCTCTTGTTTCGCCAATGCATCTAACACTGCCTGTCTGTGTTTTCTTGAAGCCACTAGTAGCCCCCATAGACTGATGTTTGCCTGTGTTTTCTTGAGTTGCTTCAGAACCCTATCCTCTTCCTCTTCTTGCCCCAAGATCCGCATTCGCTGCCTTAGTTCTTCCCCATCCTCTTCTTGATTTACCTCTCTCCCTGGATGGTCGCCTTCTAGGTGAGAAGGTTTGAAATGTCTCCCTGCGCGGGTGAGGTGCATGGAGTCTTCGGTGTCATCTGCCTTAATCTCAGCCCAAATATCTTTTGTCGTCCCATCTCTTTCTTCGTCGCTGTCTTCCCATGGTGCACATACAGCTACTATCAAAGCCGACGGGTCGTAACCTTCACCTTCCGCAAGCATGTTTACATATGGCGGTGTTGCACTTTTGTAGTTGGGGAGAGGATTCTGATGTACGTTGGGCTTTTTCTCTTCCCCGGGGGGTGGTAGCTTGCCCGTGTCAATAAGATCTTGGATCTCGTGCCTTAGTCGGACACACTTGTCAGTCCGATGCCCGATGCGCTGGTGGAAATCACAGAACTCGTTTTGTTTCCAGAATGATGGAATAGGATTAGGCAATGGCCTTACTTCTAATGCTTGCAGATGTCCTCTTTTAATTAGGTTAACAAAGGCTTTGGAGAGAGGGACCCCCAAATCATGAAAAAAACCTCGGTTTCTTTTCAGCTTATTGCACGGCACTGACTGTGGCTTGCGTGGGCCCATTAGCCCGATTTGCCCCACTTGGAGCGCTGTTACTTGCCCCAAATACTCTTCTAGGCTTGCCCTCTATCTGCCCCTTGTGAATTGCATCTTCTATCCTTGTTCCACACTGGTACAACTGTTGAAAATCCATAACTGATGAAGTCAACATTTTATCGAAGTAGACCGGCGTCAAGTTCCTTAGTATCATGTTGACCTGGTCTATTTCAGCAGGACGGCTCACCATTTTTACTGCCTTTGTCCTCCAACGGCTTAGGAAGTCTGAAAAAGTCTCGTCTGGCTTCTGCCTTGTCATTTCCAAATCTCTCAATGTCACGTCTAACATGGTGTTGTAGTTGTATTTGTCCGTGAATTCTTGAGTCAATGCCTCCCAAGAATCAGTGATCTTCTTGTCCACTGCGTAATACCATTTGGAAGCGTCTCCTGATAGTGAGAGGGGGAAAGCGCACAAGACTTGATCCGAATTTAGCCCCCTCATTTTAGCTATGCTCAAGTATTGACGCAAGTGTTGCTTGGGGTCCCCGGTTCCATCAAATTTCTCATAATCTGCGATCTTGAATTTTTCCGGAAGCTGAGTCTTTGATTCAGAAGTGATCCCATCCATGGAGAACATGAAGCTGTCTAAGCCTTGTGACTTCCGCCAGGCGGTTTTCATTTGGTTCATCTGTTCTTTCATTTCTTGGTTTTCTGTTTCCAGTTTGTCCATCCTCGGATCTTTTCCCTTTGCCCTCACATCCCTCTTGGCTTGGTATTCTTCATAGTCTCCGTCATCCCATATGCCATCAGTGCCTCCGGTTCTTTGGATAACTACTCCTTCTCCTTCCTCCCTACTGGGTGCTTCTGGGCTTTTAGGCTTGTCTTTCCCTGTTTCCAAGACGCTCAGCCTCTCACTCATCTTGGTAACCATTTCTTTCATTTCAGCTCTGTCACGCACCATCATGGCCATGAGTTCTGCCAAGGTTGGTTCTGTCGTCTGTCCGCGTTCCATCACTACTAGCTCGGTTTCTGCTTTTCTTAAACGGTTCGATGTAGGGGAACGGACCCAAACCCAGCCTGGTGTACGCAAATCTGACCGTGAGTGCTCAATTCTTTACTGAAATTTTGACCAAGGCAAGTGATTAAGTTCATGCCCCTCTTATTGAATGAGAGCTTTATTAGGCTTTACCCAATTCTGTCCTATCAGACCTTGGGCCTCGTCATGTTTACTAAATCTTTCAAGTGCCCAAGGTTTGACAGGTACACAAAGTAGATCATTTTCCAAGCTTAGGCCCATTACAAATGCTCTCATCTCACAAACTCTTTTGGATCCAAGCCCATCTTTCTTTTTTTTTTTTTTTTTTTTTTTTTTTTTTTTTTGTGTGTGGGCTTGAGTCCAATTTCAAAAATAACACACCTCACTCTCATTGGGCCTAAGCTTGACGAATAACCAACTTCGAACTTCAATTTTAAATCGGATTTGCTTTTGTTCATCAAATCGGGTGAATCCTAATGCCTACTCGGTCCATGCAGTCCATTAGCCTTTTCAATTTGAGCCCAACATTCACACACCTCACCTCTCATTGAATCAAAGGCCCAAAAATTTATATTTCTTTTCTTTTTTAGGTTTGACCTGTTTGGGCTTTCCTATTCCCATTGGTAGATGAAAAAGTGGGCTAGTGCTCCTCTAGCCCGACAACACTTGACGACCCAAAAACTTGCTACGTTCGAATTTAACCCAAACCCGAAAGCCCGTTTGCTCGCTCGACAGCCTAGCCCGTGGCTGTCGACCAACGCTATTTCGGCGATTGACAGCCTAAGTGTTGCTTTGTCAATAAAGTGGCAGCGTCAGCCGCTAACCACGGATCTCGAGGGGATTAATTTAATCCCCTACCACTGGTAGTGTAGGGTTTCTGATAGCGTGTCGGGCCTCCCGACAATGCATCAGCCCTCGAGTCCCTCCCTTGACTCTTGGCTTTAAAAACGAAAATCGATCGCCGGCGATCCGAAATTATTTGACACTCAAACCCTTACCTCCTCAAATCTCTTACTCTCCTAGATCTATGGCCTCTTCCTCCGCTTCCCGAAATCGTCCTGACCTGAACGCTGTGCCAGAGGCACAACCAGACATATGGCGACCAATGTTCCCAACCCAAAATCAACTTATCACGGTCAATGATACCGTGGTACACAACCCTACAAACGCGACGGCGGTAGCCGCGGGACTCATCACTCCTCGTGATGAAAGGATTTTAAACGCTAGGTCCGATATGGACCTTATGGGGGACGCCATGGCCTTGAGTGTTCGGGCCACCATAGTCACCTCTAGCATGGCTCGGCGTCTCCACACTAAGGGTGTGGAAGTCGGGAGGTTAAACCACCATATTCTCAGCCTTCAACGAACCATCCGTCAATCCGATCGGACGATAAGGACTTTGAGAGAGGAGAACAGAGTACTGAAAGACATGGTGGACGCTTATGCCAGGGGCGTCACACCTAGGGTTGTGGCTCTAGAAGGGCTCGAGGATCAGATTCGGGACCAACTTGAGAGTCTCCGGAAACGACCCGAAGCTGGTCCCTCCAATCCTACTCAAAGTACTACTAACGAGTAGCATCTTTCTCCTTCTCCGTTTTGTTGTTCTTTTTCTGGGTTTTTGTTTTTTTTTTTTTTTTCTTTTCTTTTTCTGGAGTATAGTAAATGAACATAAAAGGAAATTATATTCACATGCATGAACTAAAACCAGATTACATATTCTGCACTACCGGCTACAGTAAGCCAAAATACAAAATACATATTAACTCCCAAAGTGGTGCATGTAAACGGGCACAAGTGCGATGATTGCCAGAACTGGAACCATCCTCCTAAATGGGATCCTCTCACATGCGCAGAAATAGGCCACTTGGAGGGTAAGCACAGTGAACAGGATAGCGAAGACGACGGGACCCCAGGAACACATTGTGGCGGAGGAGTGAGCCTTGTTGGGGTGACAAAAAGAGCACTTATAGACGATTTTCCGACGACTAGGAATAGTAGGCCTACGAACAGAAAAACCCTTTTATTTTATTTTATTTTTGGGCCTAGGTCCAATAACAATATCTCACATCTTCCCTCAATCGGGCTCAACTTGAAACAGCTAATGAGTAGCATGGGCCTCGCCCCGTACCCGCGATAAATGCCTAATCATGGATGCATTATGACACACAACATGACACACATTCAAACAGGGTTATGCAAAAAAAGCGGCCGGTTGGGGTTTTCTATGTGGGTTTAGGCAATGGGTACTTCAACTTCAAGGGTCACCCAAGCTAGGACGCTCAATGAGCAATCCGTTAACGTACTCACTAGCTTATCACAGGCTAGTGGCACAGGCTGTGGGTTAGTGATGCCAACTTTCAGTAACCATAGGCGCGAATGGGGCCCGGTACCTTCCGTCAGACTTTCACCGAGGGTATAAGGGTAATCGTGCTCGTGTGTGCAATTTGTGGTTTCATTCAATTAAATTCCTTTGTTTTAATTAAAGCCACCAATTTATCATATGGAGTCTAGCTCTCAAGTCCCCAGTGGAGTCGCCACTGTGAGCGCAAGCGGGAGTCGCCACCCAATTTAGCTTTGGGAACTGTGTTTTTTGGTCAAATTCGAGGTCCAAAGATTCAAGTCCGGAGCCAGGGTACATTATTGGGAAGGTATTAGGCACCCAAAAATGCCCGGTCGAAACCGGCCTCCGTGAATAATTGTTGGCTTTAATTAATCAAGGTATTTAATCAAATTCAACCCTAAGCATGCGAAAATGCAACAATATGCCAAGCACGCGAATGATTATGCAAATAAGAAAATGATCAAGTGGAGAAATGGTTAGTAGCACATGGCATGGCAGAATATACAACAGATAATAACTCACGGAAAGCAAAAATAAATAAACAGATAAAAGAGTGCCTAAACTACAATGCGTACGCACCACGTGTTGGTGCGTGCGCACCATAGGGTGGTGCGTGCGCACCAAGTGGATTCAAAATGGCCATTTGAAGCAAACGAATTTTTTCTGTCAGAGCACAGGGTGCGTACGCACCATGTAGTGGTGCGTACGCATCAGCAAGACAATTTCTCTACATTCTCCACTAACATGCATTTTATAAATAAAATATTAACACCACTAATATTAATTTAATCTACAAAAATCTCAATCAGCATACACTAATATTAAACAATCATTAAAATATACCAAAAATATTAACACTAACATTAAATATTCTAACCACACTTAATAAAATAACCTAACTAATATTATAATGATATAATCTAATCCATTTTAATCAAAACCGAAATAAATTATAATAAACAATATAACCCACACGTACTCACATTAAACCCATGAATATAGTATTAAAACTAAATACTCTAACATCAACTAATGACTGGTAATAAACAAAACAAATCTCTACCACGAGAAGTGGTGCGTACGCATCACGCAGTGGTGCGTACGTACCAACTTAGCTCAAATGATGAACGGTCAAAAAGTTGGTCAAACCGTGGTCAAAATGACCAACCAAAGGTCCCACATGATAGGTCTCAACAAGACGAGTCCACCTGTCAAATTTGGAGTCAATCGGGCCAACCTAAGGTCTTCAAATGCTAGGGAACACAGTACCTGTGGGTGAGTACGCCCACACTGGATCACTGTCCACTTCACCTTCAACCTCAGAACGGGTTGAAGCTGAAAAATGCAGTATTAAGCTTTGTCCCGTGCTAGCTTCTCCCTAACTTATCTTACTCATTTCTTAACCAAATTTAATGATTCAAAAACCAAATTGAAGCTCTTGCAGCGCACTACAAGCGCGCATGAATCGTTCATCCAAAAACTTGCAGAATCATGATTATTTTTTGGGTCAAAGTCTTGAGTTTATAACCCGGAAACCCGTCAATTCAAGAACTCATGTCACGGCTATTTTCCTTCAAATCTAACATTACCAATGATTTTCCTGACCTTAACAGTGTAACATGGCATCATTATATTAAACAATAACTCATAGAAACAAATATGCAGTATAAATTTACAGTGCATATATATATGTGTGTGTCTGTGATACGTACCCCTCAGGTTTGAATGCTTCCAATATCAACGCAGCAATTCCCTTCTCGCGGCTTTGGATTACAACATTCAACACTCTTTTCTCTCTTCTGGTTTTCTGGTGTTTTGGTGGGTATTTGGTTTCTCTCACTCTCTCTTTCTGGCCGTTCTCTCTTCAGCCTCTATTCAAAAAAAAGGAAATAGCTCTATCTCTAAAAAAGGACCCCCCCTCTTCGATCCCTTCTCCAGTCCCATAGTAGAGTATAAATAGGGCTCAATTAGGTTTTGAAAACATCCCCCTGACTGGCCCATCCCCTACCCATGCGGGGAACACCCGTGGGAATCTCCCCACTCCCCCCCCATACTCTCCCCCATGCTCTCATGTTTAGTGGGAGACAGATCTGAAGATGCCTGAAAAAGACATAGGGTGCGTACGCATGGCAAAATGGTGCGTACGCACCACCCATTGGTGCGTACGCATGACATGTACAAAGACAGTATTTTCCTGTTGTAATCTTGGCTACTCGTCGGGAATTGCTTTGTCATTATCTCAAAACATACAATAAACCTCATCATTGGGTTTCCAAAATACGTGATTTCAAATTAATTAGGTGGTACAAAATGGGGTGTCTACAAGTCACAAACTAAATATCCACATCATAGAGACGATACATGGAAACGATATCGGATCTCAAGGGGTTGTTGCGTGAGTGTTTATACTTTTATTATGTATTTCTTGAAATTTGTTGAGAATTCATATAATGCTGAATTTGTTTGTAGTTGGGGGTGATTGTTTTCGAGGATTTTGGGTAGACTATGAAAACCCTTGAATGTGTTTTGATTGTAATGTGAAAATTGTTGGAATAGGTTATATATGTATATGATAATTATTATTATTATTATTTTGCTTGAATTTGGTTGTTGATGGGAATGGAGGGGAAAAAGAAAAAGGAAAAAAAAAACAAAGAAATGAGGAAAAAAATAAAATGAAAATCTCGATATCCACTCTCTTTTCAATCTCTAAGTGAACAAAAAAAAAATGTAGATGATGATACCATATAAAAATAAAATTGAGAATTTTTTTTAGAAAAAGTAAGAAAAACTATATTATGAGGGATCAATTTCACTTATTAAAAAAATAAATTAAATAATATTTAAAAGCATCAAAAATATAAAATATAGAAAATAAAAATAAAATAATTATGTTTGCTACTTCCCTTTGGAATGCACATTTCAAATTGAAGTAGGAAATTATCACAGCCCACATAAGGTAACAAAAGACAGATTTATTACTTTTTTTTTTTTTTTGCTACCTCCCTCAAAGATGCTCTTGTATCACATATTAAATTATATTATATCTATATTACTTTTATGTTTATACTTTACAAACACTTTTGATTGACCATTACATCTTTATTTTAAATTTTAAATTTTAAATACTTATTTGCCTCCCATATTTAACTAATTAAGAATATTTTATATTTAACCAATTAAGAATGTTTATTTTCTAGCAAAAAAGAAGGAAAAAAGATAACACAATTTATGTTCACTTTATAAATTCTATACAGCCTCCACTATTATGCATGTGTTCTAACTAACATTTTAATCCTACCATAACTCCTAACAATTGAAGAAATTTTGACCTATTGTGTTGAGCGTTTATTTTAATAAGTTAAATTAACATAAAAGTAGCAAATAATTAGATTTTCATGTTCAATATATATATATATATACACATATATCATTTATAAATTTTTTTATTTAAATAATATTCATGTGCGACGCACGTGTGCCCATATATATATATATATATTACCTATAAAAATTTGAATATGAGAAAAACTTTTGATTGACTAATATACCCTTATTTTAAATTTTAAATGCACAATTAACCTTCTACATATATAGGAAATATAAAACTATAAAACATATACATAAATAGAAATTCTAAGGAAACTATAACTCATATAAATAAATAAAACCTAGAATTGTAATTTAACTTTATTTCATAACATATATTATCTATTCATTAATAATGGGATTTTAAATTCTACTTTCTCCATTAATAGTAGCTTCAACCTATTTTAATAGAGCCCTCATCTTCTTTTCTTTTTCAAAATATAGGGTTTTAGGGTTTATTCTAATTGCTATAGAAAATACTATTTTCCATGTGGGTTAAGTACTTCATATATTTTTGTAATTTTGGTTCTCCTACCTCTATTCTTAGTGAATGCCTTACCTACAAGATTCCTTGCAAACGCAGTGGGATTCTATTTTAGTTCTGTTAGATATTATTACTTTTGAGTACTTATTTATTTTATTTTTTTGGTATAAGTTTTTGACAAATCGTGATTCACAAATATTTTATGAGGATACCTTTCTTTTTATTTAATTATTTATTTTTGGAGTTGGTTTGTTTTCTCACATAGAACCTTTTATTAAAATATAATATAATAAAACCGAATGAGGTTCCTAGACTATCAAAAACTGGCATTAAGAAAACCAAATTCTATATGTAATGATGTTAAAAATTTTACCTTATCTGGTCAATAAAGCATCATCTTAACAAAGGACAACCCAGGAGGATTCCGATGTTTTAGTAAGCACATTTTTTATTGAGAAAATTTTAAAAATAAGTATATTTATTATAATTTCATTTAATTTTTTATATTATGAAAAAAATTTATAAAAAAAAACCTAACTTCCCCACTCATAGAATAATATTTTCAATGAGTTGGATGACATTTATTTTAATTTATTTCTTATTTTTGAATTTAAACACGATGTTATTTGTTCAATTTATTTATGAAATAATTTTTTTAAAAAGTTGTTACTCTTTGAAATAAGTACATAACTGGGTTAGTTACCAAACAAGTTCGAAAAAAAGGGTTAAACTATTTAACTTTTTTCTTACAAAAAAAAGTATATATACCGACAGAGCCATGAGAAATATCCTTCTCATAGGCAAGTGTACAACTGAAATTTACGTATATTTTTTATATTTATTGAAGTTATTGATGACACATTTAATTAATTTATTAGTTTTGGCACTGATTTTTTTTTTTTTTCCCATCACAAAAATCTCTTCTTTAAAAAACAATTTATATGGTCCACTTTAACATAAATTCGTATACCATGAATGAAATATTTATTTTATAATACAAAAATATTCACGTGCAACGCATGTGTGTACCAACTAGTATATTAATGTATGTGTTTTAGAATATATTAAGGTATGTGTTTTAAAATTATAGTTTTTATATTGTTATATTTTCTATATATGCATAAGGGTGGGTAATTGTGTATTTAAAAATTAAAATAAGGATATATTAGTCAATCAAAAGTTTTTTTTACATTCATCTTTATATATATATATATATATATATGGGATTGGATCTAGGGACACAAAGAAAAACACAAAATTTAACACAAAACTTAAGCCCTTAGATTTAGAGAGATTTAAGGGTAGAGATTAGTTCTAATGTGGAAGTCACTTAAATAGTAGATGATATGGCACTGACATGGAACAATATTTTTTTAGAAAAAAAAAACAAAACCAAAATTATATTTCAAAACCATTTGGATTGTGTCGAACCATGGCAGCCATCATCAACCATGGATTAGACCCCAGGAAACCCTTCAAATTTATAACAAAAAACATGACGGCAAGGGAAAAGGACGGATGCCAATTTGGGGGTTTTTTGGGCAACAAAGGGTTGGAGCTTCGTCGGCAAGGGAAAAGGACCCCAACGATATGGGGCTTTGTTGGCAATCTAGAATTTTTGGGTTCCATAAAGAAAAAGTTGCAAAAAAATATTCTCTACAGAAGGATCTCAATCGATCTGAGGAGAAATCTATTATACGGGGGAAAAAATTGTCCAATTGGAAATTAAGAATGGCAAGGGACTGGTTCAAGAAAGAAAAAGCTTGATAAAAATTACAAATAAATTGAGTAAGCTAAAGCTTGAGTTACAACAATGAGTCTTTATTTGGTGACTACATAGGATTGTCCACGTACTGATGGAGAACGCAACCCAAAGTTGGGGGCAGATCTAATCGATGGCTGATGATGGCTGCCATGGATCCAAATGGTTTTGAAATACAATTTGGCTTTGTTTTTTTAAAAAAAATTTGTTCCATGTTTGTGCCGCATCATCTATTACTTAAGTGACTTCCATATTAGTACTAATCTTCACCCTTGAATCTCTCTAAATCTAAGAGTTCAAGTTTTGTGTCAAATTTTGTGTTTTTCTTTATGTCCTTGGATCCTGTCCGTATATATATAGAAACAAATGTTTCAGGTGTGAAACAGCAACATGTAGCATACATACTTTGTTACATATGATTTAAATTAATTTAATTATTTGCATTGATGTAACATAAGTAACTAGCGGGTTGCTTAGTCTTCACCTACTAGAGCTGTTGGTCTTTTGACCGTTGGCAACTTTATTGCATCTGTTACATATGCATGTAACTGCACCCATTAACACCACCAATTAATTATCATTTACGCACCACAAGCATACCATAAGACACATAACTGTTGGGTACATAGCATCAAAAAGGATAGGTATATATAATAAAAAAATCTGCTATTGTCTCTATTAGATGATTCACTTTTTGAGCTTTTCTATTTTTTCATTGAGATATATATATTTTCATGAGCATTGGGCAATTTAAGGTTTGTTGGAAGTCTTAGCTGCACACAAGGCTACCCGGAAGATCATTGTATCTTGAAAGAGAAGCATCAATCAAACCCAGTGCAAACGGAGGTGTATTTTTTCTAAGGATAGTGCATCACGCGTGCCTTGATCTACAGACTATTTTAAACTCTTACCTGATTACATAATTATCTTGATTTATTATTATTTCATATTATTTATTTATTGCTAAAAATTTATAAAATTCCTCACATTATATCTAACATACTTTCTGGTAACAAACAGAACATTCTATATACTTGATGCTAGACATGACAAGCACGGTGGCCTATCCTTTTTGGGTAGTCGAAACCTGAATTGTCCTCATCGTCTGCTTGGGTTTCAGCTTTATTCTCGGTGCTTCCAGTGGCCTTGTTTTCACTAAAATCCTTAAGCCATCACCAAAGCGAGCCTTTTCGCATCGGCTTGTAGAGTTGCCAATATCAACATGAAGGCCACCAAGAGCACAAGTGCGGTCTTCATGATCATCGGATTTGTCGCTAATCCCTGGAGAGAACTAAGCATGTCAAAAAAATTTCATTAATTTCTAAAACAACTATTTAATTAACCAATTAAATACAGCATAAGCTAGTGAACTAGCACAAAAACTAGGGTATGGAGTGGACCACGATATATATCCTGCTTTGAGAAGCTCGCTGTTTGAAGGAGCAATGGGGTCTAAGCTAGGGTGGCAATATATAGGTGATTCTTAATTAATTTGTTACTATGTTTGGATTAATTAGTGGATATCAGTGGAATGGGGTAGGTTAAGATAATAAGATGTGAGTACTGGCAAGGGATGCTGTGTGAGAAACACAAATTCATGGCACCATTGGCCCAGGTTGTGGCCACCAATGATATATGTAATTATGATTAAAATTGATAATTAAGTCATTTTCAAGGTACACCAAATTTGTGTCAGAAACAAAAATTCATGGCACCATTGGACTAGGTTCTTCTAGAAATCATGGATATGAATATTAGATACGAGTATCACACCACACAAACATATATCAGAATGTCGCATGATAGGGTGATTAGCCGATTATATATCTATTTTATAAGTCATTGGGGCAAACTTAGTGATAAGGAAGGGTGAGTTAAATGGTAGGATTAGGATAGATTAAGGGCTCGAAACCCTCCAATAATTGTACCAAAAAAAGACTATTTATTATCACTTCTTCCACTTTCTTTTGCTCTCCTATATATCTACTTTGGTAACATTTATTTTAGAAAATAATAAAATAATCGATCTATCTAGGCAACTTGGGGATTCTAAAATTGGCTTTATTGTAAAATTTTTATTTTTTGGTAGCTAACGTGTTTGATGTTTTTTGTGTGAGTACAGTTACGTTATTAGAGGTCGTGTTACGAATGGGGCTGCCTTAGTGGGAGTGTAGGGAGCTTCAAATTTTTTTGAATATTTGTGGCTTTTTTCAATCTACTAAAATTTCTCTTGCCCATCATTAATAAATGAAAAAAAAAAAAAAAAAAAAAAAAAAGGATCAAATATGTGGAGTATTATGAAGGTGAGTTCAATGGATCAAAAAACACACTTTGGTGCGTTTATAATACGGAGTACTTCTTATTGTGATCTTCTAGCTGTACATATATATGTACAAGTACGTGTATCACCCTACCATCTTACAGCTCCTATTCAAACTTATGGTGTATATATGAGTGTAGTGGTTTAATTGACCCATTTATGTATGACACTGTTATCCTCTAAATTTGGATGGGGTTGTACATATTACATACCTTAATATGTTATATTAATTTTTTTTTTTTAAAACAAGGGTAAATTACATGAAGCCCCTTTAAATTATAGGCCAGTTTTACAAAACCCCTCTAAAACTGAACAAATAAGTCTATAATGTATTAATTTGTGATAGAAAGGCTCATTTTGTCAAATTTAATGTTTATTTTCGTCAACATTTTGTTCTATTTTCATTTTCATCCATTAATGCCCAATTTGATGGAGGGAGTAAAGTATTATCACAAAGTACGTAGTACTTTAAGGGGATGTGGTCTAGGACAAACATGTTTTGATATCATATTAAGTTCTAGACTCAATCTAAAAGCTTAAACTATTAAGTGAAGTCCTAAACAGATATATAAAGTTATGTCAAATTTTATATTTAACTAATATAAGATGTGGTATTTTTTCAACAAATACAGTATACGTCTAACATATATGAATCTCTTACACAAACATAGCCTCTTATTAATTTTTTTTTTTTCCCTAAATATTTTCAGGATAGACAGCAGCTGGAGTTGTTGGCCTACAAGCCACACATCCGTCGCACGTTGCACTAACATACATAGAAAATTTTTTTTGCTGGCAACATAGATAGAAAACTAGAAACTAGTACTTCCAACTTAGTGAAATGGTACATGTGGCATACATACTTTTTGGCTACTCAAGTGCTGGTTCCTCAATCCTCATTATTGTAGCAGCCATTTGGTTCAGCTTGGTGCTTGGAATAAGCTTATGGAGGGTAATCTCCGCGAATTGGCTTGGGATAGTCTATTGTGAAGTTCATGGATTCTTCGTTTTCAGTTTTATTCTCCGTGCTTCTAGTTGCCTTAATTTCCTTAACATTATTAGCGCCGCCCACGTTAGCCTTCCGTCCAAGAATCGCATCAGCCTGCTCCAAACCGACCCTTTTCGCATCAGCTTGTAGGGTTGCGGCCAATATCTGCACCAAGGCGACCAAGAGCACGACCGCGGTCTTCATGATCAAGACTGTACGTTGCTAATCCCTGGAGATAATTAAGCATCTAAAATATATATATATTTCAATTTCTAAAAACAACTGTTTAACGAACTAATCAAATTCAGCATAAGTGAAGTGAAATTAACTGGAGTACTTATGGAATAATGTAACCACGTTTTGTTTTTCCTACTTGGTGAAACCCTTTTGAGGGAGCAATGAGAGGATTGGGCTCTACGGGTGGCAATATATAGGCGATTCATTGTTGGTGTGCTTGGATTCTTGGGCTGTGCGCACTGGCAACACTACAGGAAAATGGGCCTTTAGCGACAGCCGCGACCGTCGCTTACACATCAAAAAAACGTCGCTACATGTGTTAGCGACGGCCACCGTGGCCGTCGATAAAGGGGGGGGGGGGTCGTTAAAAGTTTAGCGACGGCCAACAAGCGTCGCTACTTGAAATGTCCCACCATTTTCGATTGTCACCATCCCCTTTTTAATGACGGGTATGTTTTTTTTAGCGAGACTCAGTACCCGTCGCTAAGTCCTTCTTCCCGCCAAAAAAATTGGAGGGAAACGTTTTAGCGAGGGTCGTTGACCGTCGCTAAATCATTTTTCCCACCAAAAAACCTAATTGAAAAATGATTTAACGACGGTCGGTGACCGTTGCTAAATCATTTTTCCGACCAGAAAATAGTTGAAAAATGATTTATCGACGGTCAGTGACCGTTGCTAAATCATTTTTTACTGTCGATAAATCATTTTTAGTGAGGGTCATTTACTGTTGTTAAATAATTAATTAGATGGCTAAAAATGTCACTAAAAGCATCACTTGAAAGATAAAATTTGGATTTAATTTTTATTATTTGTTCGCTTAATTTGTATACATCTCAAGCATCAAAGCTATATCTTGTGGCAAGCATCCCCCAATTTGCATAATAGGTAAAATCTCATAACATTCAAACATATAAAATTCATCCATATATAACATCAAAAACATGCATGGAATCTATATAACTTGAACATAAAACTGTACTTAGTTACATTATCAACTAAAATGTACCCAACCAACCACTATTAAACAAATCTCAAACACTTTTCATATCCCATGCCAAAACACCAAGTGAAATTCAAGAAATTATCTAAATCATTAATTCACTCCCAAAATACCAAAAAATGTGAGATTGTCTAATTCAGTATTTACTCCTCAAAAGAGACTAAGGCACAAAAGGTAAAAGCTATGCCCAAAAGTCCATGTAGCAAGCATCCCTAGCTTAGGCCTGCAAAAAAGGGGAAAAAAATGGATACAAAAATTAGAAAACTAATCTCACAACCAATAGAAATTGTTCTAAAAATCATCCTTTAGGCTTACAAGTTCAATGATAAGTATTCAAAAAGCTTCAAATATCTCACAACTAGTTCAGTGAAATAATTAACTTGCAAAAGGAACATGTTTACATACCAAGATTTCAGTAACTTTTCCATTTTTTTTCGCATGAGTTTTCATAAACAGATCAATTTCAGTAGGTTCATAGTCCTCGGTTGTCATATCTTCTCTATAACATGCGAAACTCTTAGATCCCCTAGTATGTCCAAGTCCCCGTACACGACCTCCACGTTCAGGTCCAAGTACATGAGCTACAGCATCTCCCCTTATATTTAATGATCCCGCGTACCTCAGAATGATTCACGGCAGGCTTGATCCGACGACCTCAGATGGACGACGACGGAGCACAGAGAGAGAGAGAGAGAGGGCAAGATGAGAGATTGAGATGGAGCTGGACTAAAAGGGAAGGAGAGGGAGGGGGGATGGTCTTTACTCTCGAGGGCTTTCAAACACTTTTGAGACGAAAGCAGCAAAAAAAACAGTGCTGTTGCAGATGAGTTGGGGTTTGCGTGGCCCAATAACACATGGACAGATGAGTATTGGGCTAGTGGCCCAATAACACATGGACAGATGAGTATTTAATCCACTCGGGTTTCCAATTCCTGTTGACAGATGAGTATTGGGTTAGTGGCCCAATAACACATGGACGTCCAAGACTTTGGCACATCCAAACTGTTAAGCCCAAACCCGGAAGCCTACTCTCTCTCACCGACAGGGGCAGCATGACCGACAGTTCGCAATATCGAGATCTAGGCAACAGTGCTGTTGCAGACCATTATAGACCCCAAATCGCATTGGATCCCCACAGTGCATTGGTTTTTGCGATCTGTTCTTGGTTGAGTGAGGGCGGTTTTTCTTTAAAAACCAGAGTTTGATTATAGGTGCTTAAACACTCTTCCCCAACCATTCAACCCTCAGAGAAAACTCTCTTCCTCTAAATCCTCTCTTACGAACTCATGGCCTCTTCCTCCTCTGCCCCACAAAACCGTCCTGATTTAAACACAACGCCAGCAACACAACCAGAGGTCTGGCACCCAAGGTTCCTAAATGTTCAAAACCAACCCCTTACAGTTGACGATTCTGTAATTTACAATCTTGCGAACGCAATGGCAGTAGCGGAGGGACTCATCACTCCTCGTGATGAGAGAATACTGGTTGGACGGTCCGACCTGGACGTAATAAGAGACTCCATGGCTCTCAGCGCTCAGGCCACAACATTTACTGCTAACATGGCTCGGCGTTTGCACACTAGAAATATGCACATGCAAAGTCTAAGTGACCAGGTCACTCGTCTCCAGGGGTTGCTCGACGGAGCCTATCGAAGGATGAGGGCTTTGAGAGCGGAGAATTGAGAGTTACAAAGAATGGTGGACTCCTATTCTAACAGACTCACACCAAGGGTCGAGGCACTAGAGAGGCTCACTGATCAAATCATTGATCGAGAAAGGGTTCCGGGCAGCCCACAGAGGCAACCTCCAGCTGATCCCTCCAGTTCTACCCAAGGCCCACAAAGGCAACCCCCAACTGACCCTTCTAGTTCTACCCAAAATGCCACTATTGAGTAGCTCTCACTTTTTTTGTTTTTGTTTTTTTTTTTTTTTTGTCTCTTTTTTTTTTTAATCTAATGGAAATGACACTCTCTCTTCTTTTTTTCTATTTTTTTTTCAATTGGAGTACAAACAATAGAGTACAAAATATATATATAATCTCATCACACAAAAATGGATCAGAAATTGTATGTTAACTCAGGAAAATATATACACACATATATATATATATATATATAGAACCAAACCAATCGAGAAGCATGAACACCCAACATCCGATCGCAGAAAGAGCAATAGAAAGAAGAATTCCTCTTGTTCCGTATGAGAAGAATAGATAATGGAACAAAACCCCCTGAAAGCCATTTGTGGACTGCTAGAATAATTAATGCAGTTTTATGTGCTTGATTTCCAGAAGACTGGAGCCTCTATTTTTCCCTTCCTAATTAGTTTGTTAAACTTGTAAGCAATACTCCGATAACTGTAGATTTAGAGCAGTTGTTTAAGAAAGTTAAAAGGACATACTTGTGGTATAGTTTTGCGCCTTCTTTGCGCAATTTCTCTTAGTGAACTCAATAAAGGCTCCAATCCTAGAAGAATTTGTCTGAATAACAGGGCCCTGTAAAAAGAGAATCTATTATTTGATGAACAATTAGTCAATTAATGACGCATTGCAATTATAGACTGCATAAAGCGACCATGTTTTGGGATGGGGACTTGAAAGAGATAGGTCGTTTGTCCTTAAGAGACGTATCATGCTAACCTTGATGGGAGTGTATAAAAAATACCTGAGCTGAGCATAAGGGGACTCCTCGCGCTTTGAGATAATCATGTATCTTTACAAGCTGCTTCGGACCATAATTGCTCACCCCAACTGCTCTAACTAGACCCTACATGGTAACATCCCATGTGATGATTAGTCTCCCAAGAAACTCGTTGCCAAAAAGAAGAAAAAGGTGAAATTGACATGATCTCTTCTTTTGGATTCTTTGACTCTACTCTTTTCAAATTTGCCTTTTACATAATGGAACGAATTCATCATAATGCAGTTTCCAAAAACACCCTTGTTATATTCTTAGTAAGTAAGGTCCATGATTGCATGTTGCCTTGCAGTACTTCAACCTACTAATTTAAGTTTCAAGCGCCAAATTGGAACAAATTTTATGTAAGCCAGGAGCAAAATGAGAAACCTCATCACATTAACTACAAGTCTAGCTTATTAGCTAGAATATTTTGACCATTCAAAAAATAAATTATTGTAACCTTCTCATACATTGCCACTAAACCATCCCAAAGAGCCAACTCCTGCAAAGGAGCATAGTTTGCAGTTGACCAGTGCAATTGCCCTATTCCGATTTGCTCAATTTGCATCCGATCCAGAGAGGACCTGAAAAACCGTGATTCATAAAATTTATCAACTTAGGCCAGATAAACAGCTAGTGTACATTATCTTTTTAAAGGTTTGGTTTTTTTTGGGGTGAAGAGAAAGAAGGGGGGGGGGAGTATTGGTTGATCAACAAATTACACTGTAGGTGACAGAACAATCTATCACTCAACTTTACTGGACTAAAAAAGACAAAACAAGTTCTCAAGTTTCTTCTCTTATTTTTCTTTTGTCATTTAAGAAACAGAGAAATATATTCTGCATGAAACCAATTGCGAATACAATTTACAATTAAACAATAAAAGAGAAAAGAAGGCAAACTAGTAAAACACACTACAATCAACAGAAGAGCGACTTGGGGGAAGTATACTTGCAAGCAGTCACAAACTGTCCGGGTGTCAAGCGCCATGGGTATGCCGCAAACTTTGTAGCAATCAAAATGTTATCCCGTACCCGCTTCTGCCCTGAGAATGAAGCCATCCACACACTTAACTACTTAAAGATTTGTTGGATTCAAACAAAAAAAATCTCATTTTATGTCTGCAAAAGGAACCCTCAGATCTAGACAGGACACAATGAAGCCATTCTCCTGACCTCATCAGTACCCATAACTCTCACACGGCGAACTGGGCCAATTCAAGAATCAATCATATGGGATATTCTCATCACTAACAGGTCTGGTGAACAAATGGGTATGGCATTATTGTAAAATTAAGCAATGGAGTATAAACTGTCTTGACCACTTGACAGCCTGCGGAGCGTTGATAAGAGGATTGGTATTCAAATGGGTTCATAATTTTTCAAACATTAAGCAATGGACAGAAGCTGGAATTGTCTTCCCACCATTATTCAAATGTTGGGCAGTGGGGGCTTAAAATAAATAAATTTTATCATCTTTACTTCTTGACAGAATGCATTCAGATCACTAATTATTCATTAGAGAGTCTGGTCACTAGTGTTCAGCTGGGTATGTGGCGCTGGAATACTTCCCATCTTTCCATCAAGTGTGTGCGCTTATTAAATTAACATTGGGAAATTGGGAATAAAATAAATTAAATCAAATCATCTTTTGTGATTGACAACTGCAGATCACTTATCATTCATAGGAAAGTCTGGTGATCAAATTGGTATTTAGTTTTCTGAATATTAAACCACTGGGAATAGGCCACAAATGTCTTCCCATCTGCGGTTCATCATGGGCATGATACTATTTGAACATTGAGCAATGGGGCATAAAATCAATCAAAATGGATATAATAATCAAATGGGTGCCAATGGGCAGAAGCTCAAATTGTCTTCCCATCTACTATTAATCACAGGTGCGAGATTATGAAAACATTGAGCAATGGGGCACACAATTAACCAAATTAAACCATATCATAAAAGCATTCATAAGAGGACTTAATGACCAAATGGATACGTAAATTCTCAAACATTAACAACTGGGCATTACCAGAAATCATCTTCCCACTTTCTTTCCACTATTTGGTGACTAAAATATTTTTTTCACATGCAAAAAAAAATTGAAAGCAATTTTTACTCTCGAAAGCAAGAAAAGTGCTTCCAAAATGCTAATCAAATAATGCTTAAATTCGAGATAAACGAAAAAAAAAATTAAAAATTAAAAACGCTGACCTTCAAACTCACGAACGAACCTTCCAAGAAGTTTTTCGCTTTGGCCATTCAATCTGCCAGTACCATAAGAATCAGCTGTATCGAAAAGGTTAATACCATTCTCCACAGCAAGATTGAACGTGCGTTGAAGATCAGTGTCCATTGATTCCTGATATCCCCACAGAAGCTGGTTCCCCCATGCCCACGTCCCAAATCCCATTGGAGATACTATCAACGGACCCATCTTTACCTGCCAAGAACATTTGTAGCGCACCCTTCATATACATGTATATATATAGAGAGAGAGACAGAGAGAGAGTTGAGGGGAGAAGAGTACTTTTTCCCATGGCCAGAAGGGAGGTATCAAACGAGGGATTTTGAGAGACTTTAAAGAGGAAGATGAAAGGAGGGTGTCGGTTGAAGGGTTGGAACAAGTGAAATAAGCCATGGGTGTTGCCGTTGAGAAAGCCATTTCGGTCCAACAGTCCCCAAGCAGTAACGACCAGGGTAAGAATTGAAGATAGGTGGGAAGTTTATGTGGTGGGGATTGAACCTCATCGGCGATGAGACACTCCCCTTCGATAATTGGGAGTGTCTCATCGGCGCAGGGAAGTGGATCTGACAGTGGATCGGTGAGTTGATGCGAGAGAGAGAGAGAGAGAGAGAGAGAGAGAGAGAGGGGAGGGAGAAGGGGGTTTTGCAATGAAAGAATAAAAATAAAGGGTAGAAACAGCAAGAGCAGGAATACGAAAAAAAATAAAAAGAATGGGCGGCTCAGTTTTAATCTTGGGTTTTTAATATAAGATGAATGTAAACGACGGCGTATTATTTATTTTTAATTTTAGTGAGGGGCAATTGACCCTTGCTAAACGAACATATATTGACGGTGCTTTTCTGGCCCTCGTTAAAAGCCATTCTAGTGACGGTCAGACTTGTGGACGTCGCTATCCGTTGTCGCTAGGTAGCCAAATTCCAGGCGGAAAGAATTGGCGCCACTCCCAATTTACCTTTAATGACGGTCAGACTTGTGAACGTCACAAAACTACCCTCTAGCAACTATTATTAAGTGACCGTTGCTAAAGTTTGGTCGCTAGAGGCCCATTTTCTTGTAGTGCAAGGATGCAGTTTGTGTGGGATTCACAAATTCATGGGGCCGTTGGAGGACGAGGTTGTGGCCACCAAAGAAGTAATTAGGATTGGAATTGATAGTTAAGGCACTTTCCTAATGTTAATGTTTGATCCATCTGTGTAAAGTATGGATTTGGACGCGGGTATGACAAGTCTGACACGATGCAAATACGTCATGCAATGTGACAAATTCTAAAGAAATAGAATATGGATATGGTGAGAATAAATTAACTTGTAGATATGTATTATATAAACAAAATTAAATTTTTATTAAATTATTGAAGTTTCGATAGTAATAATTTAATTATGCAAACATTCCTAAATTAGTAAATTATATACAAGTGTAAAAGGAGAAGACATCATTCCCATTTGTTGATATTGGGGGTTTAGATTAATAAGTATATATTTTATTGATCATAAAAATAAAAATAAAAATCATAATTATGGTGTAGGGGTCTCCTCACCACAACCATTAATTATGCCTAGCCCCGGATGCTTAATGGCCATAGTATGATCATCAGTTCTGTTCCTGGTTGATGGACTCGAAATTTTCCCATCACCCTACTCTATCGAGGAAGGGGCACACTGGGAATAACCCAAAACACAGGTTTACTTACTCATTAAAACAACAATTGGGTTTTGATTGGAAAACAAAATTTGACAGGAAATTGAGAGACAGAATCAAAGTTGGGATCTTTAAATCTGATTCAAGCGTTTGGGTTGATTGATCATAGAATTAATTTTTATTTATTTATTTTAAAGAATTGGAATTATAATTTTGAGGCAAATTCCGTGTAATTGGTTATTAGTATGGCAAAAAAAAAAAAAAAAAAACACTCCCAATTCTACGAGTAGGAGGCATCATTTGGAATTCCAATGACAGAATAGTCAAAATCTTTTAAAAAAAGATGACTCTCGACTTCTCTAGCAAACACAATCTTGTTATCATTACCATTATTAATCTCTCACCATCATCATCTCATTATCATCACCAACACCATCATCATTGTCACTATCACTACCACCACGGCACCACCACCTCTAAAACAACACTACAATTATAAGCCATTTCCAAACACCACCCCATAAACTTTAAAATTAAAAGATTACTCTCTCTCGACGGTGACACGCTGCAGACGTGAACATAGAAGAATCATTGCCGATTCTCCGTTGGAGGCTAACGGATATTCACCGCTGATTTTGCGCGGAAGGGAGGCGTGATATTCGTGCGCCAACATCGCCCCGTGTTTGACGGATTTAGATGCGGGATCTGTTTTTGGGGGTGAAATGAGCCCAAACGCTCCTAAAATAAATGAAGATGCAGGAAGGGCTGATTTTTATGGTTGTACTTCCAGAATTTTGCTTAGCAACCGTTGCTTGGTGTCGGGGCTTTTTCTTTTTCTATTTTTTTGTGGTGAATCTTTGTCCATCATTATTTATTTTTTTTGCCTCCCCTGTCCAAAAATAAATAAATAAACAAAATAACAAAAAACAGTTGGTTTCCCTCCTTGCTAATTGAAATATGCCTTTGGTAAGCTATTGACGCTAGTCTACTGGGGAGGGAGGGTAGGATAAAGATAAGAAATAAGATAGGTCAAGAGTTCGACCCCCTCCTATTGTACCCAAAAAAAAAAAAAAATACAAAAACAAAAGAAATGTGCTTTTGGAGTTGCTCTTTTTTTACCTCCTGAGTAACCTTTCTATCTAATCCTTTAATCAAAAGAAAAGAATAGGTTCATCCCGGGCATACATATATATCAATGGTAGTTAAGCAATAATTTTCTTAGGTACATTTAATTTAGGTCGACGAAATGAGCTGGTTTTGACTAGTGTTGCTAAGTATCGTTGCTAAGTATCCTGGATAAGTTTATTAAGATCATCCACCAACTACTTACCATTCACAATCCTTCTTTTGAGGTCGAAACGAAAAAATAATGAACTTATCTATTGATTCCTTGCCAGTCATGTTAGCAGGTAAGAGGACTAATCTTTCTTTTAATTTCGTTTTTTTTTTTTATGCATAGCAGATACGAGGAGTGAGTAAACTTTACCGGTATTTAATTTTAGCATTTTTCAGTTTTGATTGATTATACAATCCCTAAGTTCAATTTAAATGAGAGATATATATACAGCCCTAAATGAATAGTACTCATATAAATTATATCATCACATATATGCTAATCTGATTAAACTATTACCAATATATTTATCCAATATATCCTGACGTCTTGACCATCTCTGACGGGATCGCATGGTTTGGAGTCATGTGTGGCAAATACGTGTGTACGTGTGAAAGTCACACGCGACTCCAAGCAGTGTGATCTATCCTGACGTTTTGGGACATTTTGCACTTGATGGTCGATCTTCCTGTATATAAAAATCTCTGCTTGCTCATACCTAAGATATAACAAGGGGGGGCTATAAATGGATGGTCCCAAACCTAAATATAGTTGCTTTCATTAACAACTTTAGGTTGAATCAAATGGATGCATACATGTGAGCTAATTAATTGGGCTATAAAAGTCTTTGAAATTTTCCTTAACATAGTCATCAGATTTTTCACTTGAGCATTACTTATATTTCTTTGCATTAAGTTCGCTTTCAAATTTCATTTTCTTAGATGCCTTTTCTTAGCTCAGAAGTATTACCCAAAAAGAAAAAGGAAATAGATGGAAGAAGTCTACAATGGCTTTAATTTCTGTGTTACTGAGTATGGAAAGTGTTTACGTGCGGTACACAGGCTGTGGATTACAGCTAGTGTTCACTTTTGTGGATTTGGCGATTAGCTGATTTTTTTTCAAGAAAGTTACCAACCTCAAAATTATCCCAAAAAAAGAAATTAAAGAAAAAAAGAAAACACGCTAGATCACACAGGGAGAAGGGGGAATTGATCGAGAGAGAAAGATGGTGCGTCCATATATGACATTGATTCCTCAGGACAATAATTGCACCCGCGTGGTTTACCATTACAATTCCATGCGTGTTGCAGTAAGGATTTTTTTTTTGGGTTGCTATCTGTAATCAATCATGTGGTATTCATGTGATACTTTGGTTCTAGAGATGGCAATACCATTACATAGTTCACCAAACGCATTTCCTTTTAAGAACCATAGGAGACAAAATGGATATATGATCAACCATGGCCTCCTCAAGACCCAGAAAATACAACATTGCCAAACTTACCTTCCTTTTTCTTTTTTATGAGCTACATTTATTTTGCCTCAGGAATATACCTAACCCTCTCCATCTTTCAGCCAGAACGGATCTAGTTGTTGGGAGATTAGTTGGTTTAATTTGGCCTAGACCTAATTAGAGCCCGGCAAAACTTGGACCCACACTTTTTTCGTTTTTTTTTTTTGGGCCTAACAACACTCCGATTAAACACCAAATTAACTTGTTGATTATCATCAACTTTGAGTAAACCATTCAAGATTTTTTTTGTTTTTTTAATTTATTTTTAAACGATCATATCTCTAGCCCAGCATGATCCTTGCTTAGCAATCTAAAAATGACCCACTAAGAAATAGCTCCCGCATTTGTATTTTCTGATTAAACCCAATTAATGAAACTAAATTGAAAAAAAAAAAATTTACAATTAGCAGCCTACTTGATTTTCAGGTCACCGATTGGAAATCAGATCAATGGCTGCATTTGAACAGGGCTGAACTTTAATGTGATCGGGTGAGTAGCCATCTGAACAATTATTATTTAATTTTTATTATTAATATGTTTAACGAAAACCTCCATGCATGATTAAACCATATGTTCACTTTGTTAAAATGCAGGGGAGGGAAAGCCAATTTGTTAAGATCCTTTGTCACCATTCACATTCCTTTTACAGGTAAAGGGACTCCATTCAAAGAGTAAAAAGGACAAATTAAAGGAAAAGGCCACAAGGGTTTGATCAGTGGTTAGGCTTTTAAGGACAACAATAATTTGCTTATAAAAGAGAAAGGGGATCCAAACTTAGAGAGCATAGCTCTACAAAAATGTGATTATTCTACTTCTTAAGGGCTTATTTGGGGGTAGCTTCCCCTACCTAATTGCTATTAAAGTAAGAAAATTGTATCACTAAGGCTTCCTTGTTACACAACCTAGCATGGTCTGCTTTTCTCTTCGTATATCCATGTTTGTCTAAATATCATTCTAGGAAACAACAACATATATTATGAAGATGCACCTAGATTAGGTGGTACAGATTAATTGTTGCTGTACCAAAGACTTCATATGAAAATTACTGTACACAAGAAAGGAAACAACTTTGCCATGGAGTATTGTTATGAATATGCCCCTAAATTAAGTGGTATAGCCTGTTCGCTATCATATCGGAGGCCTAGGTTCAAATCCTAGCCATAGCTAAAAAGGAGAACAAAGGGGGAAAAAAAAACCTACAATTACAAAACATGTCCTTAAATTAGATGGTAAAACCCTCATCAGCGTCATGTTGGAGATCTGGGTTTGAAACCAATGTTGATAGACTGACATCCATCTAACAACCATTAAGCTAACTTTTGGGTAAATTGGGCAAATTTTAATTTGCATCCAACCAGATAATTGCCGTGACAATACAATAAATTTTGAAAAGTGAAATAATTCAATGAACTAATAGGCTAAGGGGACAATTATATTGGAAGCCCTAAACTCAAGAATCCATATTTCATAGTGAAAGCAATAGGATTTTTCTTTTCTTTTTTTTTTTTTTTTTGTGGGGTGTAGTAATAATTAGAAGGCGTTAAAATACAAAAATAGAATTAAAAAATTTTATGTACCCTATTATAATGTGGTGACCTCACCACGTTAAAAGGTCACCACATTAAAAGGTAATTGATCACACGTTGAGTAGTGTAATTGGTTACACATAATTAATGTGACTAGATTATCAAATTATGTGAAAAGTTATTATATTGTGGCACGGTATCCTAATTTTTCTAAGTTTTTTATGGTGTGGTTTAGAATTTCCCATTGAGTGAAGTACAAAACGATAGTCGTGATCTGAACCACAATTATTTCGTCTATCGTCCATGCATAGCTGCGCATGGTCTGCACCAACCACTAATTTTTCTCCTTATGGCATTTGTGTCTCCAGTTGATGGATCCAGAGCCCATTTGTAAAAGGTCACAGCAATTGGTTTATGGGTGTTGACTTCTTGGTGTTCTGAGACAATTATTTGGTCTTTTACTTATATGGAGCAAGGGGTTGCCTTGCATTAACTATTCGGTATTATAAATCTTAAGGGGTAGATCGAGTGATTCTAGAGTTTTTTGCTAAGTAAGAGGTTTTGGATTTAACTCTCATCACTCTTTTTCAAGGATTTGGATTTGCTCAAGTTGGGGTCTTCAACTTGACGCTCAATTTAGCGTTAGATTTCGGACACGTGGGGGATGCAATTATCAACGGCTGGGATGAAGAAACTTTAGCATTTGTAGGAGAAGCCCAGTCGTTGATAATTGCATTTCCCCACGTGTCCAAAATCTAATGCTAAATTGAGCGTCAAGTTGAAGACCCTAACTTGAGCAAATCCAAATCCCTTTTTCAAAACATCTCCATAAATTTTGGGGAAAATTAGTTAGAAATCTAATTCCCACGTTTCATAAAGTGATAAGTCCTACCAAAACTCTTTTAAAGCGCTAAGTCCATTTAAGTCCCCAAATGGTAATATTGGGTAATTTTTTGATTTGTTATGTTTCACAAATGCCAACCTTACCCTTTCGCTTGATATAGTATTTTAGCAATTTAAAATTAAACAATATTCTCTTTGAGTTTATTCTCCACGATTTTCGCAGCAATCAATCACAATCATAAGATTAACATGAAAAATACCCCTATCAAATAATCACAAAATCTTTCCTTATTTTTTTCCCATAATTTTTTCTTTATTATTTTTCTCTCCTTTATTTTCTTCACCCAAGATTCTTTCCTAATTTCTCTCTTATAGCAACTCTCCCATAACCGTACCTTCCTTATTTTTTGTTATTTCTCTTCTAATTACAGTCCTTATTTTTTCTCCGAGGATTCCTTTTGTATTTTTCTACCATAACAACTCTCTTATAACCCACACCTTCCTTACTTTTAAAAATAGCATGTAACTAGTTGCTTTATGCTAGCAAAAAATAAATAATAATAATAATAAATAAAAAATACATGGAAAAAACATGATATAAAATTTCATGTCACTGTTTTATTTTATAAATGATTTGTTAATGTGTATTTGATTATCTTATTTTATGTCACTGTTCCTTTTGATTATTTTTTTTGTGGATGTAACTTATATTTGATTCTTGCAGTTTCAATGTAATTGAAGAGTAACAAGATTTTGATAGAAAACAATAAGCATTGTATCATTTGGTTTCATTTGTTCTAAATAGTTACTTAGTGATATAGTTACTTTACATTTGTGTGAATGTTTAGGAATAGTTACACAAATATAATTTGTAAAAAGGTAGCAAAATCCGTTTGGGTGCAATAAAAAAAAGGAAGCGTTTATTTACGTCAAAAAATATTGGGAGGAAAAAAGGAAGCAATAAATGTGAGGTAAAATCCGTTTGGGTGCAATAAAAAAAGAAGCTGTTATTTATGTTAAAAAATATGAGGAGGAAAAAATGGAGCAATCAATGTGGGGGCATTTTGGTCTTGTCATCTCTTAATGGGACTTGAGGCTTTATCATTTTTTAAGTGGGACTTCAACCCATAAAATTAGTTTGCTAAAATAAACTTCTCGCCAAATGCCCCTAAATTTTGTCATGTAATAATCTGGTACATATAAGATGGGGAACTACATGTGCTTAAAGGATCTTTTTTTTTTGGCTAAGCAACGAGGTGTCTGAACTGTCAAAGCCCGACTAATCCCTGCTCCTCACGCGAGGTCACCGCCCCATGAGGTAGTTTAACGTCTAAGCTAATAGCCCTGACTGGTAGCTGGCCAAGAGAAATTAACTGGTTTTGAATTCAGGATGTTTGAGTTTACAGCTCACCCCTTTGCGGCCAAACCAACTCTCATTAGTTGTACTTAAAGGTATTAGTTGGGTGCAAAATATCATCTGAAACCTTTTGATATCACCAAAAAATTAATTAAAAAAATAAAAATTAATAAAAAAAAGGTTCTTATTTTATTGTCTTTTTTTTATTTGAAAGATGTTTTAAAATTATTGTCTCCTTAAAAAAGTAAACAATTATTTTTAATTGATTTCCTAAAGAGAAATGATTCCCAAAACCAAACATACACAAGACGACACAAGATGACACCTACATAATTCCTTAAATGCCTCCTCGTGACTCAGGTTTCCAGCTTAGCACCGGATTTGTTCTGAGACAATTATTTGGTCTTTTGTGGAGAAAACTCATTCTTATGTCACCTAGCAAACTCATTCTTACGTCACCGGATTTGGAGAGGAGCTGACCCCGTGCAGGTGAGTGTGAGAAACACTATATAAAGGGATGACACTTTGTCTTATGGCCATCCAAATTGAAAAACCCAAACAAAGAATAAATAAAAAAAAAACTACATGTAATGGATCTCTTCTTCCCCTTTCCTCCAGGATGGTTTCATCTACTTGTGCTCCTACTTCTTCCCATCTTCTCTCTGTTACTTTTGAAACAGAAGAAGAAGAAAGGAAGGGAAGGAACCAAGCTTCCTCCAAGCCCTCCAAGCCTTCCTATCATAGGCCATTTGCACCAACTGGGAAAATTGCCTCATCAAAACCTATGGAAACTCTCCCAAAAATACGGTCCAGTCATGCTACTGCAACTTGGTAGCATCCCCACTCTAGTTATTTCTTCCGCCGACATGGCTGAACAAGTCATGAAAACTCATGACCTTGAATGTTGCAGTAGGCCTCCCTCGCCGGGGCCAAAGAAACTTTCTTACAATTTCTTAGATGTGGCCTTCTCGCCATACGGTAGTTATTGGAGAGAGATGCGCAAGCTCTTCAATGCCGAGCTTTTAAGCCCGAAGAGGGCGCAATCTCTCTGGAATGCAAGGAAAGATGAGGTTAATCGCTTGATTACCTCTATTTACAAAACTTCTCCAAGCCCATGTAACCTGAACGAAATGATCTTTTCTCTGGCGGATAGCATTGTTGGTGCGGTCGCTTTTGGGAAGAGTTATGGAGGGAAGCAATTCCAAAACCAAAACTTCCAAGATGTTCTTGATGAAGCCATGGACGTGTTGGGTAGTTTCTCCGCCGAGGACTTCTTTCCGTAGTCGATAGGGAGGTTCATCGATGCCTTGAGGGGTTCTCGTGCTAAGCTTGATAAGAGCTTCCGCGACTTGGATGGTTACTTCCAGATGGTGCTTGATGAGCATCTTGATCCTACAAGGCGCAAACAGGACACCGAAGACCTCGTTGATGTTTTGGTCAGATTATCAAAGGAAGACCCCCGTATCACTAAAGACCATATCAAGGCAGTTCTAATGGTAAGAAAAGGGAAAAAATGAACCTCCACTCTGTCCCTAGTTCATTCCCTAGTTCATTAATTGTCTTTAAAGTGACATTTTCCCCCCTTCTTCATGGGCTGCCCTGGGACGCTACGCTGTTATGGGAGGTCCAATAACAATGCCATGGCTGTTATCGCATTTTCGATATTAGCCCCATATGATAGCTTTCACCCCCACGTATGGTGGGTGGTGAAAGGTGCGTTAATTAGCATATTTCTTCACTACATGGGAGGCCAACTCCCTTAGCATAGTGATGCATCGACTCCCCACTACTGATCATGTTTAATTCGTACAGTACTCTTCAAACACATACCAATAGAGCCAGTACTCCCATTTATATTTGTGCATAATAATGGTTTTCTCATTTAAATTCTAATGATTTTGATTTTGTATACACTGCTTCTTCCTTTTTTTTTGGGGCGTTCAGAAAATCTGATACCTGGAAACCATATATAAAATAATTATTAATAATCTTGTGCTTTTCAAAATTATGCCATCTTATTTTCAGGATACATTCGTGGGTGGAATAGACACAAGTTCAATCACAATTGTGTGGGTAATGTCCGAGCTAGTGAAGAACCCCAGAGTGCTAGACAAAGTACAAGCTGAAATCCGTGGCTGTGTTGGAAAGAAAGCAAAACTAGATCAAGATGATTTGAAAAACTTGAAATACTTGAAAATGGTGGTGAAGGAAACTTTCAGGATGCACCCGCCAATAGTGCTATTACTCCCGCGTGAGACCATACGCCATTGTAAGATTGGTGGTGATAATGGTTATGATATTTACCCCAAAACAAGGATCCTAGTCAATGCGTGGGCGATCGGAAGAGACCCGAAGAGCTGGGAAAACCCGGATGAATTCTACCCAGAAAGGTTTGAGGATAATGACATTGATTTTAAAGGAAAGCATTTCCAGTTGGTGCCATTTGGGGCAGGTCGAAGGATTTGCCCTGGTTTGGCCATGGGAGTTGCGACCGTGGAATTCACATTGGCCAACCTTTTGTATTGGTTTGATTGGGAACTGCCTAATGGAATGGAGAGAGAAGCCATGAGCATGGAAGAGGACGGTGGCGGCATTACTGTCCACAAGAAAACACCTCTTTATCTTGTGCCCATCAAATATATTTAGCGAGAGTCGGAGTAATCAACCTTCTGAAGGTTCACTGTAATAAGATGTCTGTTTAGCTATAAGATTTTCTATCCTAAATGAAATGAAATGAAGTCAATAATTTTTCCAAGTGGATTATGTTGTTATCATGCATGGGAAGTAGTAATATATTGATGAGTGTTAATGAAGTCTTTCCTGGGGACAGAGTGGTCCTAGAGCCTCTTATTAAGGAAGAGATCTTGGATTCAACTTTCACCATTTCCCCTCAAGATCATCCCTATGAATTTTGTCTTGTAATTATCCGGTGTTGGGTGCAAAGCATTTGAAAACTCCTAATATAACAAAAAAAAAAAAAAAGGTGTTAATGAAGTTTTTCATTGGGAATTTTCTTCATTAATATTGCAAGAAATTATGTTGCTATTTTTTTTTTGCTCAGGAATTATATAAGAAGGATTGCTCGAAGATAATAAAAGCTCCTACAATTTATTTATTTATGAAAATACCATTTTTATGTAAATGATTCTATATGGTGTAAATTAATTAAAAAATCAAAGAAAAGTTTATGAAAGAGGCCAACAATAATATCTGTTAGCCTTCTTCTTAAGGTTCAGTGTAGTTTATGTTGTCTGAGATATCCTTGAAAAATGAATACGGAGTGCCTAACCAACAAGATGATTTTCAGTGTCACACAGAAGCTGTAGAGCACAGGCAACAAAAAGGCATAGCTCTTATTATTTCCACATCGTACAATGAAAATTCACAATAATGTTACAATAGCCCTCAAAAGATACAAAATACCCCCCCCCCCCCCTTCCACCTTCCTTCAGCTTTTGGTCAGACATAAAATACAAAGTTTTTCACGCATAATAATTAGCATATCAGAAAAAAAATGGACAGCTTCTCGTCTATCATATTCTGCAATATCCTAAACTGCTCCAACAATTTGCTTAATTATCATCTTCCTTCTTCACCATGGCAGCCGCCCCCACTAATTCACCACTAATGTTGTTTAGTCCACTGTTTACATCCACTGTTTACATAAGTCCCATCATCTGTTTCAACTAGTTCGCCTTCCCATGGTAAATTCCTTTCATCCTCCATCAATTCACTCGCATTAGTAGCCTCCAGAACTCCACCACCATTTGATACTGTCCCTGATGAAATTTGAAAAGGTTCGGGCTCTGGCTGACCCTTCCTGGACAAAAGGGGGCTGCAGCCAACTTCAACCATTTCATCTAGAGAAGGATGAAGTAAATTATATGCTGAAGAAATACTAGCTTCAAGGTTTAACTCATCCAGACCTCTCGCGGTTGGAGAAGCAACACTATGTCTTTCCAAAACATAAGCTGCTGCAGAGAAAGCTTCTGTGGATAAACTCATTAACCACCAATTGAAGATACGTCGGAGAATCATAACCCATTTTGGAACAATATAGAAGCTTGAATTATGAAGCTCGAGTCGAGCATTCTTTTGTAGCATTACAGAAGCCTCATTTGTTGCTAGCGTCAATCCCATCATTTTACTTGACTGGGTCAGGTATCTGATCAGGCAATTTTCAAGTCCTGATCTCCGGGTTTCAATCTCCTTGCCGAAATTAGAACCTATACTCAACCAAGATATGTCATCGAGGAAAGTAGGAAGTTTACAGTCCCTTAATGCACACTTAAGCAGCTCAATTTTTTCAGATGAGCTCCATCCTATGCTCGGCAAGTACAACTTGGCAGCTCTATGCTCACCACTGAACTCCTCCAGCAGAGCAATCTCAGGACATGGCCAACTGGCAGGATTCGAACTAGCTGCTTCAGCAACTTCTCCCAGTGATCAATTCAAGGATTCATTGAAGGCTGAAATACAGTGGTTTGGACCAACTTCATAAATGCTTGTTTCATCAAGAACCTTCAATGAAGAATTCAAGTGGGTCAGAACCAGCTTGCACGTTTTCACGTATTGAAGAACGGGCTGTAGGGATGATTCACTAGCTAGCCACTGTAGCCACTCTCTTAATCGCTCGTCGCTGAAGGACCCATCCAACTGTTCCATTTGCTGTTTCCCAACAAGGAAAATAATAAAAAAAGCCACTTATTCATGATTTGTCAAGTTGATGGAGCCCCAATATATTAACTATGATGGCTGAAAGATCAGATACTTCTTCTTTGCATGAGCCACTTAAGATCAGAAGGGGCAAGGGAGAACCAGAGGGTAAAGACATCAGAAGGTCATGAAGATGGATCTTTTGATGCTCCCATGGAATGCTTTCAGATACAAGAAACAGAACCGCACTTGCACCTAATACTGCCTCATTTGGATTGTCAAATTTTAAATCCTTTATGACAGACAAACAGCAGGTCAGATCAGTACCAGCTTGGCCAGGAACCCATTTCTTCCATACTGAGAGGCCAGGAGATGAAATTACCAGATCATCATCATCATCGTCATACTTTTTTTTTTTGGCATGAGCTTAGAAAGCAACCATGAGCCTGCTCCCATTTTATCTCCTGGTTTGTTCAATTGAGAACTTACAATAATTTTATAGCAAAGGCCTTTAGCCCCGGGATTTCTTCTGCTCAGTTCACCCACTATCACATCTGAAACATTCAACTTAGACCATGACCGTTCAAGATTATCATATCTCTCCCTCAAAACACGATCAATGTTGAATTCATCCAAAGTGCTTGGTTCCTTCAAAAAATGAGAGAAACAGATGAGAATCTCAAACAAAATAACTCAAGGTTGTGAAAAATAAACACATGATGAACCCATCTGGCATACAAATATGAAAGTTTTCACTACTATATAGCTATGTAGTAAATAGGATGATAGGAAACAAAATGTCATCAATAAACACATACATATATACATATGCATATTGAGAAAGAAAAAATTACATCATGAAGTAATGAAACCATCAAGCATATAATCATCAAGTCATCAGAGTCCATCATTCCCTATAATAGTTGCAGTCATTTTTACTTTTTATTTTTAAAAATGATATAATTACAATCAAAATATTGATTTGCAGAACCAATGTGAAATATGCCTCTTGATTTGCCCTTCTCTAATCAGGGTTCCCCAACGTCAATTTGTGATGGACTGTCACCTTGTCATTTTCGTAGGAAAAGGAGAAGATGATGATCCATGATGACGTTTTGCAATGACTAACAAAGTTGGGAAAACCAATTAGAAAGTAGAAACAAAGTCAAATGAGGAAACATATCCTTACTAGTTAGGTTTCACAACCATGATTTGCCTGTCATTACACACTGCACTGATGTATGGTCATAAACAATGGACTCAAATATTTGAGTTGGCTACTGAAAGTGTATTTCAAACAAAGCAATAGGAACAATAACCTGAAACCCAAGAGGAGGCGGATGTAATTTTATAAAATAAAAAAGAATAAAAGAAAACTTACATCTCTTTTTTGTCGAATTGTTAGGCCTAATGATAATGAATTCAATGCAGCATTTGCTGCTAAAAGCTTTTGTTCGCGTAATTCCCTTAACTTCAAGGAACGCCGCCTCCATATCCTGACCAAAGAGAAATGCAAGATCAGTAAGATACATAGTGATAAGAGTCCAGCAAATTTTATTGGAGACTACATCCCTACTTAGTGTTGAATTTCATTTTTATTTATATATTTACTTTTGTTGTTGCTTTCTATTTGCTCATAGTATTTGCTGAGGAAATCTCTTCCTCCATTTTGTCCCTCTTCACCTCTTCTCCAATAAAGTTTCATTCCCCATCACAAAATTAAGACACATGGTAAGACCAACACCTCGATTTATAGTGAAACCAATAGAACAAGCTACTAACCTTAAAATCAACTTGAGTTTTGCCTCAGCAGCTTCATCGTGATAACTTGCCATAAGTTCATTATTTTCAGCTTCTTGATAAATTTCACCTTCTAAATCTTCAGCAACCACATTCTGGGGTACTGAATTTTTCATAGGAGAATCAAATTGAGAAGCAGGGGTTATATCCTCAAATACTCTTCTTGACACAATGTGCAATGGCGTTGATTCCATATCATGATGCACACTCCTATCTGGAGAGTTTCTGAATAGGGCTTCAGAATTTGGTCTCTCCACTCTCACAACTTTAGCCTGCTGAGATTCAAGGAAATTATGAGCTGACGAGAAACCCCATGGTGATAGACGCACACGAGAAACCTGATGGTCATCTACACTCTGTTGACCAACCGTTGGTGTTTTGAGCATTGGCTGCACTTGCGTGCCATCTTTTAGGGATGAGATAGCTTCAAAGTCGGGCATTTCTTCATCAATTGTATGGGCAGAACTCTTCGCCTCAATATATTGAACGGTTGTTGCGTCTTGCTTATTGACCTTACCCAACTGAAGCTCTTTTTCTTCTTCAGCAGGCAAGGATGCTGCTTGACAAGAAGATGAAACGTCCTCAATTATCCTTCCTGACTTTTTCAGATGAACAAGTTTTGAACACTTGGTAGGATAGTCCTTGTCACCATTGACAAATGGCCCTTCCTTCACCATATATGGCTCTTCAAAATCCTTAATGAAAAATCCATGATACTCTAAAAGGCTTTCTATGTCTTCTTCCTAGTTCCAATGTCACAAATAAACATACGTGAAATTGACTTCTAGGTTTAAATTGCACCAAAGTGAATATAAATCAAGCCAAGGAAAAAATACCTCCATCCCAAGCCACTTGGCAACATGGACAACAGGGACACCTTGGTTATACTGTAAACCACAATGTAGAGACGCAAGTGCCTGGGTTCGTAACTGGTCAAAAACAGCATAACAAAGAAGATAACATTACTAAGGATTTCCCTGTGCGCATGCGCAAAAATAGGTAGATACTATGCCCAACAACAAAATGGAAAGAGAAAAAGAGTCGAACATTTTTTATTCAAATAAGAAAGATTCGAACATAAACAGTATCAAATGCAAGTCTCAAAATTAAACCTAGGAATGTTTCAACAATCAGTTCAACATAAATTCATGAAGAATCAGTACATATATTTTATTGTGTAACAAGTAAACGTTTTAAGCCAAACTTGAAGAAGCATACATGCATTAGCAGTCAACCACTGTTAGCACTTGTCTAGACAGGTGTTGGTTTTAATAGATGTGGTTTTTGCAGGAATGGGAGTCCTAAAATGGACAGATGAAAAATGAAAATAAGATTAAGTTGTATCAGTGTGTGTTACTAAAGGCATAACAATACAGAGAATAAGGTTAAAACAATATCAATAAACCAGTGAATACAAAAAACTTATTTGAAAAACAAGTTTGGCCATACACTAGAGGTAGAGGTATTTCTTATTTAAATGTTTTATATATTTCATTCTTCAACATCATTCATGAGTCATGACCTTTTTCTAAATTTTTGTTAGTAAATGGCATGCTCAAATGTGCAATCTCCATAACTTTGCAAATCAACAAGCGCGTTATATTTTAACATAGACGAATTTTTACTGAAATGTACCCTCATGTACACATAAAAATCTAATCTGCAAAAATAATAGATAGAGAGAAGGGGAATGAGAACCTTGACAACATTACAATAAGTCGTATATTTAAGCACGTTGTCTACACTTAAATAGACCAAAATATATAAATAAATTACTATCACACATATCACAGCAAATATGATTAGGATGGGAAAAGAAACACAGCAATATGCTGCCTGCTATCCAACTTGGCAAGTTGGAAGAAACAAGTTCCCCCTTCCACGTTATCTGCCAGAGTTACTATGGTATAAGCAGAATTCTTGGCTATAAATAAAGAAAATTTATGACTTGTGGGGTTGGGCAACCTAAAATTGATGGTGAGATTCTCTTTTGTAAAAAATAAAAACCACAAGAAACAGTTACTCATACCTTCGCAAAGTGAGCATGCATTAAGCATGCTTGAAGGTAACTTAATTGCTTTCCTTGCAAGCTGAAAGAACGCAATAAAATTACCTGTTCTGCAAGCTCTGGAAGAGAAAAATCTTTACCATTATTAGATTCAAGTACAATACTATAACTGCAAATAAATTCAAGGGAAGAGACAACCTTGCTACATCACGGGCAAATAGCACTTCTGGGGTTTGTCTTATCTCTGCAGTCATCTTTGCAAGATCAAGTGAGAGCTCTGCTGGTTCAACCTAGCATGAATCACTTATTTTCGCAGACAACATTTGAAATAAAACCTTTGAAATTGAGATTCTACTTTGAACAACTTACTTTATACCCAGGATGCTTGTCCAATTTGAGAAGCGCATAATAACCTCGAAACTCTTTTTCTGTTGGCACATTTATTCCTTTCTTCCTGTGATCATCATACATTTGGAACAACTCAACCAACGTTTTGTTCATTTGTTCAAAGTTGAGATGTGCATCAAATCCCTCCAAAAATCCCTCTCCTTTCGTGTATTCACATAATTCATGCATCGCTATTACATGAATTCTTATCTGACCACCACAGAAATCAGCAACACTGTTTAGTCTTGCAGATTGCGATGGATAAAATGGTACCCTAACATTAATTTCCAACCAGTACTTTTATGCATCAATTACCAACCAATACCCACACACTTTCCAACACAATAATCTATAATTTAAAGTGTGAACTTCAATTATCAGAAAGAAAATTAATGCAACCATATACAAGGTAATAAAGAAGGGCCCATTGTCTATTGCAACAATAAAAAGTCTTGAGCTACCAAGCGCAAATAAGTGAGTTCAAGTTTTGAGAGCAACCACTTTGTACTAGAAGAAAAAGGGTTAGGACTGTATTCAACTCACCCCCCATGGGACCCCGCCTAGTAGGGCTAACACTGGGTAATGGCCATATATACAAGGTAATAAAGAGTGGAAGAACAAAACTATCAGTGTCAAATAATGACATGGGCCATGTAGGCCACTTAAGCTGGTGCCATGTATCCCGTTCCATACAAATCAAAAGCCTTAAAGTTCATCCTTACAATAACCTTATACTGCATGGAAATGATATAAGGAGATTCTGCTTATTACAAAGAGAGAAAGGGGACTTTCAGCATATTAGGAAGTATGGGAAAAATATTTTTCCCTAAAAGCAGCCACACAACTGGAATGAAGCGACCAAAATGTGACAAGTGCTACCAGGAAAAATCTTAAAAGCTTGATATATGGCATAAACACCTAGTGGATTCTATTCGTAATAGACTAATAGGCCTTATCTAAACGGAGCGTCATCCATGCATGCTCATATATAAATCAAATGCACACTGCAGCCACGAAGGAGAGCATCTTTCCCTCCTGCAAATCCTAACCCAAGTATTGCCTAAAAAACAAGGTGTTTCTCAAGACTTTAACCCATCCTTAGTGATGACGCACTTAGCATTAAAATATTATGCAACTGGAAACTAAGGAGATGAAAAAGAGGAAGGACCATTTGCTCCAGCATAGTAATAGACCCTACGTTAAAAATGTGCTGCATCCTCAGGTCCATCCGGATTGCCCTCATTCTATCCCACAAAAAGTTATACATGCCAAGAAACTTGTCATCATAAGGCTGATCTAGTAAAACAAGCAGATAATCAATCGTCTTCTGCAGAATAGGCATTGGTCTTATCAAGTCTGCTTCCCTCTCTGCTGTCCTATTGTACTGTAAAAATCAAACAAGAAACAGCCATCATAATTCCTCATGTATATTATGAGTTTATGGCTTAAGGTAATTTATAAATGAATAAATTCCTGTTTGACAGAAAAAATCCCAAATTGGTTCAGGAATACCTTCTTTACAGCAAGAGATTTGCTGCTTTGGTTTCTATCCCCATCCAATCATTCATACTGGTCAAGATCCCCTTTCCTCTCTCGTTCTGCCCTCTCTGACTCTGAAAAGTGAAGCAAGAATCAAACACAAATTAAAAGATGAGATGAAATAAAATTTCAGATACCTTTAGAACTCTCCCAACATAAACACGAAAATGTCAGGCAGTATCTTAATAATCATAAAGAACCAGATGGAACTTCAAATTATATAGAGTAAGATATTTTGGATTTCTGTTGTTCCAGTACCGGTAGTATCTTTGCTAAAATATAAGGTAACCCAAACTCTATGCGAGTTCTCTTACAGGTGGGAAAAGTGGGATAAGGTCATAAAACTGAACATCACTGAGTTTACAAGCTTGCTTCTAGATCGAAACGCCAGGATACATACCAGGACACATATCTGGACATAACCCAATTATTATACTGGATGACTCCAAGCTGTCAGAATCAGGTAAGACTGTTGAATAAATTAGTTGCAGCATATTTAGAATGTGTTGATTTGGGTTGTCCTAGTCTTTAGGAGTTCAGTAGTTAGTTTTAGTTTGTTGCCTAGTTTGTAGGAGTTGTTTAGCATGATGTTAGTGGTGCCTAGCATGATGTTAGTGGTGCCTATTTTTATGTAACTGTTTGTTTGTAGCCTATATAATGGCCATTTCCTTATCAATGCAGATCTGTAAAAAAATTTAGTTCAAACTCTGTTTCCCCTGTTTAGTTTATCATTTTCTTCTTTCATTTTACATCAGTGGTATCAGAGCTTGGTTAGAGTTCCACAATGGCTTCTAAAACTTTTGTGCAGCCAGCCATTCCACGCTTTGATGGTCACTATGACCATTGGAGCATGCTTATGGAGAATTTTTTGAGGTCCAAAGAATATTGGACAGTTGTTGTTTCTGGAGTAGCAGAACCAGCAGCAGGTGTTGTGTTGACAGATGCACAAAAGATGGAGCTTGAAGGGCAGAAGTTGAAGGATCTCAAGGCAAAGAATTATCTCTTCCAGGCAATTGATCGTTCCATCCTGGAAACCATTCTTTGTAAAGAATCTTCCAAGCAGATCTGGGACTCTATGAAGAAAAAGTATGAGGGGACAGCAAAGGCAAAGAGGGCACAGCTTCAAGCATTTCAAAGCGATTTCGAAACTCTACACATGAAGTCTGGAGAATCGGTGTCAGATTACTTCTCCAGGACGATGGCAATCGCAAATAAGATGAGAATCCATGGCGACAAAATGGCAGATGTCACTATCATTGAGAAGATTCTTCGTTCGATGACAGCAAAATTCAACTATGTTGTTTGTTCGATTGAGGAATCTAAGGATACTGATAGTATGTCCATTGATGAATTGCAGAGTTCGTTATTGGTTCATGAGCAGAAAATGAATCGACAAGATAAGGAGGAGCAAGCGTTACAAACCTTGGCATCAAAAGGAGGAGGTCAAGGACGAGGAAGAGGTAGAAGCAGAAGCGGCTATGATGGTAGACACTCAAATCAGAAATTTGAAGATTCTAATTATCAAGGGAGAGGAAAAGGCCATGACAACAACAACAATCATTCAACGCCTTTCAAGTCAAAGTCAGCAGACAAATCAAGAGTTGAATGCTACAGGTGTCACAAGTTTGGCCACTACAAGTCAGAGTGTCGTACTAATCTAAGGAGAGATGGTGGAAAGCAGTCCAATTTTGCTGAAAAGGAAGAAGAAGTGTCTTTGTTGATGGCTTGTCACGTGAAGGAGGAAACCCACAAGAATTTGTGGTACTTAGACACTGGCTGCAGCAACCATATGAGTGGAGAGAAGTCTGCATTCTCTGAATTAGATGAAGCTTTTCGTGATGTTGTGAAGTTCGGTGATGACTCTACAGTTTCTGTTATGGGAAAGGGAAAGGTAGCAATTCAAACCAACAGAAATTCTATTCAAACTATTTCTAATGTTCCCTTTGTTCCAGATTTGAGAACAAATTTACTCAGTGTTGGTCAGCTACAAGAAAAGGGATATGGAATCTCTATAAAAAATGGAGTCTGCAGAATTGAAGATGAGAAGTTGGGCTTAATAGCTCAAGTCAACATGACAGCCAATAGTGTTGTCCCAAGTAAACAACCCTAGAGGGGGGGTGAATAGGGTTATTGGCCAATTAAAAAATATGATAGCAAGCTAAAATCAGATTATGGCAAATAGAGATATTCTCAATAATAAACAGTAAAGAGAATAGGAGAAAGAGAATGCAAACACAAGATTTAACGAGGTTCAGCCTTCCCGCCTACGTCCTCGCCTCAAGAGCTCGCTTGAGGATTCACCAATCCACTATCACTCTCCTTCAAGGTGGAGCAGCAAACCTTTACAAATCAAGTGCTTTCAACCAACACTTGTTCAGCCACACTTCTTCAAGTGCAAAGAATGGGGTTATCACCAACCCTTGATTACAAATTTGTAGAGATAAGATGTGTCTACAAAGAAACTCTCTTTAAGAGTAAATAACACAAAAATTAAAGCTCAGCTCTCTTCTAATTGATTGCTCAATGAATGCTCTTAATGAATTTAGGGCTAGAAGAATGAAAACAATGAATTCTCTTGTATTGATCCTCATAAATGCATTTGAATCATTGTTTATATAGGCATTAGGCATAATATGACCGTTTGGTGCAATAAATGCCGGGAAAGAGCCGTTTGGTGGCATTTAATGCCTCAACAACCTTTCAAAAACTAGCCGTTGGAGTTCTGAGATCGCACAATCAGTCGACTGAATACTTAATTCAGTCCACTGATTTGCTAAATCAGTCGACTAAATTGGGAATTCAGTGGACTGATTTGAGCAGAACCAAAAGACAGGAGCAGGGGACCTCTTCTGCTTAAATGAGTCGACTGATTTGAGAAAGGAGTCGACTGAAATGGGCAGAAATGAACTATAATGGATATATCACAAATTTAAATCGATCAAGTTCATTTGTATCAACTTAGGCCTTGTTCAAGTGATAAATTAAGTTTACCCAAGGATCCTAAGGTCCATCTAGGTCAATGGAGCGATCATTTGAGCAATCAAGTACATCAAAAACCTAATAACCTCACTCATAGCTATTTGAGTATCTTCGTTGACGATGCTAGCTTGGTCTTGAGTGATCGTAGGTCTTTTGCATGCTTTCTATGCTCGTATGCTTTTGTGCTTGATTATCCTTGATATCATAAGCATGTGTGCTTTGAGTTCCATGATATGCATATATCTTTATGCTTCTTTTGGATCCATATGCTCGAGTACCTAGCTTTGATTATAATCTTGACAAATAAACCATTAGTACTAACATCGATCCTTTGTTATCATCAAAATCTCGGATATGCCCTTGGTTATATAACCTTGGGGCCAACAAATAGAATGTTTCCATTGTATCTCCATGACACAGCTCACTCATGTCTTACTGCCAGATTGGGAGAGAAGGAATGGCTATGGCATTTTCGCTATGGGCATCTTAGCTTTGGCGGGTTAAAGACTTTACAACAGAAGAATATGGTGACTGGTCTTCCTCAAATTACAGCTCCTTCTGAAGTTTGTGAAGAATGTGTTGTTAGCAAACAACACCGTAATCAATTCCCACAGGGGAAATCATGGAGGGCGAAGGCTGCACTGGAGCTCGTTCATTCCGACATTTGCGGGCCAATAACTCCATGCTTAATGGAGGTAAGAGATATATACTTACGTTCATTGATGATTTTAGTCGCAAAAGCTGGGTTTATTTTTTGCAAGAGAAGTCTGAAGCCTTTCTAGCCTTTAAAAGCTATAAAGCGCTAGTCGAGAAAGAAGTTGGCAGTCCCATAAAAATTCTTCGCACAGATCGTGGTGGAGAATATAACTCACATGAATTTGCAAGTTTTTGTGAGACTCATGGAATCAAGAGGCAGCTTACAGCAGCTTATACGCCCCAACAGAATGGCGTTTGTGAAAGGAAGAATCGCACTATTCTAAATATGGTGCGAAGTCTTTTAATAAGGAGTTGTATTCCAAAGAGCTTCTGGCCTGAAGCAGTTAACTGGAGCATTCATATATTGAATAGAAGTCCCACACTTGCTGTTCAAAATATGACACCAGAGGAAGCATGGAGCGGATGGAAACTAGCTGTTGATCACTTCAAAATTTTTGGGTGTGTTGCATATGCCCATATTCCAGATCAGAAGAGGAAGAAGCTGGATGACAAGGGAGGAAAAATGTATTTTTCTTGGTGTTAGTGATCAGTCAAAAGCTTATAAGCTTTACAATCCTAACACTAAGAAAATACTTATCAGTCGAGACGTTGTTTTTGATGAAGATCAAATTTGGGAATGGAGCAAAAATGTAGTTGGAGAGCTAATTCCAACTAGTTTTGATGGAGAAGATGGTGATGAAGCAAACCAGCCGCAGCAACATCTTGCTCCAGCAACTGATGCACTTGAGAATCCTCAAAATGGAACTCCTGTAGCCTCTGAAGTCACTCCAATAGCACCAGAAGTAGCAGTTGAATCATGTTCTCATCGTGTTCGAAGGAGGCCAGCATGGATATCAGATTATGAGGTAACCGGAATTGATCAATCTGAAGACCCACTCATTCATTTTGCTCTATTTTCAGAATGTGACCCTACAGTGTTTGAAAGTGCTGTTAAAGAATCAAAATAGCAGAAGGCTATGGATGCTGAAATTGCAGCCATCGAAAAGAATGACACTTGGGAGTTATCTGATCTTCCAGAAGGGCACAAAACAATTGGTGTGAAGTGGGTTTACAAGACAAAGCTGAAGGAGAATGGTGAAGTTGACAAGTACAAGGCACGCTTGGTGGCCAAGGGCTATAAGCAAGAGTTCGGTGTTGATTATAAAGAAATCTTTGCCCCAGTTGCAAGGCATGACACAATCAGATTGGTGATTGCATTGGCAGCTCAGAACTCATGGCCTATCTTCCAGCTGGATGTGAAGTCAGCGTTCCTCCATGGAGATTTGAAGGAACTGGTATTTATCGATCAACCTCCTGGGTATGTGAAATTTGGAAATGAGCATAAAGTGTATAGACTAAAAAAGGCTTTATATGGATTAAAACAAGCCCCACGGGCTTGGTATAATCGTATAGAAACTTATTTTTTGAAGGAAGGATTTCAAAAATGTCCTTATGAACATACACTTTTTATAAAAGTTGAGGATGGAGGGAAAATGCTCATTGTTTGCTTATATGTAGATGATCTAATCTATACTGGAAGTAATACAGTCATGTTTGAAAGTTTTAAGAAATCCATGATGGCTGAATTTGAAATGTCTGATCTTGGCATGATGCATTACTTTCTTGGCATAGAAGTGTTGCAATCCTCTACTGGCATTCTTATTTCTCAAAAGAAGTATGTGGGAGAAATCTTGGACAGGTTTCAGATGAAGGATTGTAATCCTGTGAATACACCATCTGAGTTTGGTTTGAAACTAAACAAGGATGATGGAGGAAAGAAGGTTGACAACACTCTTTACAAGCAGATTGTGGGGAGCTTAATGTATTTGACTGCGACAAGGCCTGATATAATGCATGCTGTAAGTGTCATTAGTAGATACATGGAGTGTCCAAAAGAGATTCATCTTTTGGCTGCAAAAAGAATTCTTAGGTACTTGCAAGGTACTAAGGACTTTGGGCTGTTCTTCAAAAAAGGAGAAAAGTCAGATTTGTTTGGCTTTACAGATAGTGATTATGCAGGAGATTCTGATGACCGAAAAAGCACATCTGGGTATGTTTTCATGTTGGGAACAGGAGCTATTTCATGGTCATCAAAAAAGCAGCCAATCGTCACATTGTCAACCACTGAAGCTGAATTTGTTGCAGCAACAACTTGTGCTTGTCAAGCTATTTGGTTGAAGAAGATTCTTGAAGAGCTGCAGTTCAAAGAAGATAGGCCTACTCTCATTTACTGTGACAACAGTTCAGCAATAAAGCTCTCAAAGAATCCTGTTCTACATGGTCGAAGCAAGCATATAGATGTGAAGTATCATTTCTTGAGGGATCTCACGAATGATGGAGTTATTAATCTGGTTTACTGCAGAAGTGACGACCAGGTTGCTGATATTCTAACAAAGCCTCTCAAATTTTCAGCATTTCAGAAGCTCAGGAGCTACTTGGTGTTTGCAGTTCAAAGAACTTTATTTGAGAGATGGTGTTTCAAAGTTTGAGTCTTATTAAACTAATGTTATGTGTGGAACATCAGTTTAAGGGAGGGAATGTTGAATAAATTAGTTGCAGCATATTTAGAATGTGTTGATTTGGGTTGTCCTAGTCTTTAGGAGTTCAGTAGTTAGTTTTAGTTTGTTGCCTAGTTTGTAGGAGTTGTTTAGCATGATGTTAGTGGTGCCTAGCATGATGTTAGTGGTGCCTATTTTTATGTAACTGTTTGTTTGTAGCCTATATAATGGCCATTTCCTTATCAATGCAGATCTGTAAAAAAATTTAGTTCAAACTCTGTTTCCCCTGTTTAGTTTATCATTTTCTTCTTTCATTTTACATCAAAGACACTGCCGTTGGGAAAATCCCCTGCTGCTTCCACAGATTGTTCCCCAACATATTTACGCTTTTCCATCATAGCCTGATCTTGTCTATTCCCAGAAAACCTTTGGTTTACAGTCTCAGAACTACTTGGCTCGGTTGGTCTCAGTTCAACTTTAAAGCGGGCCAATCGCTTTGCCTTGGCTTGCATTTCCCTGTAAATATGGAGAAAAAAAATTAGAAACAAAATGAACTAAAAATTATAACAGAATATAAGAAATAAATGATTAAAGGAACAAAATCGCTCAGTATTTTACCGTTCAGTATCATCTTAGGTGGAATATGAGTTTCCCTGAAAGACTTGATTAGAGGAAGGTACTGGAGACCTAGATCTTTTGGGAATCGGGAAGCTGCTGGGCTTGGTTGCAGCAGCTTCAGCATCAATATTGTGGGCAGATGGCAACGACATCTGAGTTTGGGGATCAGAAGTACGGACATTTGACCTAGTACCCATTATAGGAGGAGTTATAGAAGGCCTGGACAAGGGAATGATGTGATGGGTTCACTGAAATGAAAATAAAAAGGAAAAAACTGCCTAAAAGCCATAATCCACCTTATAAAATATATTTTGAAAACAAGGAGGGGCAGCGGTATGTTCACTCAATTTCTGATTTTTCAAATATAAATTTCCCTTAAATTCTTCTATGAAACAAACACACATTATGTTCAATTTCTAATATCCATACGAGAAGGTTGTCCTTCTCTTTCTACAACAAGAAGGAATTTTTTTTAATCTTCACTTCATCTCTTTTGACATCCCTTCCATTACTATCCTGCCTCGTAATTTTTCATCAGCATATATTACATTCAAGATTTGGAATTCATAATTTTTTTAAAAAAAAATTAAAAATTAAAATTTATTCTGCATTGCAAAATGTGATTGATTTATTATATTTTGGGTAAATCGCACTTAAGGGTTTAAAGTTTGGCATAGGTTTCACTTAAGGGTCTAAGATTTTAATTGTGTCAATTTGGTACCCAGCATTAACGTTGACCAAAAATCAGAGACGATGTTAACGGAAACTTTAAAATGACTATAATGCCCCCCCCCCCCCCCCCCCCAAAAAAAACGATGTCGTTTGGAATAAAGGTTACTTGGTCATCTGAGTCGTTGGAGAAGCTCATCTCCGTCCTTCCTTCCAAACCCATGCCATTTTCTCTCTCCTCTCGTCTCTGTTCTCTCACATCTCTCGTCTCTCTCTATCTCCTTCTCCTTTGAAAATCGAGGAGGGCAATACGGCCTTGGGGATCGCCGGCAGCGAGGAAGAGGTGGGAATTGGAGGAGAGGTCGTGGGCGAGAATGTCGGAGCAGAGGGGTGTGGGGTCCAGCGGAGGCTGTGACAAAGGGGGAAAGAGAGGTAGAGGAGGTGGTGGAGGGAGGGGGAATGGGGAGGACGGAGATGAGCTACATGGAGCAAGAGTCGCCAAAGCCATGGACAAAATGGTGTGCCGGAAAAAATTATGTGGCTGCTGTTTTTATTTTTTGGTTGTTTCATCGCTGGAAAAAATGGTGTGCCAGCTATGGACCCGAAGCCATGGACAAAATGGTGTGTCGGAAAAAATTATGTGGCTGCTGTTTTTTCTTTTACTGGTTGCTTCATCGCCGGAAAAAATGGTGTGCGCAGCTATGGACCCAAAGCCATGGATAAAATGGTGTGCCGGAAAAAATTATCTGGCTACTGTTTTGTTTTTTTGGTTGCTTCATCGCCGGAAAAAATGGTGTGCCGGCTATGGACCCATAGCCATAGGCACCTCTTTCAACAAGATCCAAAAAATGGTGTGCTGAATAAAAATGGTGTGCAAGATCCAAAAAATGGTCGTGGGAGAGAATTTTTTTTTTTATTTTCTTGTGTGGAAGAAACAGGGGATAGTGGTGGGGGAATGATCAGAAAAAGGAAAAATGGGGGGAATGCCCCATTACCGGCGATGGAAGCTTCACGTGGGTACAATAGGCAGAGGGGCAAAATAGGGATAAGATATTTTTAGTTTGATCACATGCACATCATGTGCAAAATTTCCGTTTGGTTAACAAACGGTTTTGACGTTGGACCTTAAATTGAAACCCAATTAATAATTTGGGTACCAAATTGACGCAATTAAAATTTGGGATCCTTAAGTGAAATCTATCCCAAACTCTGGACCCTTAAATGCATTTTACCCTTATATTTTTCTTGAAGATTAATGCTATTCCTTGTATCATCTTTTCAGGTTCAAAATTTGAAATTTATAAATTTTGTAGATAGAGGATTCTTCAAGAGGCCTTCTATTTCTCCATTTTGTGGATGGAAATTTTGTGGATGGAGAAGGGAATTTTTTTTTTTTTTTTTTTTGGATAAAGTAATGAGTATTATTAACACAAAAAGGCCAACGGCCCTGTACACAGGCTGTATATGGAAAAACTAAAGAGTTAGACTATCCAAAAAGTCAAGAATGGGGTATCCACGAACAAAAATTCGTCATATCACTCCAAGCAAAATGAAAATCAGGAATATGTCGAAAATCAGACCTGAATCATCAAAAGACCCAAAACCCTCTGATTCATGTGCTCTATGTTGTATAACAAAGAACAGAGAATTTGAAACAATCGAGATGATCCCAGGTGGGTCGATGAAGATAGTGAGGGAGAGTCCAACGTCGGCCATAGTGAGGTTTAAGGCGGGTAGTGTGGAGCCAGCGCATCACCATACGTCCGGCCACGATTTGGTGGTGTTGAAAGGGAGTTAAGAGAGTGTGGAATTTGAGTAAGAGCGAGAAATACGATCTGGACGTCGGTGATTACTTGTTTACGCCGGCGGTGGATGTGCATAGAGTGAAGAATTTTGAGGACACAGTTTTTCATTACGTGGGATGGGCAATGGGATCTGTTTTTTGATGAAGATTTTGATGCTGCTAAGGATGCTGTTGAGAAGGAATCAATTGTGAAACAAAAACCGAGTCCTTGTGATGAATGAGCTGTCCTTGAATATAAATGTAGGTGGTGTTTTTTATGTAATATGTTACTATTATGTCATTATTATGGTAAGTTGTTTAGCTTCTAAGCATGCTTTTATATTGTGAATAAGCACGTGTTCGCTAAATTTGTTTTTGAATTTGCTATTGAGAAGGAATGGACCAGTGGGTCTGTATGAAAAATTAAGTATTTGCCATGAATCGACCTGTCCTTCTATATTGTAAGTGGTGTATTCAATGTTTTTGTGGTGTTGATGCAGTGCTGATGCTGATGTTGATGCTGATGCTGTTCAGTTAAAGAATGTTCTACCTAACAGCAGCTGCTGTTCTCTGTTCTCCGTTCTCTGATTTTTATCGGATTGCAGCTGCCAAACATGTCTGTCTAACTTCAACCGGTCATGAACCATAACCATTTCTATGAATAAACGGGATTATCTCAATCAGTCGAATGTGATTATCTGAATCAAATATCCAATCAGTTTGGCATCTGCAAGGCTATGAACCAAATTTCTCAGTCAGTCAGTCGATCGTGATTGTCTGAACCAAAATCTCACATATAACTTAAAATCGCTTCCCCCTTTTCACATGCAAGGCTATGAACCATACACCAAAAGTTTATGTGAAAAAAAGTGCAGTTGAAAGACATAAACGATGAGGGAGATAATTCCAACAATATTTTACTATTTTCTAGTGAAACGTTGATTATTTGAGTATTCACCAACACCTAACTGCTGTTCTACCCACCTAGCTGCTGCTAGGTAGAATATTCTTTAACGACTCTTTTGTGGAACTCCCCATATGCCTCGAGTAGCCATTTTTGTCTTCTTTGTGATCACAAAAAATATCCAAGCAGCATATGCTTCTGTTATTCCCCAATCCTCAAGACTCCTAGCAAAAATCAAGCAAGTGAAGGCAGTTTCTAAGCTATAACCACTAACCAGAGAGAGAGCACCAAATCATCATGCCCCAACACAATTAGTTCTCAGAAAACCCATATTATGAAATTGCCAATCCTTACCCCCAACACCCCCCCCCCCCCCCCGACAACCCCATCCCACACACAAATAAAAAAGACCTTACTCATCAGTTCATAGGGACCAACTGTATATCAAAAAGTGAAAACCAACAAGCCAATAAACATGAATTCATATTCCCCAATTCCCACAGTTAACCATTCTGAAATATCAAGCACCTTATAAAACAGCTATAACCCAATGAAATTTAATCATGAACTCAATTAGGAGGCTGTAACCCCTTCAGAAATGATCAAATAACTTGATGTTTCAAGTTTCATTTTTCAGGTTATGACTTTCTCATCTGAGAAATATTCTGTAATTCGGTGGAAGCATAGGTGTTTACAGATCACAAAAAGCTGTTGGAAGAATAAAACAAGAAATACTTGATTCCTCAAGAACAGAAAAATATGTGGCTGTTCTATATTCCTGTGCTCAGTTAACACTGAAAGCTGAAATGTTATTGAACTTGTTAGGAAAGGTTGTCTAAGATAATTGATTTAATTAGTTCCTCAGGTCCTTATCCATGAAATCCTCACTTCCCCTTGTCATTCCTCTTCCTCTCATTGCATGCCTTCAAAGCTTGAACTTCTGTTAGAATTTTGAACAAAACAATAGATAAAGAACGTCAACAATTAAAATTAAAAAAATAAAAAATAAATTAAAAAAAACTGAAATGTGTGCCAAAAAAAAACCTCGGTTTCTGAGTGGGTTTTTTATGCCAACACATTAGGGCTGTAAATGAGCCCAGTCAGGTTGTGTATTAAGATTTGTAGGAGATCAAAAAAATTATTGAAATCAGTTCGTTTATCTCCCAAACGATCTCCAAGGAGCCTATGAAGCTAATCCCAAGCAGAGCTCGAGTAATTTAGTTGTTTAAAATATTAATGAGCCTGTGGAGTTGAATAATGTTCTACTCGAGCTTGGTTCAATAAGTTAACAAGCTAAAAAATAAACTTGAATTTGCCTCATTTATCTTACAAACAACCACGATGAATTTGCCTCATTTACAGCCCTACCGATATTGATTGATAATAAGAAAAAGTTTAATTTGCAATCCAAAAACTATTTTCTGTTTTTGAAAACGGACCAAAAAAAACCAAAACAAAACAAACTGGCAATGGAGAAACGCATTTGGCAGGCAGTTTTCGAAATCGATTTCCGAAGAATTCCCACATATTCAAGTACCCCAGCCTTTTAAACCGAAAATGGCCCAAAAACAACTTCTCCAAAACATTTCATCGTTTTTATTTTCGAAAACGAAAACAAATTTCAGAAATCGTTTTCAAGTCACAAGCCAAACAAAAATAGCTAACGTTAGAGAAAGACCTAAAGGACCCAAATGCATAGCCAAAAGATTTCTTCGAAAAAAAATGGGAAAATGGAAGAGAAAAAACATACCCAACTGGCAAGACTTCCAATTCCTGTTGGTTTTAACAAGACAATCCTGCAAAATGTCGACATGGGTCTCTGGGTTTAGGGTTTTAGATAAGAGAATCACAAGAATATAGTGCATATATATATATATACATATATATTGGGAGAAATACCTGTAAGGACAAGTAGATAGAAGAGCATTCTCTGAGCTGCTTCACGTTCTCATCGTCATCGTCTGCATCGCTCTGATGAAGAGGCTGTTGCTGCTGCTGCTGTTGTTGTGGCGGTTGAACCGGAGGCTGGGGGTTTTCGTCAGGGTTCGGTGGCGGGTCCATTCCTTCTTGGGGGTCGGTAGCTTTTTCTAGGTTGGTTGGCTCTTCTTTCCTTAATTCGGACTCGAGGGTCATGGCTTGTATTGTAGTCGATAGACCATTAGACTTCAACTTAGGAATTTTGTTCCACTATAATGAACTTTTATTTTTATTTTTGTGTTTGTATTTATATGGAAAGTGAAAATGATGCATGAAATTGCTTTTATGCAAAAATTAAAAAAAAATTAAAGTGAAGAGTTGTTTTCGTATTTTTATTTTCAGATTTTGCTCGAGACATAGGAAAAATTTTAAATTAATACAAATCTCAAAATTGAATTAATCTTCTTAAATTATGTCTTCCTCACACCTTCAATGCTCAAATCCCCTAATTTGATTGTTGGAACTCAAAGATTAATCCAAATAACTACAAACGAGTTTCAATAAACCATTGGAAATTACAACAATTCACAAGGGCATGTGTAAATTTCTAACTCGAGAAAGTTTCTTTTATTGTTTTTTAAAAAATAATTTCACAAATATAGAAACAAAAACATAAATACATTTATATACGATAAAAGCTATGGAAATTAAGGTCCTTTTATAATCAATGCCTTCACAATCTTTTGATTCAGTTCATGCTCTATTCAGAGATAATAGATTATATTAGTAAATACATGCTTACATATCCTAATGATTCTTAATTGTGTTAATTGATCCTTTTCATTTTTCATTTTATGTTTTTAAGTTTTTTTATGGTAGGACTTAACAATGTGGATATAATTTTGGGCACTACATGTGCTAAGTGATATAATCATGAAAAGGGACACAATAATTTTATAGTGTATGGAAGCTAGAGGGTCATATCATGTCCCTAGGTGATTAGGTATTTGTGTTATCACAAAGAACTGAAGCATTTAACTAGCAAAATTTTTTCTAATAATTAAAAAAAATGTGTGTATATATAGGATTATATTTTTTTCCCTAAACTATTAGCATGTGTATACATGTGGACATATACACCTTCCTTTAGTTTCTCTTTTTGTTTTTAGGGGGGGGGGGGGGGGGGGGGGGGGGGGTTGTGGGGGACTAGGAAGACACACTTAAACATTTACGGTGCATAACACATGTTGTGCATGCAAAAAAATTAAGAAAAGCAATAAATAAAAAAACGCCTAATAAATTGTTTATTGGGCATAAACCCTAATCTATATATATATATATATATATTTTAACAAATAGAAAAATTGTTGCCGTAATTTTTTAATTTATATATGCATTAGTGCTATTAAATTCACTCTCACTTGGTTAATTGAAAGTTTGAAACAGTGAACTCATGATGTCTAACTGTAGTCCAAGTTACATAATAAAACCATAATTTATACATATAGTATTTGTATAAAAATACTAAGACCAGTTAAGAATTGGATGTAGCATGAATCAAATTAAGAACTTGTCATAAAGAATCAATCTTTTTATTTATTTATTTATTTATTATTATTGCTTAGAAAATGAGAAAACAATCTAATAACAAGCTACCTCTTAAGTTATTTGGGATTATGAAACTTTTCGTACTTACCTATTTGCAACTTAGGTTGATTAAACCAATCGGTGATTGAATTGGCACTCAATCACCTAAACGAGTTAATGACCAATTCGATTTTAATAACTAAGATGTATACATTATTATGTATGAATCCAAATTTTCATTTTTTTTCTTTTCTCCTCCCTATTTTCCACATGAGTATAAGAAATTAAGAATTATGAAATATTCATATTTTCTTTAACCATAGTTAGCTTGACCATACATATTTAGCTAACTGGAGTTACTTGGGTTGGTTGACACCCAAAGGGAAAAATATATATTGGAAAAAAGGAAAAGATTTACCCCAATCTAAAATCTAAAATATTTAGGAATATTTATAAGAGAGAGAGAGAGATACGTTCAATGCTCTAGCTAAAACAAAGGAAAATAGAAAAGAACTATCGATTTTTCTTCTTCTTCGATGTTCTGAGATTGGTCGTAACCTCTGATTGCGAACAATAGCTCGAATCGGGTACGTCTCGATCGTTTGATTCCGATGTATATCTCTTGTTTCCATGCTCCTTTTGGGGATCTTTTATATAGAAACAGTGTATATATATCTACACCCATCGATTTTTCTTTGAAGCATTCTTGATCTATGGGTTGGTTTGATGTTAGATTTGAATCCAAATTCGCTAAAATACCATAGAATTTGTGCGTTTTGCTATCTGGGTATTGCGTTACCGCATCCGATATGGAATTTTTCGTTTCTGGGTACTAGTAAATTTGATGGATTAATTTGGGTTTTTTGGATGCAGAAACTTGATCATTATTCCTCAATTCATTGCTGAAAGCCAGAGGTATGATTTACAGTCATTTTCCAATGCCATCGATCAACGATTAATTTTCGGGGTTTTAATGGTTTGCTTTCCACTCAGTGTTATGATTATATGATTTTATGAGCTGGGTTCTAGATATGTAACAATGTGAAATTGTAATTATATGTTGATTTCTATGGTTTTCATATCGCGGGAAATTGGGTTTTTAAGTGTTGCATTCTCGATTAATAGATAGATGATTGATAATATTTTGTGAAGATATTGAGAAAGATTGTTTTGTTGCAGCTTAAAATGGCATCAGTGGTTGCAAAGGCCAGTAGTTGTAGTAGTAGTCAAGTGTCTCCTTTGGTATTAGTCCAAGAAAAATCAAGTAGGAATAAGAGAAAATTCCGGGCTGATACGCCTCTTGGTGACTCAAATAAGATCCTCTCTTTGCCTCAAAACGATTGCACGAATTATGAATTCTCTGCAGAGAAATTCGAAATCACAACGAGTCATAGTCAAACCAGTGCCTGTGACATGTGTGGCGTCAACCAAGATCACTCTGATGCTTTGAAACTTGACCTTGGATTCTCAAGTGCTGTAGGGTCATCCGAGGTGGTGCCAAGCCGTCCTAGGGAGGAAATAGAAGGAGATGAGTTTCAGGATGCTGATTGGAGTGATCTTACCGAAACCGAGCTCGAAGAACTTGTTTTGAGCAATCTGGACACAATTTTCAAGAGCGCAATTAAGAAAATTGTTGCTTGTGGTTACACCGAAGAAGATGCTTCAAAGGCTGTTTTGAGGTCTGGCCTTTGTTACGGTTGTAAAGACACTGTGTCGAATATAGTTGATAATACGTTAGCATTTCTTAGAAATGGCCAAGAGATTGATCCTTCGAGGGAGCACTGTTTTGAGGATTTAGAGCAGTTGGGGAGGTATATATTGGCAGAATTGGTCTGTGTTCTTCGGGAGGTTAGGCCTTTCTTCAGCACTGGGGATGCCATGTGGTGTTTATTGATATGCGACATGAATGTATCACATGCTTGTGCAATGGAGGGTGATCCCTTGAGTAGTTTCCTTGGTGATGGGGCTTCAAATGGGAGTTTGTCTGATTCCACCCAGCCCCAGCTGAAAACAGAGGTCAAAAGTTCCGAATTAAATCTTCCAAATCCATGTAAACCAATTCCTTCAGCTCCTTGTGCTCATAGTTCTCAATCAGAGATGCCCACCATGGCAGGCGTTCCAAACTTAATAAAACTAAAGAATTCCCCTGTTTTGAATGGATTAGCCTCAGAGAAAGAGGGTTCAAGTCCCACATCGGATACTTTGGATAAATCCTTTGTTGCTGCAGGAACATCCCAATCTCCTGCTCCAGAAGAAAAGTTTGGGGGAAGTAGAAGGGTTCATTCTAGTAGTTCCAAGAGAGAATCTATACTTCGACAAAAATCGCTTCATCTGGAAAAAAGCTACCGTACATATGGATCTAAAGGGTCTTCGAGAGCAGGGAAGCTCAGTGGTTTGGGTGGTTTAATCTTAGATAAGAAATTAAAATCTGTTGCAGATACTGCTGGTGTTAATCTGAAGAATGCCTCCTTAAAGATAAGTAAGGCAATGGGAGTTGAGGTTCCTCAAGACAATGGGAACCATAATCTTCCAATCAATGCCGGACTTCCTTCTCCTGCAGCATTTAATCTAGAAACTGTTAATACCAATACCATATCTACATTACCTAAAACAAATGTCCCATCTCCATTGCCTATAGCCAATACCCCAACAGCATTATCAGTTGCTGAAACTGAGCTTTCTCTTTCACTTCCTACAAAAAGCAACTCTTCACCAGTTCCCGTCAACTGCATTGCCGAGACTCCTAATTGTAGCTATGCTGGGATACCATATGATAAATCACTGGGGCAGTGGGTCCCACAGGACAAGAAAGATGAGATGATTCTGAAGTTGGTCCCAAGGGTGCGGGAACTGCAAAACCAGCTTCAAGAGTGGACCGAGTGGGCCAATCAGAAGGTTATGCAGGCAGCTCGGAGGCTGAGCAAGGACAAGGCTGAGCTGAAGACACTGAGGCAAGAGAAAGAAGAAGTTGAAAGGCTTAAGAAAGAGAAACAAGCTCTAGAGGAAAACACTATGAAGAAGCTTTCTGAAATGGAGAATGCTTTGTGTAAAGCTAGTGGGCAGGTGGAGCGAGCTAATTCTGCTGTTCAGAGGCTTGAGGTGGAGAATACTGCTCTGCGGCAAGAGATGGAGGCTGCAAAGTTACGAGCTGTAGAGTCGGCTGCGAGCTGTCAGGAGGTATCAAAGAGGGAGAAAAAGACATTGATGAAATTTCAGTCATGGGAGCGACAGAAGACCTTGTTTCAGGAGGAACTCGTGACTGAGAAGCGCAAGTTGGCACAGCTGCAGCAGGGACTAGAGCATGCCAAAGAGCTCCGGGATCAACTTGAGGTATGTTTAATTGTTTATACAAAGTTGAATTCCAAATTTATTTATTTATTTTTTCTCCCAGAGGCATTTAAACTACCAAATCGATAGAAAGTAGAGAGTTTCCACCAAGGGCTTGATGATAAACATTGAATATATGTATGATGGATGGAGAAGTCCAGCTACTATTTGATTGGTGCACTAAGAAGGTTCCTCTGCCGGCACATTCACCTGATTGGATTTCATCAGATTTTGATCTGTTGTTTATTTTAGAGAGTGAGAAGAGCTTGTGACACTTCTCCAGAGAAGATATACATTTAGAGGTAGTGAAAAACATCCAGTCAGGTTGTTATCTGGCTTAGGCTTTAAAAATATCAATTGAACCTAAAATCCTTTGATATCACATCTCTACATGCCACTCTCATGAAATGATTAGAATTCCGTCATTATATGATACAAATGATTGGGGAACTCCTGTGAGCGAGAACTTTGAAACTGTAAGTGCATGTGTAAATAATGCACATGCATGTGCTGTATAAAAAATACATTTATGTGCTGGCTTATTGCTAATCTTAGCAATGGTCACTGGTCAGTTAGTCATTCTAAATATGGATTGCATCCCTAACAATGTCAGATAGGCTTTTAATAATTTTGGAGCATGGCTTCTTCGAACAACCAAAATGATTCTTTTTATGAAATTGAAACAAAACCAAAAGTGAATTAAATTCCGTAGTTTCATTGAAACACATCAAAAGATGTTTATAAAAGATACAAACTTTGAACCTTCAATATGATGTACATGATCAGCATATACAATTACAAAATACTGGGAAAGTTAAAAAAAATTAGAATATTTAGGTTGAGCACAAAGGAATTTTGCTTCAGTATGCTACTCACATTCACATGTGTGACGGATGTTTTTCTTTTCTCTCCCCCCCCCCCCCCTGCGGGTGGTATTTTGTGCATTTCAATTTTTATGTCATTGGTGGAATATGTCCATCTTGGAACATTTCCATTTTTTGACCTACCCAAACTTCCCCACTCCGCTCGGCCAAGAAAAACTTTGTACCATGTTTTAGAAGTGCAATGTTGGAGACTTTAAATTTCTGGAATCACAGAAGTATGAACAAAAAAGGAAGCTCAAGTAGTCCGATTCCGGAGTGAGTTTTTGTAACGGCTTCGGAACCGTATTGCTACCAGCTTCAATGGAAGTGCTCTTCCCAGCCCCTCTAGGTGCCTCTGGTAATTCCAGGTTTTACAACTGGGTGCATTCTCATTGAAAAGGAAAAATATTACAGGCTAGATGGAAACATGAAGAGAAGGGAAAGGAAGAACTACTCGCACAGAAAAGTTCAATAAGAAAAGAAAAAGAACAAATTGAGGCTTCAGCAAAATCAAAAGAGGATATGATCAAAGTGAAAGCAGAAAACAACTTGCAGAAGTATAAAGATGATATCCAGAAGCTTGAGAAGGAGATCTCCCAATTGAGATTGAAGACCGACTCTTCGAAAATAGCAGCACTGAGGAGGGGCATTGATGGAAGCTATGCTAGCAGAGTGACAGACATCAGAAATGCTCACAAGGAGACCCGGATGCCTTATATCTCTGAAATGCTGACAGAGTTCCATGATTACTCTGGGGCTGGAGGTGTGAAACGTGAGCGGGAGTGTGTCATGTGCCTTTCTGAAGAGATGTCTGTGGTTTTCCTCCCTTGCGCTCATCAGGTGGTTTGTACAACATGCAACGAGCTCCATGAGAAGCAGGGAATGAAGGACTGCCCTTCTTGTAGGAGCATAATCCAGCAGCGTATTGGTGTACGTTATGCTCGTTCTTAACTTATTATCTGGAACTTAATTGTGGAGTGTTCAGAATAATGATTTGTGGGACTCATTTGAAATGAATAATGCATTTCAATTACCCCTTTCAAGAGTTAAAACAATTAAGTTGCCTTACAACTTGTGAGGTTGATGGGTCAAGTGTGGTTTCTCCTCCTTTTATTGTTCGATAATTTGTTATTCATTTCTTTTAAAGCTCTCTTAGCTAAAGGGAAAAAAAAAAAAATCCAATCTGAATATATACGAGGCAGCTCTAAATTTTGTTCTCTCAGTCTCATATTATATCTATATCATTTTAGAATGAATGTTTTGCACTCTAGTCCCAAAATAATTTGGTTCTTTTCTGGCTATAAATGTTATTATTATTGCGGAATATAAGGATTACAAATTTTTGGTCATCTTAATCATGTACATGCTGCATTGATGGTCCCTATATCTATCACATTGGATCCTATATCACACATTCTCTTCCTT